>VKOC01000008.1:20639991-20654935 GCA_009364415.1 Spea multiplicata
ATCTATAGCTCTCTCATAGCTGGATGCCTGTCCATACTGCCTACTGACTCCTTTGCATACACAGCTACTTGCCAACCAGTGTGCCAACATGACCAGTTGACCATTATAGAAAGTTTCCACCAATCTCTTGCTGTTTCTTAAGGTTTTTGTGTTTTAAACAGAGAAATGCTTAGATGTCATGCTCATCCCTGGGTCCCCGATGCTCTGCTCCAACTCGCAAAAGTACTAATGACGGGTACTCCGGGGGCATGGTCTCGCTGCCCCTGCTGTGTTGTTCTTACCTCATGCTGCTGGCACACAGGAATCCTCTTCTCATGTATTTGCTACTCAGCAAAGATTTAAAGGGCAACACTTGCACTATATTAGTAAAGGGGAACATATGTCCAGTTTGAATTGTGAAGTGTGTACTTCCCCTTAAACCTATATAAACAGTCACTCTCCTTGTAGCTTTGAGTCCTGCATTGGTTCCTCATTCTTGCCTTGCCTTGACCCCATGTTATTGTATCCTGTTGGAACTGTTACCATTGGATCCTGAGCTGTGTTCCAGACCTCTGCTTGACCTTCATCCCTCTTTTATTATAGTGTATTGATGTCTCAAGTCCTGCTCTGGTATACACAACCTCGGCCTGCCTTGACAAAGATTCCTTATTGTTCTTTTGCACCACGTTCCTGATGTTCCTGTTCCATGTTTCAATCATCAGGTGATTCCAGCTCCTTATCCTGATATCTATACCTGGCGTGATATTACCTTTCCCTTCTCATCATTTGTGATAAAAAATGTAAACACGTTTTGGAGTTAATGTTTTGGAGACACCCTTATTTCTCTTGTGGTAGGTATGGATTTATGGGTGATTTGTCAACTGACGGCCCATCTTAGTTGAAATATTAACGGCAGTGCGTGGAACATTTTAATATGTTAGCAATAATGTTTGCATTTCATACTACTGTGATCTAAGAGTAGTTTTAGAAGACTATGCATGAATTGAATTTGTATATGCATATTATGAAATAAACCTAGGGGTGTGGAACAAGATTTTGACTGTTTTGGTCTCCATTAAGACAAAAAGTTGATTCTAAGAATGTAAATGTTTGTATAACCTGGTCTCTATTGCCACACACCTAGTACCTCTTTTACAACCCACTAGAGAGCAGTCATGGTTTTGTCTGACCATCCTTTTTACAAATACCTGTTAAACAAGTTGACCATGTGATTTCATTGGAAATAACATTGAATTCTATGTATGAAACAATTGTTACTGTACCAGAAAACAGGTTTGCAATTAAAACAATTTATTAAATTCTAGGAAATGAAACTATGAATAGCTGCTTGATCAAGAAGGTACGTATAAAATGTGCTATTGAAATTTCGGAATGTCTATTACATGTCTTTGGTATCTAGGTACGGACTCCATGTGAGTTTTGAGGTTTAATTTTATATGAGACGATCAATAATTTCTAATAAAGATAGAATGTCCTCATGGGAGAGTACCATGAGATGGACTGTCAATAGTATGTTTTATACATTTTGCCAGATTTTTTCAGTAGATTCAACTCTTGCATCACAGGGATTGGGGTCTACTGCTACCTTAAATTATTAACATAAGAAACAAGTAAAGTGGGCCTGGTTAGGGTATTATAACCATACCGGGGAACTTTATAGGTCCGGCTACCCACAGCCCTTGCAGGATCTGTGCGGGAATTCCCACTGACGTTGTGGGACACCTGTTTGCTTAACTGGGAAACCCAGAGGCAACACAGAGTTTTCCTTTGCCGAACCGGAGACCCAGAGAGGTGGCACTTCTCCCAGGTATCCGGTTAAAACCGGAGACTTCCCAGGTATGATAATATCTCCACCTTTGGCCGACATGCCTGGCATTATAAACCACAAGGTAAACAGAAGTAAACCCCACTGGCCACAAAAGCAGGACAGTTGGGTTCCTGCACTGTTTAAAAAAAACAAAAAACAAAAAAAAAAAAACAGGATACTTAGGAGGTATGAAGTAAGGATTGTGGTCTTACAACAAGAAAAACTGGCTGATTATATGGGCTGAATGGCCAGTGAAAAATTCTACAGGGGCCTCTATACCACAAAATAATGTTCGTATGGGTAATATTGGTGGTGGATAGATATGGATAAGGTGCACAATGTTCAGAGCATACAGTAGGTGGGATGTGCGTCCTGAAATAAATAGTGCTCAAGGAAAAAGTTTTAGTCTACCTTAAGAGAAATCCAAGCTTGCATTTCAGGCGTTTTTGTTCCGTGGTTGTGTTATATTCCTACAGGCACAGTATGCAGGTTTAAATCCTGTATAATGTTATGACAACTACATTGTGGACGCTCTATTCACATTGTAAATGAGAACTGATCTGTCTCGTTCAAAGCTCAACTCGTTGATTAGAGTTGTTTTATCTGTGTATTTAAAAGCAATGTACTTCTTAAAACCCATTATGAATAGTTAATATTGAGCTTTGCCTGGAAACAATTCCCATCAGTCTTTTGATGGCACTCTGGTAATATTCAGTTTGAGTGGGTTTGATGCTTCAATTGCCCTGCAGTGTTCAAATACAAACGCTCAGAATGCCCTCTATTGAAAAGAAATTTCAGCTAAAACTCCTCTCTACCCTCCAGCTGAGGCACCCAGGCAAACTAAGGAAGTGTTTTACAAATCCTAGAATTATTAAATAGACAAGATTTTGTAGTCTCTTTTATCATATAATTAGACATGATAATAACTTTGCACAGAATAAGAGAATTTTTCTTGCTAATGTATATGTATGTGCATGTGTCTGCGTTTGTGGGAATGTAGCTCACATTTCATGATATTCTTGAATAATTTTAAAACCTACACAGCCGCATACACAAAACATTATTGTGTACATTAACACTTGTTATCACAACCCAGTGTCAATCCTTCTATGGTTAGAAATGATAGCAGAAATGATGATAGTAGAAACACATACTATACTTTTAGGAAGTCTTTTTGTTTTCATTTAGCATACCTGGGAACTCTTTTTGGGTTTGACCTGGAGTCTCCGGGTGAATCACTGCTAACCAGAGTCTCTGGGTCACTTTTCTTTTTCTCTGGGCAGAGCCGCAGTGTATGGTAATGCCCACTCCCCCTCCTACTCTCGGGGCACTTAAGGAAGCTTGGGGTTAGCTCTGCACATATGCACAGCTAGGCTCGCCTTATACCTGATTAGCCCCATCTCCACATGGGGTTAGTCCTGCCTGCACGCAAGCAATTCCCCTAGGAGAGGGAACCATTCAGTGTCCAAGTTCCCAGGTATACCCTTCAGTGTCTGATTCCACGTAATACAACAATATAAGTATTTTGTAAAGCCCCTGACTCTTGAAATATTAACCCTTTAAAGGCCCATGGTGATGATTCTTGCCAAATGGCTCTAATACCAGTCCTTGTGGAAACCTTGATAGTCACCTGCATTTAAGCAGGGATATCAATCATGACATACCAAGAGTCTTGATGACAGAAGTGTCATGTCAGATTTTCCCAGAAAGAGTGAATAATGCTAGCATCATTCAGAAAATACGGTATTTACACACACAAATATATATATATATATATATATATACAGATAAATGTTCATCCTCTGCATTAACCAGGATGATAACCCCCATAGTGGTGTACTATGGAACTTACTGCTTTTCCTGTTATGAAATTCATTCTCTGTTAAAGTAGAAACTACAGCTCCCCTAATTCTAAAACATCAGACATCTTTATTTATGGTATCTCATTGTATTTATCATTACCAAAATGCAGATGTTGAATATGGAGAAAATACAAGAAACATTGGAAAAGGAATTGTTCTAAAAGAGTGTTCCATTTTTTAATATGAAATAAACGTATATTCAGATTTAACTGCTTAAAATGCATATGTATATAAAATTGCTTACTCATCATTGTGGGATTTAAATGTGTTCCCATCTCTAGAGAAATCTGTTCTAAATTTAGTGTAACTAATCAACATTCCAAATTCCTCCAGGTTATATTTTCTCATATAAAAAGGATACCCCCGGTAAATTGCATCTCTCCTAGGCATCCACAAAAAAAATCAAACTATTGCTCAAGTTAACAACACTGATATAGTACACTGAGTACTTAAATGTGCATTTATTTTACACTTTATCCTTAAATTGTATTTTGACTGGGAAACACTGCTTTTTGAGTATATTAAAAGCTATATCCCCAGATTTCCTTAGGCATATGGGGCAACATATGATCCCTGGGTAAGGTGTTTCGCTTAACACAGACTCTTTGACAGTTTCCCCCATTATTTAACTATGTGACTTGGGATATATTTTGTCCATATAGTGGACTACTATAGGTGGTATATGTCTTCCTCAACCTCAGGTCCTCTACCAGATCCTTGGGAGATGAGGATTCTGTGCAGTATCTTAGCAGTTCCCAGCTCTGCGCACTTCTGGACAGAATGTTCTGATGTTGTAACTGTAATCCATCGGGGCCGCTCTCACAGCTTAGGAATCACAGCCCCAAGTTCTATATGACCACTGGGACCACTTACATAGTCCTGTATATATCTATCTATATGTCTATATATCTTATATATCTAGTATTATAATCTTATTATATATTCTATTATTATATATATAATTATTGTCGGGTATAATATCTACTATATATCATAATATTAATAAATAAACACTTTGTTCCATTTCTTCTGCTGTTTTGCCAAGTCCTTTATAGCCAATCTATGTCAAGTTAATGCTAGAATATCTGTGTCCGTAAAACAAACACATGAGTACATCAATCTCTCTGATGTTTATGCATTTTCTCTGTGAACACTGATCCCTGCTGTGTTTTTTATCATTGCAGCATCCTTTTTCTCGTCTCCTGAATGGTACAGCATAGGCTCGGAGATTAACACAGATCCCTGGATATTGAATGTCTTTTGCAAGTGAGTGGCATTCTGTCTGTATAGGTTCCCAGACAAAGCTTTCCATGTGACATCCCGCAGGATCTAGAATTTTTGTTAATTTTGTTTCCTTAGACTTAGAGGGACTTAGGAGTAATTATTTCTGTTGACTTAAAGGTAAGCAGATCATGCAATAAAGCATCAGAAAAAAGCAATCAGAGTGCTGGGTTGTATAGTGGGAGACATGAGGGAAGAGGTTCTGGCACTTTACAGATATTTGGTCAGGCCTTACATAGAGTATTGGGTACAGTTCCGCAGACCCTATCTCCAGAAGGACACATTGGACAGAGTTCAGTGGAGGGCTACAAAAATGGTAAGTGGTTTACAGGATAAAATTTATCAGGACAGACTAACAGATCATAATATGTATAGCTTGGAGGAAAAAAGATATGGGGATATGTGATAGAAACATTTAAATACATAAAGGGATTTAACAAAGTACAGAAAGAAAGCTTTTTTGAAACAAGGAGAAATGAGAGAACAAGAGGTCATAATCTACAACTAGGAGCTCTGAGACTTAGATTAAATGTAAGAAAGTTCTACTTTACTAGGCGAGTAAGTAGATAAATGGAACAGTCTCCCAGCAGAAGTGGTGGAGGCTAATACAGTAAAGAAATTGAAACATGCATAAAGCTATCCTCACTATGGGACCAGGCCAAGGACTGATAGGGGTTTGAATCCCTTGCATTGGGAAAAATGGGCTTACTACATGGGCCGTCATTTGTTATGTTTCTATCCTCCTTTTTGCCAAATTTAGGGGCAGATGTTAGACAAGTTTATGCTTAACAATGCTTTCCTATTTCCCTCAATAACATTATTCCTATATCTATTGACAAATATTAATAATCCATAATAAAAATATTATAGGCCATACACCTTATATTAGTACTAGGTTTTTACAAACTAGATTTCTTCTGGGGTCCACGTATAGATGGTTTACGGGAGATAAGTAATATAGCACAAGTGTTCCTTGTGTTCATTTCAAGCTCATATTCCTCTAAATATTTTTCACTAAATACATCACTGCATAAGTTTATGGTATTTGCATGGTAAAGTGGACTATGGAAAAAACATGATATTTTATTAAATCGGATAGTGAAACGGCTGACTTATATACCCATGATACTTATTTGAATTCATACAGCAGAGGCATAGAAAATAATTGTAAGATAAAAACGAATAATCCTCAGACATCACATGTATCCAATTTTTCTGATTAATCCCATCCATAACTCAGGTATTTTTGAGTTCCTATACTGTGTTTCTATCAATTGTTGCCTCTGAAAGGAATCTACCATGAAAATTCTCCATCTTTCAACTTCAAATCAAATCTATTTCATTCACTTCATTAAAAATAAATTTATGAGACAAAGTTACGACATGGACTTTATTAAAGCTCTGAACATTACTTGGACTTAAGTCTTTATTATTTTCCTTTATGTGTTCTCTCCACCAGGGAATTGTTCTGTAACGGTATGGCGTCTTTCTTCTTAAAATAGTAGATTTCTTCTTTATAACCTTAATAATTAATGTTCTTCTCAAGATATGGTCTTCGTTAACACTAGACACAATATTCTAAATGATATCACCAATGGTATGTAAACATGAGAATATTTCTTGTTCTGTTTCCCCTGTAAATTTACATATATCACAGGGTTTTCTTCCTGACTTGCTTCACTGCCTACTTACCTTTTTAAAAATCCAATTTCGCATTCCAAGGTTTCCTACTCCATATCAACATGCTGTAACCTTAAGTAAGGATATTTGGATCCGTTATTGCTAGACGTCCCCATGGAGACTTTTCACATGAGAAACTGGGGAAAGTGGCGACCTTGACGTTGACAATTTGACCTTGGGAGTCACTTAGCACACATTTATGAGTATTACAGCTGTCTTCTGACCTGTGATGGGTTTAGCTTTGCCTTGTCTTCCTTACACAATAGAAAGACCTATTAACATATTCATTCAACCAGTCTGTCAGATATTCTTGTCACCAAGATGGGTACACCACTTCTAATGGCTAATAATTTCATGTTAGAGCTCTTTGGTACCATAGCATAATCATGCTACAGAAATACAGCTTACTCTTTTTGTGACCTGAGGCCATTGGCGTGGGTGAGATAAGAATTCCCCCCCTCGTCCACGACTGGTCCTTAATCTGAATAACATTAGACTACAAAATGAATTACCGTGAGATTCTCTTCCCTGGTATCACCTCCAAATTACATTTACATAAAACCTATGTGCACATATGTAGATGAATTATTGATTTTCACATTTTTGCATAAGTAGATGGTTGGGAGGTTTAGTCAATCTACGGTTATTCATTCATGTAGTGCGTACTCACATTCAGTAGGTTGAGATGCCAGGTGCAGATACTTCATTGATTTTCTTTCTTTCTTTTTTTTTTAATTTACAATGACATTTTATCCGTTTCTGGAGTAATCAACTGAATTTGCGATTGAATGAATTGAAGCTATGAGAGACTTGTATGTGTATGAAATATAATACAGTACAATGCGTACGTTTTCAAATAACGGTACATATAGGTTATAGCTTTTTCTCCAGTCCAGTTAAAATTGAGAAATATATTTACATTTCTAAAATAATATTTTTATATATTGGCTTAATACGGAATAAATTATATAGGTTTTAGATCATATATATTTTTAAAGTGTGAATAAAAATATTAAGTTTTTATCCAATGGCCACTGAAGTCACTGAAAATTAAAAAAACAAATACTATTTATAGGACGTTATATGTGTAAATGTAGAAGATATATAAAAAGCAAACAATGTCATAACAGTTACTGGGGCTGGAACAATTACCTGTACAATTTGTTATAATGTGTAATCAAACTGCGAAATGTATGTAAAATCAGCGTACAAAGGGGCGATTTGACAATTTGACTAGATGACATTTTTAATAAATCATTGGAATTCAATGTTTCTCACAATTGAACATATTCTGGGCCTGGACAATCCAGTTACATATATATTTTTTCTAACTGTTTCTTAAATATTAATCAGTCATATCAGAACATAATACCTGCATATGCAATGATCTAATTTACTTTCCACAAATATTCCTCCCTTAAACCCCTACCTCTTCAAGAAAAATATGAACTTTACTCCTATTTTTGTATTCAACTATTTAATTTCAATATTTTTTTTCCAGAACCAAGAGAAGAAATGTCTTCCTATTGAAATGCTAATAACAGAATAAACTGTATAATAACATCACATCCCCTATGGGCTCCATGTGTAATTTACACATAAAATGAACTTGCACATGGCCCTTTTTCATAGCGTATTTGTTTAATTATCTTCCTTAAAAAGGGTTTTCAATTAATTTTCAATATTTAAGAAAAAGAATAAAAATGTCAGTTTATCTGTGTACCTGATAATTAATTATGGGTTTGGGAATAATTATATTATCTAATAGTGCGGTTTTGTCCATCTAGAATGTAATATTTTGTTTCCATTGTAATTATTAATGTATCATTTATTTTATGTTAATTTAAGCTTTCATTTTAGATTTTTGATATCTCTAGGGAAATTTTGCATCTTTTCATTTCATAATTTTATTTATTGTATATTTTTGTAAGCAGAGATTGCGGGGCTTGTGTTTCTTAGGCTGGAAATAATGGAGAGACAGTGGATCAATGCTTGTGATCGACAGGGTATGCATATAAAGAACTAAAATAGCGGAAGAGTTGGGGGAGTCATGAGTTAGTTGAGGGTTAACCTTAAACTTTGGTGTTTATATGATTCACATTTTTCCCTAAAAATTGGGTTCTACATAATCATACTAGGGATATATATGTAAGTTAAGATGAGAGCAGTCCCTAAATCATGAAAAGGGGAAGAAGTGCCAAGAAAATGTAGGAATACCTGCTTTAGCTATTTTTTTTTCACTAAAACATATTACAGTATATTAAAAATAAACACACATGCATAAGATAATGTAACAAATTGAATTATTACACAAATGTATTTTAATAATATAGAATATAGGATATAGTGATCTCCCCAAACCAGTTTATGGAGCAGTGGCACATCGGACAGCCAGGTCACCCAAGGGATATGGGTCTGTATCTTTCATTTTTAACCATTTAACCTCCTTACCCACAAAGTGGAACATTTAGGGAGATGAGGAGGCATGGAATAGGGCCCAGTGCCTCCCATAAGAATCATTTATATACACATGTATGTACTGGTGTGTCCGCCAGATTGTATTAACTGTTTACACGTACAATAAATAGTATTAAATCTAATCTAAACAAATCCTGCAGACTTAGAGCAGCCGAAACGCCGATTGCATTCAAAGAAATTTAAACTTGGATGAATTACTTTGTCGGTTCGTAACATAGACCAATACTGTAATTGGTAAATATGGTTTTAAATGAAAAAAGAAAACACACAATTATAATTTTGTAGAACTACAAGCCTATTTAACATACATCAATTTATGGGGTTTAGCCAAATGGGGGACTGTAAGAAAGAGCGGCACTAAAAATACTCTTTGAAATCATACTTGGCAAAGTTTACACTGACAATCCTTTAGATCTTTTAGAATTGATATACTAACTAGACTTGTTCAAATGGACCAAAAATTATTCGGACAGATTTTTATTTGATTTTTGGTCAGTGGTTAGTTGTTCAAGATGATTTCAACACCCTACCTGCCGAGTTCCCGCCAGTGTACCTAGAAGAATGGATACTGTTTTGAAGGCAAAGGATGGTCACAACAAATATTGATTTTATTTAATTTTGTCAATTCAATTGGGCACAAGTGCTATACAATTTATGTGTATGGATCCCTGGTGTGAAGCAATTGGAGTGCAGGGTGGGCCAATGCACCATTCCCCATTCCCCGGGATAATCCATGCCGGCTATTGAAAGACAATAGATATCGGCACAATCCAGTACAGATTTTTGCTGCAAATCAGAGTTCATAACCTCAGCAAACAAGCCCTAGTGCTGTGCTCTAGGGCAATAAGACTCAGGAACACTGATTTGCAGCAATTAGATGTTTGGACAAATCAAACGCCGCAAAACAAAATCATGAAAGGAATTCCAAGATCCCATTTGAGCCCTCACTAGCCATACTCTGTTGGCCTAGACTGACCCAGTCTTTGTTGGCCTAGCTATAAACACCCACTAACTTTATCCTCCTGAAGACATTTAGTCTCTTCCGGGCAGGTAATGCTGCACTTGGTCAGGAGTTGTCTTCAGCGCCTCTCCAACTTCTCAACCTCTCCCCGTCCACAGTCTCTCTGATTGTCAGTCACTTGTAATAGCTGGCATGTATGTTCCAGTGGAAGGGGGGATGGAGCATTGGCCCACCCTGCTCTCCAACTGCTACACCCTAAGGACCCATATGTATAGCACTTGTGCCCATATGCCAAAAAACTATCTTCCTGGGGCTTACAAAATATATTTCTATATATATATATATAAATATATATTATATATATAATAGAGAGAGAGAGAGATTTATATAAACGATAAAACATTTACACGTACTTTAACATTTCTAGAAGCAGCATTTAGTTTAAAACCCAGTATTAAAATAGCACCCCGAACGTGAAATCTGTGAGGGCTATTGATGTGCACAAAATTAGTGATAACAATACAAATACGGCCATTAAAAATAAAATTTGGGCAACCCAGGTGTGGGAGGAGCTGCCAATTCCCTGAGCTCTGATCTTTCTCTTTTTCAGTTGAAAGGATCATGTCCAGAGCTCTATGGTTTTTTTCTCATAAGCTCTGAGTACTTAGAAGTCATTTCTCCCCACTCTTAATTTGCCTGGAGCAAGGCTTTTATCTAGACTTTTAGCCAAGAGGCACCTGCTGAAATATTCATTGGCAGAAATTGTGCCATGGGTGTTTTTCCCCATTTGTCCAGTTCTCTGTCATTAAAATAAGGTCGAGCCGAGCGAAAATAGGATTTGACACAGAAGTACGTCTTTCTCTGAAAAACTTTATGTAATAGGCAATTAACCCTTTTCATTGTAGGAATTTAAATGCTGAAATAAGACTATTGCAGAAAAGGACGTTTCGTCAATGTGTCTGTCACATCACAATGCAGTCTGCATGGACTTTTTGTATTATATCACTTTTCTACAAGAGAATCAAATTATTATCCCTTAGTTGAGAAGATGATCTAAAAAAATCTAAAGGGGGCTTTATCCAAACACAAGAAGACCTACGAGAAGAGAATAAGGCTTTTGATGCATTATGGCATGTACAAGATTTTTCTTATATATATTATTACTAAAGAATATTCAGCTCTTAAGTAAAATGAGGGTTTCAATACGGGCTCAAGTAAAAAGACGACTTTTTTTTTCAAGTTTCAGAAGCCTTGGATGTGATTCAATCAATTGAAATCACTGAATAATAATTTCAATAAGTGTTACCTGTTTTCATTACCATTAAAATACATTTAAAAAGCCCCTATCTTTTTCATAAGAATGGGATTACTAGAAATCTCATAACTCCCAGCCAGCCATACACTACTTTTGGCCCACCAGTTACCTAAATTAATTTGGTGGTAAAGAAATATTGTAGGACAGGCGATTTTTTTTCGTGCTATACGCCTCAGTACTCAATAGCCCTGCTCTGTGAGTGCGTGTAGTCTAGCCGTTTTTTCCCAATTTTCTTTTCTTTTTATATTTTTATGTACTAGCATGGTACATATCTTAAATAAATGTATTCCTTCGTAAAAAAGAAAATAAATAAATAATACAAAAAAATATACCGTACTCCCATCACAACTTTATACTACAGAAGTACTATAGGATGCAGCTGTATTATATGAAGGTTAGATATGAAACGTCTCTTTGTTTATGCAAACACATTGAGGAAGCTGTAGAAAATAAATTATATTAAAAAGAAGCATAGAAAAACAATTCCTAGGCGTTTCAATCTCTAAGAAATAAATGCCGATGTGTATTGAAATGGAGCTATAATTGTTGGTTTTGCAAGTTTTTTTTTTAAATTACAGTAATGTTAAAAGAAAACTTTATTCCCTTACTTTATATTATCACAGATTATTATTATTCCCACCTACTCTCATTGTCAGTATTTCAACTTCACAGCTAGTCAAACCTCCACAAGGGTTCACTATATCTGTACTGCGCTGACAATTCACATACCCAAATGACATGGATAAAAAAAAAATAAAAAATCACATTTTAGATACTATTTCTGAACTTGCTTGGAGAGAAGAGCGGAATGGACTTAGGGATGGAGGGTCTCCTCCAATTCTCATACCTTTTCTAACCAATTTTCAATTTTTTTTGTAATTTGTATTTCCAATGATGTTTTTTGTTTTTTTTATATAGGAGGGGTGAAATGGATGGATCCTCATTTGTCTTTTAAACTTAATGCTGTAAATTGCTGTCAGTGGCTTGAGTTTGTGACAATTCTTGGTGTAGTTTAACCTGTTTTGCATACTGTGAATTCTTACAACAGCTGCATGTATTCTGACAGGGTCTAATTAGCCTTTCCATCTTACTATTATATTGACTGTAAGAGCCGGCGGCAGTGTAGAAATTTAACTAAACTCTGGTTAACCCTTTTCAATCTGAAGGTCTTTTTTATATTAAAATGACTGGTCCCGTAGTCAAAAAAAAACATTAGCATTGCTTCCCCTTACAAAATATACGTGGAACTTTTCTTAGTATTAGTGAGTGCTGAACATCACACTATTTATAAACAGTACTGTGCAAAAGATTGATATTTTATCAAATATTAATTCAATATTTTTGTCATATATATCTATAATACGGCAGATTAAATTTGGGGCCAGTCAGATGCCTCCCTGATGGTATTGCATGATGGATAAGTATGTATTTGTACTTGTCAGCATTGATAAGACCATTCATTCTGACCAAATCCCCAAGGAACCCCCCCATGCTTCACTGTAGCCTCCAAACACTCATTCTTATACCGCTTTGCAGTAGTTGAGGAATGGCTTCTTCGTTAGAGGTATGGCTTCTGGTCAGACTTGTCCAGACAGTAGATGGGTATACCAGGTTCCCACAATTTTCTGCCAATGCTGAGATGATGGCGCTGTTAGACTTCTTCTAATTGCAAAGGGAAGTAAGCATGATGTGTTTTTAAGTTTCCTTGGGTGACCAGTGCATCTATGGTCCTCACTATTGCCTGTTTGGTTGTGCTTCTTCAAAGAGCTTGTACAGAACATCTGGAAACCCATGTCTGCCTTAAATTTCTGCCTGGGAGAGACCTTGCTGATGTGGTGTAACTACCTTGTGTCTTGTTAGTGTGCTCAGTCTTGCCATGGTGTATGGCTTTTGACATTAAACTGTCTTCAGCAACCTCCACTTTTAAGTGCGTTTGGCTGTTCCTCACCCAGTTTTATTACTGATACATAGCTGTTTCAGTTAATCAACCTATATATAACATTTTGATCATTAGCTCCTGTTTGGTATAATTTTTAAATCATGCACCTAACTATAGGCCTAAACTTTATGCAAGTGTACAATGAAGGCAGAGAAGATCACACCAAATAATGATTTGATTTAGATTTTTTTTCTGGTCACCCATCTAGTCTGCCATTTTATTCAATCTCCATTACTGCATTAGCCTCTACCACTTCTAATGGGAGCTTCCCAAAGGCAAAAAACTATTCCCAGATCGAAAAAATAATTAAACAAATATTTTTAAGCATGTTGCATGGGGGTCATGATCAGGTGTGTGTCGAGCAACAACTTATTATCTATCCATATGTATACAAAAGCCAAAAGCTTTTGTACGGTGAGAAAACTGCAAACCGGACTACTAAAAACTGTTACAGAAAATGTTAAAAATATAATTTAAACTGCAGAAGAAACATAAAAGCTAAGAACGTGGTACACGGATGCTACACACAGTCTGCTTGTCAAATATGTTGATAATTGATTATTTTCATTCTATTTGATTACCCTGAGATGCAATGTTTCCATTCACAATACCCAAACAAAATCATGAATGAAACCAACTAATTTGAAAGTATTCTTTGGAAAAAGGAAGGCACACATTACATTTAAATACCTCTGACTCTTTATGTTGTCATTGACAAACTGAGTAAGATTAATGTTTGTTCTTTTTTTTTCCAAACCCGGTGCTATAATTTGAGTTTACACAAGCTGGTTTATTGGAGGAAAACCCTTTATTTTGTCTGCATTCCAGGACTAAAGAGAAGAAAAGAATGGAATTAGAGCCAGACTCTGTTGAGCTGATACAGTCTGTCAGCAAACCCTCAGGTAACAATATTATAATTTATAAATCCAATCAACAATAGGACAGTGGTTAAAGATGTACATTTTCTCCTACCGTGGAGCCTCTTTAAGCAAACGATTATCTCTTAAGCTGGAAAAAGTGGTTATTTGTTTCAAAACAATAAGGAAAGGGACTCAAGAAGTTGAGGTCCCACAAATTTGGCATTTGTTACAACCTGCATCGTACTCATAGCGATTTTATGAGGACAGTATGTCGCCAGGACACTCAACAAGTCATTAAGTCTTTAAAGGTCCAGACATGTGCTCTTCAAACAAAGTTTAGACGGGATTTATCTCTGACTATCTGATTTTCCTTTCTCTGATGTGATTCTGTTCCTACTTCATGTGTAAAACAAATTACATATTTTTTCATCGGAATAGTGCAATTTGTAACATTGTGATAATTGGTACTTTTATTCCTTCATTCAATAAACCGAAGATGTAGCAACCATAGATACATTGTAAGGGGAATCTATTACTGAAATGTATTGGATTATTTTAATATTTAAAAATAGTTTTGGTGTAATAATGTTGTATACTGCGCTCATCAGAGTAGTAGTCTATATATGTTTTTGTCTATATATCTGATATCCATGGCATTATTACGTGTTTAAAAGTATAGTAGTGGATCAAAGTATTATTACAACAATATTATATATTATTTAGCTCAGTGGCAGAGATAAAAGGATACTCCTGTAAGCAGG
>VKOC01000008.1:20682146-20735169 GCA_009364415.1 Spea multiplicata
CCTGAATTACGCATGTCCCAAAATTAGCCTTTTATCAGCCAAACAATCTGACAAACCTATGCATGTGGGGTATCGCTGTACTCAGGAGATGTTGCTGAACACATATTGGGGTGTTTGACAGTGACATATACCAGGACCGGTATATTTATAACTAAATTATGATTTGTGAGAAAAAGAATTACTACTACAAAGTTTGACAAAGTGTGGTTGTATAATTAGTGCATGGAAAGGGTTGAAATACCCCGGATGGTTTGATGGGGTAAATTGAGTTAACCGGCTTCAAAGATGTTCCAAAGAGGAGATGGAGGCAGAATGACCAGATTAGGGAAAAAAAGGTTTGGAAATCATAAAACGCTACTTGTACTTATTGCCCTATAACTTACAAAAAACAGCAAAAAACCATAAAAATGTTGGGTATTTCTAAACTCAAGACAAATAGTAGAATCTAGTTAGCTAGTTGTTTTACTTACTTTTGTAGGTGAGTAAAAGATTTTTCAAATAAAAGTCATAAAAGTTGTTTGTTTTTTTTTCAAAATTGTACCATGTTTTATTATTTTTTTTATAGTAAATAAGATGATATGATTGAAATAATGGTATCTGAAGAAAGCCCATCTTGTCCTGAAAAAAGAACAATATATAACGTGTGTGGGTTCACTTAATGGGTGAGGAGAAAATTACAGCTGAACACAAGCACCGCAAACGTGTTAAAACAGCCTCGGTCCCACAGGGTACAAAAAGAAAAAATGAGCCCGGTCCTTAAGGGGTTAAAGGGACAGTTAAGTGCCCCTGACACCACCATTAAAGGAGAATGCATATTCATTTTCTAAGTACTTTAATATGCATTCATCAAAATGAAAAGTAAAATAAAACACAGGAAGCTGTAGCTGCCCTTCTCCTTGGGCTGACATTTCTTTCCACTGATTGGTTGCTTGAATCAATGGGAGCACTTGGTACGCGTATGCACAGGGATCAATCTCACTATGCGTTTGCAAAAAGGAACACTGAAAATTTAAAGGGGCAACACAGTTATGATATGCATTCAAGTACATATGATGGCTGAAGTGCATTATCCTGGGGGGGAGGCTTTCCATACCCCCCATCTCTGTTCTTTTAGCCATTCACGGAGTGGCTTTTAAAATATATTGTAGTATTTGTTTCTTGACCCGCTATTTTTTATCTGCTCATTCATTTTAGTGATGTCGCAAAGCTCGTCTCTCAATTCTCCTAGTGAATTGGTCAGTGTTTTTGTAAATGGTTAGTGAATTCATGTTCCAGATTGACGCTGAGTAACTTCACTTTGGTTGACAGCTGATATAGTTACAAGATCAGAATGATTTTCGCTCACATCAGCACGGGCTGCACTTGAAACCTGGTCTCAAAGCCGCAAGGCAAGTGTATTACATACCTGTCAACTAACGGGGCTTGCCAAAATGAATCTACTCGCGTGACCACATGACAATTACTGCCGTTCACACTGTGAAACACAATGCACTGTGACAAAAGCCAAAAGCTAGAAGGTTATTGTGTTAGACAGTTCATTACTAAATATATTTATTAAAGAAAAAAATGAATAGCTCTTAATACAATTCTGTGATTTATTTGAAAACCTGAAATGAAAAAGCTAATATTGCCAACGACTTGATGGCTTGATGGACTTTCAGAAACAAATCTGAAGAAAAAAATTCTACAATTGAAATGAACAATTGAATGTTAACTCAGTCAGGGCCTGAACTGTGATAATAGATGATGCCGCCATATAAGCTGCTTCACCTGATACTTAAAAGGGGATCTGTTACATTTTGGATTATCCTCAACTGTTGTTCATATCATTTTTCTTTTAATATTAATATACAATTGGCTCTGTTGTTTTATGCTGGGCTGTATACAGGACCTGGCTCATCTTACATTTCCAATAGCTGCCTCGCTCTATGATAATGGCTTTACAGTTGATAAACCAATGTACAGTGATAGAGGCTCATGCATAGTCGGCTAAAACAATGCTATCACAGTCTAGAAAGTGGGATACAACTTCCTGCTTGGACTGATCCAAAGGGATCTTCATTCAGGGATCATGGGAAATTTAGGAAAAGTTGCTTTTCATTGGGTAGATGTCGGAGCATTGAAAGGTAATGACACAAGCCTCATATCCCCACGTACTGCATACTATGGAGGCTGTGCTGGCTCAGCACAGTCCACTATAGTACAAATGGGCCGGATGTGGAGATCAGAGATCTTTTATGTAACGGAACCATTGACTAGCGTCACACTGGGTTCTGGATCACCCAATATCTGCCCTCTGTTTTGCGTCAGAGGAACTGCCACTCTAGGCCTTGGCCAAGTCAGCCTAAGCAAGAATACATAACCACCATTACTGCAAATGTCTTTTACGTATATTACATTGCTGGTTAATAGAGTCCTAGTTATTACTACGCAAAGATAATGGATTTAATAAGGCTGGATAGGCTGGCATGGGAAATATTTATTTGCTAAAGCTTTAATACTTCCCCAAAACCATCTGCCTAAATATTTCACATGCTAAAATATGGAGAGCTTTTATCATATATATGAGGGACGTCAAAATTTCCACACTTTTATATTTCTGTTAAATCGGTGACTATGTAGTTCTGTCCGACAAGCCGGGCTGCCCTTGCAGTTTAGTATAAGAGTTTTCACCCGGGGATGAAGATGGCTGTGAAACCTATGAATTGCGCCAAAGAGGACCAGTGGTCTGTCATACGCTTTTTGCGGGCAGAAGGTGCGCCAGCTGGATGCCTAAGCAGCTGACAGAGATGCAGAAGTGCAAGTGCTTAGACGTTTGTAAAGTTGATATTGACCGTTTTTTGGGAAAAAGTTGGAACGACGTTGGGAAAATGATATATTACATGTGTATAGAAATATTTTTTTTGTTAGGAGACTTAATGATAATTTTTATTCTCTTTTGGTTTATTTTGTCCCCAAATTGTTCACAGCGGTTCTAATTATGTCTCTCTTTTTAATCATGGAAGTTAATTCTGCTAGCAGAGCATTGTTTTCAGCGGAGGTAGAACACTGCAACTTTTATGGAATGATAGATGACGCTATCAAGAGTTTCACTGTGCATAATAAACTACCGGGCACAAAGTTCACCGCTGAGTATTGTGTGGGCTACAAGTGACTATCATGACTAAAATCAATTATTATGATGATTATACATTGTACGATGTCTTGAGGATATAATGTTAATGACTAGCTAACTCTTTAATATACCCTCTTGATTTCCAAGACGATTGTAAAAGAAACTCATCTCTCTGACGGATAATGTATTTCCTGCAGGATGCTAAGAAGTATAAATCTTATATGATTAATAAAAATGGCAAAATCACACCAAGTTCAACATTGTTCATGAGATTTAAATGGATTTAATCTTGTTTTGATTAAGGAAACGTGACATGGTGCAGGGTTCCACAAACTGTACAAAAATATTAGATGAATAGATGGTATTTTTTTCTTTTTAAGGTGAAACAGTTTATCTGAGTCTTATACAAAGCATAAAATAATCTCTTGCTGTATTTGGGCAATTTACACTAATATGATTTAATGTCGGAATGAATCAACTATTCGTAAAAATAATTATAACAAGTAAAGTAATATTTAAAAAGAACTTTCTTTGAGACTGCTTAATTAGTTGTATATATTAGAAATGCATCCAAAGGACTTTTTAACATGGTGTCTGTCTTAATACCTTTGCCAAAAACATGTTAAGATCTCCGGGGAACAAAGATGATTTGCTCAAGATGTTTAGAAAGGAAAGGGTAATCAGCTCAAGTGTTTTTTTTTGCCAAATCTATGAAGTTTCTGTGTATGCTTTCACTGCCGGAATGACTTTTAATACAAAAGGTTCCCTTAATCGTGGCTTATTTTAAATAAAAGATATACTGAAAAATCAAGGCAAGCAATTAGGGAGATCAGGTATTTTTTTTTGGAATATGACCTGTTGGAGAAAACTGCCAAAACTTTGAAGTATTTGTTAGGAGGTTGTGTTTAAAGAATGTTTTGGTGAGGGTGAAAACATTTACAGTAACAAGAGCAGGATTGTGTGTATTATGCATTGAGACATTATTTTCTGTCCTATGAGTCTTTTTCAAAAATTGTAAAAAAATATTAGAGGTCTTCTTTGTAATCCTTTTTAGTCAAAACAAATCTATCAAATACATCAAATGAAAGCCAAGGTGGTCAGAGTAGGCCTTAGATATGTATTGCCTGGGTTTGTTGTCCCCTGTTATATGGCTTTCTATAAGAGGAACATGAAAAACAGAATTTATTCATGCAGAATTGATTTGCAAGAAGTCTAAGAGCTTATAGTAGGAATGGAAACCTATAGGGAATAACGTCTTGTTCATTTCAAGGTTAATTAAAACTTTTTGTATTCCTTCTTGAGGTTTGAGATGACAATCATTTCAGTTTATTTTATAGATAATGGCTTTATGGTAAGTGAATCACCTTTGATACTGTGTAACTTACATTTCCACATTGAGAATGTTGACAGGAGATACTCCAAAAGTAAACATTTTGTTTTGGTCCAAAGCCTACATTGCACTGTAATTATGAAATGACAGGCTTATTAGGGGTGATAGCCAGGGGCAAATCATATAAGTCAATTGGTAATAAAATGATGCAGATTTGAGTGTTAATCCAATGAAGCTAAATTTTATGGCTTCTCTGAGGTCAAAAGTCATCAGTAAGAGAAACTTTGCCAAAGTCAAAGTTAATCCCACATTTCTGAACTCAACATAATAGCTAAAGCTCTGAAATGATTCAACTTTGAGGCCAGATAAAGGCGTTCCTCATCCAATGTCCTTTGGATGAAGATGAACCCACTGCCCACCCGGTTCCTAGGGAAAATTGCAGTGGAGTGGGTGAGAAGGAGATCCAGAAAAGTTGGTGTCTTCATTTGTTAGCATTCTGTCACTAATAAGTGAGGAGTCATAGTAGGTTCTCCAAGATAAGTTAATTTCAAGACCCTGTAGGGTAGAGGTTTCAGATAAAAAAAAATGGACATGCTAAAAAGTTGGGTGGTTATTGTCAAAAATGAAAATGGTCAGAGTTATGTTAAGCCCCTCATGTTTACATTCTGCAACACCCATAAAAAACTTGTTCCACCAAACAATATCGACTGGACAAATGGTACGGGACAGCAGACAATGTTATGATCCTACCTAACTAGGTATACATGCATACACCATGTGGATTGTTTATATGTCTATAGAAGTAGTACACAAAAACTGTTGCCAGATCCCAAATGCTTAGAACTGTTTGCCAGACATACCACAATTCCTGGCTTCAAAGTATGGAATGCACGTATAGATGCCAATTTCAGATCCTGTGGCCCCAAATCTTCAGTTCCTAACTATTTGACTAAAGCTTTATGTGAATTAACCCTCTGTTAAAGTTTGCATAAGATTATGAATACAATTTGAATAAGTATTCATCTGCTTCTTACTGCGTTATGGTTATATCTCTGATTATCTCTGATTATCCAGTGACACACGCTCGCGCTCTGTATTACTACATTTATTTTATTTGGTCCAAAAAATAGCACAGGAGACATCTGTAGTGTTGAGTCCCACGGCTGCAAGAAATGTTGTAAGGGTAGCACAATTGTTCTTGAATGCGAATGATGATAAAGTGTTTATGTAGCACTTTCCTTCCTTTGATGTGTAATGCATATAAAGAAGATTTTGGAATGCAATTTTCCTATTTGAGCAGAGACATTTTTCCTGAAAGCATTATTTCCATGTGTGTGTGGATATGAATATATATCTGCATATACTAGATATATTATGTATAAAACTATGTTGACTTGCATTTATTATTATACTTATGGGAATAAACTATACGTGAGTTGAAAAAATATAAAAGTGCAGCCCCCTCCTCTTTTTCCATTTACTTATTTATTTATTTTAATAAACCTACTAGAATCTGCATCCCTGTAGCCTGTGATTTCGCACAACTGAATTCTGCTTTTGCAAGGTTGATGCAGATTAGGGCTGAGCTGGGGATGACGAGACATAACTAGAACTTTAACGCAGGCGGTCACTATGTACAGTTGACGGATATGAGAGGCCACAAGCTAAATTCTTATGCTTAAACAGCATACATTCAGGGACATCCAGCCTGTAGCCACACACCGTAGCATCTGATCTGCCATTGGAGGTGTGTAGGGCAGTGTTGACCAGCAGCTAATCGGGCAGTTGCCCGGTGTGCCAGATGGCTAATCCAGGCTTGAGGCAAATATACAAAATACAGAATATCTACTGACTGCGTCTTTACAATGGCTATAGTAGAACTTAAAACTAGTTGATTTATGGATGTTTAGAATATTGATATAAGAAACCTCTCCCACTAAAAGAAACTAACAGATATTAGTTTTGTCACTCTGAAGCCTATGTGGCAGTATAACTAAGGGTCTAGTAGAAGCCTAAGGGTTCATTTACTAAACCAGGAGTTGGCACCTTCATTTATGCAAGGTGAAAGTATGCATATTAAATGGTCAACCACAGTGACTTTCTTCTGCATCAAGGGCATTGCTGGTCCTGCTTAATGTACCTAGAAATCACTGTATTGTGGAATATCTTTTAAAGGTAGGTGGGTCTTAGAGGCTGTAATGGGTAGTTTGGGTTATGGTTTTTAACTGAGCTACTTATTTGAGGCAGATATTTTCCTCTTCCCGTTGGCTACTTCTACAAAAGCAGGAAGTGTACATAGGTACATGTCCTGTAAATGCACTATAGCCCTCCCATTGAGCCATTCACATGTATGCAAGCTTAATTTAAATAGCAATTTAATGTAGATTATGTTTCAAATAGCTTTTTGCTTTTAAAAAATAAATTATTTTAAAAATAATTTTAACATTTAGACATACAATGTAACTTATTTTTTAGCAGCAAAGCTATATATTCCAAAATCTGAGGGCATATATTTTCCATTTAATCTTCACTTCCTGCTTTCTCATTAACAATAATCCCAAGTAATTAAGATTTGCGGGATCTCTTTCGATGGCCTCATGCGTCTCTTTCTACTTTGGATTGTGTTGACAACCTAACTTCTATCATGGACCTTCAACAGGGGAGTTTTGCTGGATGCACTAAAATCATAAATGTTTCTATGTCCATATGTTTATGCCTTTTTTATGGCTTGACATACAAACTGAACTAAGAGTCCATCCTGCCTTTAGACCTGTTTTTGCCGAAGAAAAGCATTAAATAATGAAGCCGGACAGGCTCTCCATTATCCTTGTGCAAGTCATTATTCTGTGATTTAAAGACTCATTTCTAGTACACATTGTTGCCTAACAATACATCCACCATACTGCATTAAAGTCCCTATAATACAGACCGGTGGAGAATTTATTCTCCTCATCTGTTACTTTGCGGCATGATTAAAAACCGCACTATAAAACAAAGATTAAGCTGTATGTAAAATGCATTGTCAAGAAATGACACATTTAATACTCCACAAAGCGCAATTATTAAACAAAGACAGAAAACCTGTATACATCATAATGTTAACTATAAAGCCACTGATTTGCTAAGGGGGTTGCTGTGGTAGAACTTACACAGTCGGCTGTACAACAAATAATGTACAATTATTTAAGATTACACAGCCAATTTGTTCTAGTTTAAAAGCAGAAACATATTAGCTCACTGGAAGTGGTTGCATCATGTACAAAAAAAAAATCAAAGAAATTAATGTTCTGGTGACTCTGTTCTCTGTTTCTTCTGGATATGCCTTAGGGACAGAAAACCTCACATTTAATTTACTGATGTCCATCCATCCCAGTCGTTGGGGTTACAATGGTTAAAAATGGTGGAATCTGGCACTTCAAATTTTGCCCACAGTTTCTGTGGCCGTTTATGTCACGCTTGTAAATAGAGCTGTTGAGTACATCATGACTATTCTGGTATTCTCAGTTTTTGCTTGTTTTCATGGACAATTATTATTTTTTGTTTTATATAGCGCCATGAAATTCCATAGTGCTGTACAATGGGTGGACAGGACACAAGTAGTATAAAACGATTTGACTTACAGAGACAACAGATGAGGAGCTTACAGTCTATGGTGCTTCAATAAGAGTTGTCGCAAAAGAGGATGAAATTGTAACTCCCTTGCAAACAAAGCTTGCATCACTAAGTTCAATGTGAAGAACTTAGACAGCCTTCAATGCCCTGCTGCAGAAAAGCTGACTGTACACCTGGGACCCAAACGTAAGGTTTAAGAACTAACTAAGGTCTACTTAGTGTACTGACTAATGCCTTTACATCGGGAAAAACTGGCAGGCTAGATGTGCCAAATGGGTCTTATCTACCGTCAGATTCTTTATTTCTGTGTTTCATAAAAAAGGACGTAGCTATAAACTTGAGTTTTCATTGCATGATATATATTGCAAATTGTACATTTTATTTGGCCACTTTTAAGACAGAATACAATTAAAGGAGTTTTTTTTTAAATAAAATTCTGCAACCAGGCATGCAGAAAAAAAACTAAGAACATTTCTAATGCAGATGTAATATATTTGCATGTAATAGTAGGTGGGACTGAAGTCCCACCTACACAATAGAAATTGAGTAAATTTCAAATAACAATAGGTCAAAGACGAAGCCTTCAGGGAACATTGCCAGGGATAACAGATGAGATGAATAAAGTACCATTGAGCAAAAGAAGTGGAGCCAATCAGCAGGAAATAACTGGGATCAACCAAGTGCCATAATTCACAACTTACAATAGAATTTAGATGAGATAATACAATCCAGTGGTCATTGATAATCAAAAGCTGAAGAGATATCAAGAAGCAACTTGTACAAAATGACCAAAATCAGCACTGGGTTTTTTTAATACTGATTTCATTGTCTTACTTTTTGCATAGACTATGTATGATTAAAATAGGTTTGTACTTATGAGCCACAGGTAGCTTCTCACAGTTCCGTGCGATTATGAAGGTGGAGTAAAATTGCTCCCAGCCCCAGTGTTATTCTATATGGTCTAAAAAGTCTCTTTAAGCATTAAAGTTCTGCAGATCCTGATGACCCCTTTTTTTAGCGGTGGGTTATTCCTTTTGGATGCCACTTGTCCTTGAAGAGAGAATGTAAGAGCTACATTGGCCTTATAGAACTATGTAAAATATTTAGTGTTTCTAGAGGTGCACTGGAGAGTGTTTGGGGGAAGTCTATAGGCAATGCTGACTTACTAGCCATATGGTATATCTGGCTTCCTGGATTGGTGATTGCTAACGAGAATTACCTGCCCACTCTTTCAAGTGATACTGCAGGAGAGGACCCTGTGAAACAGAGTAGGGTAGGCCGCTAGAGATGAGTACTTGGAGACAGAGTGAGCTGAAGACAAGGGTCAAAATCCTCGAATGAGGTGACAAGGCCAAACAAGATGAGGATGAACCAGAAGAACACTTTCAACAAGCTAAATCAGGAACCACAGGGGCATGGTCAGAGCAAGCCAGGTCACAACAGGAAAATGTAAATCAATACGCTTCTGCAATATGCTCTGTCACACCAACCAAGGGTAGTTGCAGAGGGGTCACATGACTGCCCACTCCCTCTCAGAGGGACATGCTGTTTGCTGCATGGTTGAGAAAGCTGTGTGTGGTAGCGGGTTTCCTGGTTTCCTGTGGGTGCCCCCTACCTCAGAAGATTTCTTGGTGTCCGGGGAGGTGTCTGCAGTGGGTCCCGCCGCAGTAGCAGTAGAAGAGGGGTTGGACTGGATCATCATGGGACCAACGAGCGGTTAAGTCCTTACAGATAGACTTTGTCTTGGAAGTAACAACAAAGCATCCTGTCATTATAGTACATGTTTTCCTCTATGAAATTATTTTCCATCTACCTCCTCAGTAGGAGTGACAGAAATTTCTTTTTACTCTGGGTTAAATATGGAAAGTGATTTGGAAGCGCTTCATTACTGATCTTGATCTTATCTGAAGTCAAAGCAGAGTTGACCTTAATTTAGATTATGATAGAATACAGTGCATGAGTAATGACTTGCAAACTCTGTTGGCTTTTTCTCACCACTTGAGTGGACACATCTCAAGATCAGAAATGATGCTGTTTCTCAGGCACTTGTAGTTTCGGAATTACTCATGTTAACGATTCACACCAGATGAAGAAATCTTGCGTTTGGCTTTTGTCGGGTCACAGTGGTGTGGTTTGGTTTTTAAGCACTGCAAAAATCCAAGGATCAGCATAATTGTGTTTATAGAGGGGTGAGTAGTTTAGCTACTGCACTCCCCATTCTAAAGTTGTTTCAGAATGAGAGTGGCCTGTGTATATAGACTTGAAATGTTATAAATAAAATAAATTGCACTACATAGTGGAAATGAAAGGTTCCGTGTCACCTACTCTTCTGACTTTAACACATCTCTGTATATTAAATTCTCCATTAGAAACAACATTCCCAGTACAAAACCCAGAAGGTATTCTCAAGTCATGAAGAATCTTTGTCTCATTTATAATTTTTCAGGGAATGCTTAATTGTCATCTGGCATAAAAGCAGGCACCTATAGGTTGGTGTCATCGAAACTGAAAAAACTTCTGTTTCTGTGTTTTTGTGTCATCCAATCTTCAGTGGAAATTATATAAGAAAATATTATTCTATATTATAAAGAAATTATGGAGAATAAGCAGAGATGTCACGTAAAAACATAAAATATAATGACAAACAGGACCCATTCTGCCCATTTGGTCTGCCCATTATTCCTGATGTAAAGACACAAACTTTAATCAGTCCTTTGTCTCATCTTAGACTCAGAAGCCTCCCTTCTGCTGGGTAAAGTAAAACTTCCATACATTAACCCACTGATCCTCAAGTTTTAGACTATAATCTCTTGTTCTATTTCTCTTCCTTTGAAATAAACTTCCCTCCTTTTCCATAATCATCCGTCAGACAGAGACAGTGTGATGTCACACGAAGGCAAGATTTGAAAAGTGTAATGTCATAAACAAGGGTCAGACGCAAATGGCTAATGACGTAATTTCATAAATCAAGCAAGCATTTTAACTTGATGTTGGTCAGGCGATGGCTGTGAAAACAAAGCATTTTTATGGTCACCTCAAGGACCATAAAGACAGTATTTACCCACGAGAGAGAGGCTTGCTAGAAACTTTAAGAATTACAGTCTGTTTTATACAAGATGGCCCAATAAAAGATAATCGATTCTACCGAGACATCACAGGGACAAAGTCCATTAAAAAATCTTGGGTCTGTTGGCAGGCTCACCATGAGAAATTTTGGACTCCTAAACCTAAAGGCAGGGCCTCTCTCCACTGTCCCACCTCATGCTCCTCTTACTGCCCATCCTTACAATGGGGCCACCAGATTCCAAAGTTCTGAAAGGGGACATCTCCTAGATTGTAAGATTGTAAGTGAGCCGGGCCCTTTTTACCTAATGTAGCTTGCCTTAGTCTATTAGTTCTAGTTTTAACTCTTTGAATGTATGGAAAATTGTTGGCTCTATATAAACAAATAACATGAACCCCAAGGCCTGCAAGGGCCCAGATACAGGTAAGGGGCCATGAGTGCCCAGTCTAAAGTAGGTGGGTGCAAGATCCCAGTTCTGAATAGTGGACCATGAGGACCATTGGGGGAGGCATGTGGCCAGGCCCTGCTTATTGGAGCCCAATACACAAGTACTGATTATATGCCAACTGGTTTGTCTGATGGCTATTAACCTATTACAGCTTTACTTTTTTATGATAAGAAGGAACACCTTGAGTGTTTGATTTCCTTGTACCGCCTTCTTATGAGAGCTGATCATGAGTTAATTTACAGGAATAGAGAAAATAGAATATATATTTAATTTAACCCATTTATTGCTCAGACACCCACATCCCTCACACCTCTACAAAACAAGTAAAACTTTGCAGGTGAAAGCGAAAGCATCTCGCTCACAACCTGCCCGGTATTATTTTAGATTTGTCATAATAGCTAAACCCGTTGCATCATTATTTTAATTGTAAATTTGCACAGTACTTCCACTTTTTTTTCTGTTTTATCTTGGCTTTATTTTATTGTGTTAAATTGGATTTCTGAAACATTGCAGTTGCTGTCATATTAATTTATGAGTAACCGTGAATTAGATACCTGCATTTACTGCATGACCTCAGTAATGAAATTATATCTTAATATATTGGCCCAGTCAAATTACCATAGTGCAACATACATATCCCTGATAGCTTTATTGCGCAGACTATTTTCATTGTATAATCCTTTACTGCCGTAACACGCTAGCTTCCCATTACACTCTAATGTTACAAAAAGCAAAAAGCTGTCATATAGAATTGTAACTGTTTTACCTTTTTTTCCCGGAATCTATAAATATCAAGTAAGTTTGTTATCTTTTTATCTACTTTCAGAGACAGATAAAAAAAACAAAGACACTTCATTTCCGCACGGCTTCAAAGCCATTCTTTGTAATAAAGTAACAAGGGTATACGAGTCCTGCTTAAGGGAACACTAACGCCGGTTTTTTTTTAACATAACTCTTCCCTTAAAGGGACAGTCACCCTTTAATATTCATTAAGCATTATTTCATTAAGTATTCATTAGGTATTATTAAGTAGTAAGTACTTTGAAATTCATTTTAAGCTGTAAAAATAAAAAAAGACATCTTTTTAAAACGTTAAAACTCCAGAGCCGCAGCGCACCCCCCGTTGTGCTTTTGGTGACATTTTTGGCTGCTTAGAATCAATGGAAGCTATTTCCGCTGGCTGGCAGCGAGTATAACCTTGCATGTGAACCGGTTAACATCTTCTTCCAAGTGTATCTTCAAGCCAAGGAATTGAGGGAAAATGCACTAAAGGGGGTTTTGATGAAATCTCTCCATATATTTGCAAAGGAAGGAAAGGTTATATTAAAGATGACATTCATATAATTGCTGGAATCTCTCTTTAATAGAAATCAAAGCAGCCCTCCCTGCAAAACTTAAAATTACTAAATGACCCTTGAACTTTAAGATAAGTGGCCACCAAATGATGTCAGTGCAGCCACTGCCTGGATGTTCATGCGACCCTTTTTTACAATCATGGAGCATTCATCTTCACATATCTAGCCATTGGACACACAGTGCAGAACCCAATATGCTGCTGGAGTGACAGAATCTGTAAGTAGGTGGCCCTATTGGCCACCAGCTCACTAAGCATTTGTCAGTTGTGCGAGATGGCCAGTCTGGGCCATGCTCTACAGATGAATGTGAAACAATCTTGGATCAGCCAATTCTATCTTGCTGGCTCTTTAAGTGATGAGGAGGCAAGAGGCAGGGTAGGGTACACTGTTAAATCCTAGTTCTAGGAGCAAATGTATTGAACCATTAAGTGGTAGCCATTGGTTTGGTGGGCATAATCTGCTTTTTTTACCTTTTCAACACCCACTACAAAGATTGGTTTGGTTGTCACTGGGAGCATGCGCCAGTGCCTGGATTTCATTAACACTTGGATATTTAGGTCTGAATGTAGGAGTAATTATTCAGAACTGAGAAGGAAAATTGACCTGAGTAAGCAGTGGGTTGTGTTACGTTATATGTGTGAATCCTTGATTTGTTACTTTACTCTACCAGCTACCCCCGAATTACATCTATCTGTTTATCACTGGCTGTCTTTAATTACAAGTCAATAAAGACAGCCAGTGATCAACAGATAGTGGTAATTCTGGGGTAGCTGCATAGCTTCCTGTGGCCGTAAGCCTACAAGGAGAGGCAGTATTTTATAACAATGAGTATTGGTCTGCCAGCGACGACAGAACAGCAAATCAAGCCTTTGAAACCATTGACAAGTTTCGTACGTCACTACTGGTTACCGAACGAACCCATAGCTGGTTGCAGGGGGCAAATATCTGGATGCATAGAGTACATTTTCAGATGATTAAAAGAAACAGGCTTTTCTACGTCTAAGAAATGATTAAATGAGACATAAATTAAAGAAATGTATATGTTCATTTGAAGTGCGGAATACATTTTACGTAAAAGATGTAATGTAAAGTTAATTCGCCAATTTCCTTAAATGCCTGTCATTTGCTTGAGGTCCCTTTGGTATCGTCAATTTATTTCCAGACTTTGTAGCCTAAGAAGAGTTAAAGCTGCTTCCAGGATTGTACATGCTGACATATTATCGCATGTAAGTCCCCAGTACATAAGAGGTGTGTGGCAAACCAGTTTCATTTGCTTGCTTCTTCCCAATACTCTGTTATATACTGTATGTTCTCCGCTCAGCCCTTCTATTTAATGCTCTGTAGTGGCCCCTACTGGGAACAGCTTGGCTGGAACTCAACAGTCGTGTATTCAGCTGCTCAGTGATAAATCTATTTAGCTGCTGGTGTTTTAGCAATTACCCCTTTGGTGGCCAGAGGATTTTCTAAGTAGCCCTTTCCCACAGAACACCAGCCCTAGCCCTGCGTTAGTGGCTGTTGGGAGCACCAGTGCATGGTAAACATTTAAAAGGGGAAGCAACTTTGGAAAATGGAAGGAGGAAAATGTAATCGCTCATGTGATAACACGTTCAGTGCAATGACAGCTCTTGCTGTTTTCATTGTTCTAAGTCGAGTATCTTTTCCTCTGGTCTTGAGACACGTGCCATGTTTCTTTATATACCATAGTATGTATAAAATGGAAAAAAAGGAAATGTTGAGTACATGCTACAATTATTTACAATATAAAGTTTACGTTAATGGTTGCTAGTTGTAAAGGGTTACTTTTGGAGTAGCAGACCAACATGTGTGACTGCATGTTTTTAAAGATAAAATAACTATTTCTTTTCCACCACTTTTATCCTTTTGCCCTGTTTTCATGTGAATTTCTTTAATTTTAACTTTTTCTCCCTGTCTTTATTTCTTAAACTAGTCTTTTTCCTTAATTCACTCAATGTAAAGACGTTGGCGCTGTAAGCAAAATTAAATGTGAATAAGATGCAAGGGGTGAAGTGGGCATTTACCTGCCCTGATTCACGTATTGGGTAGCAATATTATCGGTAATCTACAGATTCTCTTGATCCTATGAAACATTTGGCAAACACGTAAAAACAGTTCAATTAATTGCTTTTAATCAAACTAGAAAAACACCAATTACAAGAAGTCGCAAATTGGAAACAGGATGTAATAATGTAAATTGATTTGTAATGATCTGCACTTATAGACTGGTAACTAGGAGAGGGTATAAATGTCCCTTGGATTTCTCTGATATAAGAGCGAACTACGAGTGAACAACTCCAAACCTGCAAATTCACAAATTAACTAAATTATGAGGCTTAGCACTGTAGTTTGGCCAAAGCACACAACCCCTCGTGTTGTATCATGGGACCCCATGGGGAACAAGAACAAACAGTGCTGCTTAGCTAACATGCAAGGGCTAGACTTTCAGGCCAAAGTCAATATCTGAAAGGTGATAAGGAGATACATTGTTACTCCTTCTGGTTTAAGGTTGGCTATTTTTGAAAGACACATATACATTTCATATGTTGCTGACCATGACTATCACATGTAGAGTGTTATGACCTGCTGTATGTGATATATATGGAACTGATGCCCTTCTGTCAATAAATGCGTCTTTCATTTAGCAGAAGGCAGCACTTTACATCTGCTGGTCAACACAATATGAAACAGATACATGTCCTGGAAAAACAGCAAACATGGCAACCCTGAAAAATCAAGTCCCTTGCAACCACATTTTTAGAAAGCATTTCTCCATGGAGTCTCTTTGTATTATTATATACAGGGAAATCTCTTGTTCTTTCCAAATTGTAGTAAGTTTTCCAGCTGAAATGCCAAACTCCAATACCTAGGTTTTGAGATTCTAAAGACCTTCAACTATATGATGTATCCAAATAGACAACAAGTAAACGAGCACTACATGGCAATTAAGTCCTGTTGAGGATTACAATTCCCATCATGCATAAACAAAAATCATGATTGGGGTTCAGCACACAGCACCATGGTATAAGGTTTCCTATTTTTGCAAAAGTCAGATTTTGCACATGAAGCTCTTCTTCCTATCATTGTGTTTATCTTCTTCCATGATAATAATTTAACAGTTGTTTTGATATTAGTTACTGTACGAGATTATATCATTTCCAGCCTTGATTTCTCCCCCTGGTTTGACCTTCCAATAAAACAGATGTTAAGGACATGTATTCCATCCATGTGCTGTGCTCAAAACCATGTAGATAGTAACATGCATATGCAAATGAGGGAGCCCATCGAACTCTGGGTACATGCCACATACATTGTGTCTTTATCTGCATCTCTAAACCTGGAACTCCTAGAGTGTATTTAGAACTTTGCTCGCCGTAATCATACTGTAGGATCTCAAAAATATGAAGCTGCAGCACTGGCCTTCTCTACGTAAACTTGAGCAAAAATGGAAGAAAATGATAGCAGGTTCACGTAAAAGCTCAGTTTAGGTTGGGTATACACTAGGGCAAGGCATTATTGATGAGCTATCAAAGCACTGTCCTCTGATAATGTGGATGTCCCATCACCTTGTAAAGATCACAGATAGACCCAGTTAGCAAGTAAACAGTTGAGTATTGGATAGCTTTATGTTCTTAAATCTTAAAGGTTTTCCTCATACATTTTTAAATCAAGACAAAAAAGGTGAATCATTACGGACGGCTTTAGTAGAAGGGCCACTGACTGCACCTTTAATGACGCCATGTTTTCATTTTTCGTTGTTAAGGCAGGGTCTCTCTCCATAACCACTGTTAAAAAAAACAGCCACTGCAAACACAAATCTTTTCCACTTCTTTAGTCTGTATTTTTAATGACAGCTTTTAGAGCAGTACCAAGGTGAAGGTTCACTAGAAAAACAGGCATAAAGAATCAACTCTCATTGACGTGAATAAAAAAAGTAAAGTTTTTTTGTTAATTAAAAGGATTTTGCCTGGAAATCAAAGAGGTTGGGGATGAAGAAATGTGCAGAAAATTATCTAAAGCCGCCTCAACCTTAACATTTATTATTCAGAACCTAACTCATTGCTCTGATAATAAATATTTAATCACTCAACAAACTGTAAGTGCTTGTGTCTTCCTGGAGGACCTACAAAGCATTAGGAAATAAAGAGATGGTAAAGGGGGATTTAAAAAAAAAAAAGGCAGGGAGGCAAAAAGATGTGTTGCGATTATGTAGGGACAAGTGGAAAGGTGTGAAGGACACCTCTGAATTGGGCCTTTGTAATTAGGTTCCACAAACACCTGAACGCTGATTCATTTTGTTTCTATTCACAGAGCTTCAAAGCCGCATCTTTTCTCTTTTTTTATTTTTTTACTGCATGGCAGCCTCTGACAGAGGGTGCCCTTGGAGAACAGACAGGAACTGTTCCTAATGAAAGCAAGGCCCCGAGCAGTGAGAGATGGCATCCTTGTACCCTCCTTTGTCTGTCACAAAAAGCAGCCTAGCTTGGCAGGCTTTTGGGCCTATCAATAATGCATGAGAATTATTACAATCTGCCCTGATGCCAAAAAGTAGCAACGAGCTACTGAAAAGCGCTTTTACCTTAAGCACTGTCTATGTATACATTGCGGATGGGGGAAGGTTGAATGTTTGTGTTAGTAAATAGGCGGCTAAGAACGAAGGCATGGAGAAGGTCCTTCTTCGGTTTCAGATTTAGAATGTACAGCAAAATTTTGGGAGTCAGGACACAATTACTGGGGGGGTGATGAGATGCAAGGCAGAGACACCAATTGTACACCAAGCGTATTCAGAGTCCGTTTGATGAGCTTCATGTATCCAGCCCATTTGTGAGTGGATCTTACACCCCATTAAAATATTGTTTATATTTACGTATTACACTATCAGTATTTCTTTTTTTGTTCCCCCATGTATATGCGCTCCACTATTTGCTGTTAGAGACAATAAGTGGGGCAGAACGCAATAGTAGAACATGGAATCGGCGTGTATTGTCAAACAGATTTTATGTAATGGGATAAAAAAAAGACAGACCCACCAGGTACTAAGGTGAAGGAAGGGGAGAAATTAAAATAGAGGCAAGAAAGGAGGTGATAGAGTAGGTGGAGTGATTAACCGCAAGGTATTGTTGGCTTCTGCCTATAACCACTTTACTAGTATGACCTTATAGGTCAAAATTAAGCATTGTCAAGGTCTTCAACATTCTCTGTAGATCCCTTATGATATGAATTAACTGCAATGGGGCAAGTATGACTAGTGTTGGTGGAGTACCATCCAGGTGAAATTGTAACAGGGATTTCTCTCACATAGTCACGGAAGCTGTAGATTTTAATGTCCTTGAGACACTTAATAGATTTCTCTACGTTACATTACGGTATCCTCTTTTCTACGTTCTTTCCATAATGCTTTTTTAGGATAACGTTTCTGTATTATTCTGTATTATTAGGTATTATTCATACCTAAAGGATATGGTGAGCAAATCGAGTCCTGGAATAATCTAAAGGACTGCAAGGGCAAAAGCCATAGGACAAGGTGCACATATAAAGACTATAGGAAGCAATTTAACTAATGGACAATGTCAAAATTCATTAACTGAATAACAGATCCCACCACCCAAAAGAGAGAAACTTGAAAGTAATTCATTGTGGGGCAGAAATGACAAGTAGTTTGAAAAGGCTGAAAAAGAGCACAGGATTTTCTTCCATGGCATCATTCCAGCCTTAGTGTAAACTATTGGAGCAGTAATCTTAACCTGTTCCCAGGATCTGCATGTTTATTTCTCTTGATTAAGTTATTTCTCCCCTTTTATTAAGTTACTGTACTTCTTTAATAGAAGCTGAAAACAGAGATGATTTCAGAAGAGGAAGTTGGATATGCAAATTTCCTCACACTTTGCCACGCATTCCAGTTTCCGTGAAGTAAACTTTAAAATTAATCTCCAAAATAACAAATTTAGATTTACTAAAAGCTTCCCTTTCTAATTCAAAACATACAAAGGAGTATTAAAACTTTGCTGCTTCAATACGATGCCACAGATAAGTTAATATTAATAGATGATACCGAAATGAGCAAACAAGAAACAAAACAACAGTGTTTCTTTGCAAGATTTGCAACTAGTTAAACAAACCTGAAATGGAAATTATTTCCTTTTTCCCCTGTAGCTTGTAAATCTTGCATGTGACTTTCTGTAAATCACACGGACCTCTCCAGTCAGTGAGGAATAACATTTCACAGTTAATGTCACAAAACTCATTCTAGTCACAATGCCAACAGTGGACCAAAACCAAATTGCTAATCAACAAAATTTCATAACCTTTCAATGGGGTACTCCTTCCATATATCTTTAATGTTCTCGTTAACCTGGGAATTCAACCATCAATAACATAATCAGCTATATTTATTTGCATGCCCCCTTCAACCTCACATCTCATATCATAGGTTCTCCTTCGTGTCATATAGTTCTCACCAAACACGGTCCGTATAGCATTCTGAGTTGTTGGTTTCATTAAAGTAAAATGTAAAAGGCTATTCATATTGTACACTTCTATGTACATAAATGTACAACATACAATTCATAACATTCTATCCTGTTCTTCTACTTAGAGAGCGAGAGAGATACAAAGTGACTCCTCAACTTTAGTATTTTAGGTAAGTGAAAAAGGAAGAGATGTTAGAAGAGCAGAACATGTTAATTCTGAAAATTGTATTAGCAGTTAGTATGAATACAATATAATCTCTAGAACATCCATATAATGTCCCTTCATAAAAAAAAATGCTCTGAAATACCAATCTTTTTATTGTGGTTAAATGGAAGAGGTATCTTTACCATACATACAAAGAGCATAATTTGGAGTTTATTTATCAAGCACTAAGTTGGAGGAGATGAGATAAAGGGTCATATATATACGTAATAAGGGTCTGGTATGTTTCTGCTGTAGGCAACTCTTTAAGTATCTACCCTCTGACAAAGTTCCACTTCTATGAGTATATCTTTCTCTATTGTCCATGTCTCCTTCCGGATCAGCCACCCATACCGCCACCTCATTTATGCATGATTTTCTATTGGATGACTGTAATCCCACAGCGTCCTTCTCATAATCGCCACAAAGTCGTTCATAAGTCAAGGTCATATTGGTGTAAGGAAATCACTTGAGCCTCACGTGCAGAGTATATCCTTGGAGTATGACCAATCGGACAGGCCACTTTTTTGTATATAGAAATAAGTATAAATAATTACCAAAGCTGTGTTTATGAAAGCATTAATAACGTCCTGAGTTCACGGGCAGGGGTCATGGTGCAATAACTTAGACCACGGTACTGAGAGGCGTACAAAACATTCATTGTTTCAATGTACCGTGAGCCGGTCTACATACTGAGCCCTTAGAAAGAGTAAACTCTTTTAATTAATTACAATGCTATAAGACAGTGTTCCATGAAAATTAATCTAGTATCAGTTGTCTTGAATATGTTAGTATAAGACATTCAATGAATTTTAAAGAGAGGGGATGCAGGAAGCAGGCAGGTAGATCAATGTCTTCTTCACTCACTGCAAACAAAGCACATACATTTTTCACAGACACTTTTTTATTTTAATTTACTGAATTTATTACCCACATAAGATGCACCGGCATTGTTTATGAGTATGGAGACAGTGTTCTACATATTCAAGATCTCCTTCTAGACTGACAATTTTTTTATTTGTTTTTTTCTTTTTTCTTTTCTTTAAGAAACCTTTGATTTTTTTTCCCTCCAGTTCATACCTTTGCGTATGAACAGATACGGAAAAAGATCTTTAGAATTAAAATAACTGTGTATTAAAATGTAGGTGAGTCGCATGATTGTAAGGATAGTGTGAATTTTAACAAAGGCTATTTCATAGCCTCCGAGAAATTACTATTTTTTTGTGGAAACTCTTGTTTCTTTTTTTAAAAAATAAATCTTACAAATGAAATAACAGCATGAATTAATGATTATTGCATCAGTGCTACAGTAACATTTAAGGTTGTGTACACTTTCACACGTGTGTGCACATCCAATAAACACTGCGTAGGTAGGGTCATAATTGTAACACAGTTACGAGCAAACATTACAGAAAACTACTTCCTGTCATCTAAAAAATACTTAATTAAACAGGTATGCTAGAAGAGGATAGGTAGATAAAAGATAACAAAGAAGGTTCCTAACTCAATAGGTATCCAGTCAGCGGCTGCATGTACATCATTTGGCGGATGCTGGCCTTAAAGTGCCAGGCCGCCTAGTCATATCCAGTCCAGTCCTGGTGAAATGTGATATCACAAAAGCATGGATAAGTGTTGGTGGGACATACATATGTATGTAGGACTACTGTTAACCCCATATGTCCTTCTCACTCATCCTACCCCTAAAAAACAGAGGACTGAAAAACGAAACACAGCCGAACTACTTAAGATGGAATTAAGTCTGCTATTGTTGAATGGACAAACACACATATAGCTTTAAGTAGTAATACAAGCTTGTGCTGTAATTTAGTTTTAATGACAACTTTATATATTAATTGTATGCCTCCGTATGCCTAAAGGAGAGATACCAGGAGTTACATTCACAATAGGAAGAAGTAGAGCTTGGGAGGAGAGCCAAAGACGAATGCATATTAAAGTTCTTTGTGAGTACTACAATATAGATGATTTAAAACTTAAAAGAAATCAATGATTTACCCAAAGAAAAAAACTGTAGCTCTCTGCCTTCTACATGCTCTGACAATTACCACCAAAGATTGGCTGCTTGAAGCAGCCAATCATTGGGATGAAAGGGCTCACATTAAAATTATTGGTGGTATTTTCCATGCATACGAATGTATACATTTCATTAAACCCTGAGCTGACTGTATATCGTGTGTCAGCCAAACACATATCCTGCATCGATAAAAGCTGGGGAGGTGGGCAAAGTGGCAAATGCATACAAGGACTCTGCAGAACAAGGCGGCATATGACTGATGGTGTGTCCCTTTAAATTTGAAACTCAGGCTCCATAAAATAACACAAATGTTTTAAACCCTAAAACCCTAAAAAGTGTGGACTCAAGTGGGCTACTACATTATTTTCAAGCAATGAAATGGCTCACACAAGTATAAAATGTATGTGAGCCCTAAATAAATGACAAATTTGAGAAAACATCAGCAAGACAAAGGCAGTTCTCTGCCTTGGGGGATATTGAGTAAACCCACTTCAATTAAACCTCGTTGATTCACAATAATATTATTGTTATCAATTATTTATAATCTGCCAAGGTCTCCAGCAGCCATGTGGTGTCCAACAAAAATAACGAAAAAAAACCATGCATGCTAAATATACACCTTATTAAAAGGAAGCTTATGTAACATAAAACAGGGCTAGTATCTTTAAAAATATAACAATGTCATTCAGTCTTTTTACCATTGAAGTATCAGGATTATCCCTTGTTTCTCCTGTAAGCAAAGAAACCTACTGGTACATTATGGAATTCCTGGCTCAACTGAGCTTCAAGAAGGTAAAATATTGCAGAGCAACCTATCAAGTTTCTGTTTTTGGGAAAAGTAGAAATTCACATTGGGTTCATTTGTGAAACTGTGAAGTATTTCATTGTGATTCACCAAAGGCACAAATGACTTTCAAGTAAAGGAAACATTCCAAGTTGTTGGAAGAGAGTATGTGGACAGCCCTGGTATAACGAGTTTATAGTTTAAAAATAATTAGGGGTGTTATGCTGTGTGAAAGGAGACAGGGACGTGGAAGTGGTCGGTGGAGAAGGTAGAGAGATATTGAGACACAGTGAGAGAGTGTGAAAGAGAGCATGAGACAGTGTGAATGAGAGTGTGAGCGAGTATGAGTAAGAGTGAAAAAAACAAAATGCAAACAAAAATACAGAGCTCTCTGCTTCGATTTTTGTTTGTTTCGTTGGGTTCCCGACATTCGACATTCGAATTGACAAGTTTGGATAAATTGAAATTTGTGCGAATCTAAATAGACAAGTCTATTATTTAGGTATAAATAAATCTGTATATAAGACTTTTATCTATGTACTAAAATAAATGCTATCATCTTTCAGTATTAAAAAATATACATATAATTAGCAAAATTTAGATGTGTAAAAAGGTAGTATTTTGACAGTGGAAGAAAAATTGGATCCAGGCCTCAGAATGACATCCTGTCTATGACACGACTAGATGACTTAAGCCAGATGATTGACAGATATAAGGATCCTCATACCACCAAGGTTGATAGAAAGCTGTCTTGGGGGTTGATATAGAAGATGTGTTCCTGAACCTAAGCCCGGCATCTAGTCTGCCAGTTAGCAAAGTGTGCTATGAATTTAGTCCAGCAGACAGAGGCATTTCTGGGTGAGTTCCCGTTCTTTTTAATACACATTTGCTTTCTTTCATCAAGGTTTTGCATGCATGCACTTGACTAGGGATTAATAGGATTGTTCAAATGAGGCTGGGTGGAAAACTTAAGGAGGAAAAAAAAAACAGCCTACAGACATCTTGAAGACGTGAATTTCCTAGGCTGAGTCTTTGAAGATGAAAAAAGTGCCCAGGGGATTGTGGTAAAAAAAAATAAGCTCTCAATTAGGTATCAAGCACAAACTGACCAATATTAACTGGGATTTGTTCAACTATATTTTTCTTCCTTTGTCATGAGCTGATACAGTGAATTGCTACAGCATTAAAGGAAGCCGAGAGACGGAAATATGGAGCTTTGGGAGACGTTAAATACAATACAGTTCATTCATTCAACATGGAACCTACAGGAGAAGGCGACTTAATTCTTACAACTCATCAGACACCATGTGAACTTGTCTCATGACAGTTGTATAGTTGACGTTAAGAGTATGGGAGAGCAGGCCTGGGGCTCTTACTCTTTGACTTTGATTTGAACAACTTTATTTTATGAAGTTACACTTCAGATATGGTGATTAAAGTGGAAATTATTTAGACCGCTCCCCTAACTCCCACCACCCTTGTTGGATACATTGTTGTTTTGTTTATTATTAAAAGGTGGTAGAGCTGGAGCATCAGTGGGGGAAGATCAGAACATGGAGACAATACTGGCTAAAAATGCTCTATCTACATCTTATAACCCCCATCCCTGGACTTTTGTCATACCCCTCCTGCCCTGAATCCTCAGGTGTTGTTCCTGATGCAACTTCTGCACCTGATTCTGATTTTATTATGATAACTTCTATGTTTTTTGCATGACTCTAGGCTTCAGGTGTACTGATGGTTATTGATTGATTGATTGACGGTATACAAATGCTATTGCTGTACATACCTGGCTAAGCTGCTCATGTTCCCGTTCTGCGATATCACAGTTTACCATGTATGTAATGTAGACTCAGTTCTTGAATAAACTTGAAGGGAAGGGAACTGCCACAAAAGCAGCAGTAATAATACCTTACCTGGACTGGTTGATCAAAAGATCCAATAATACCTCAATTTGAAATATCTTAAAATAAATATCTATTTGTTAGAATTTTTGCAGTGGAATTGCTTTGTTCTAACTATATGTTTTTTAAATATATTCTAGCTTCTACATTGTGTGTAACATTCTGTTACAATCCAATTAGCACACAATGAATAGCAATTTAACTTTAACCCAATGAGAGACTTAGAAAAAGGAGAAAAATAAAAACTAACATATATTGCATTTAGTGAGGAAAAAAAAAGAACGAATGTCATGACTTCAGTGCACGTTATGCCCAGATGTTGTTTTACTTACACATCTTGTTTTTGAAAAACTATTAAAGTGGCACAAAGCTAACGCGCTGTTACTTGTTAGCAATGCCAGGCTGTTAGGGCCATTACAATGCATAATTTATTATAATCAGGTTTTGTACTTTGGCTTTCGGCTGTCTTTGAAAAGAAAGTTAATTTTAGCTTGTTGTTTTTGATCAAATACAAACTGAAACCTAGTGTCACAAAGTAACGTTTGAAAACACTGTCAAACCTTTAGTATGGCAGCATGCCGTGTTGTAGGGTATTTGGTAGCTTGCAGAATACGTTCAATCATAGTATATATAGATAACTTAGAACAGACAGGACGTATAGACAAAACCTAGTGAAAAGTAAAAAGTAAACAAAGGGTCTGCTGCCAAATTTGATCCACCAAGGTACTTGGTCAAAATGGAGCCCAACAGATTTGGGTGGAGGGTAACCACTTTCTACCTTAGGTTGGGCCACAAACTTAAATTTGCCATTAGTAGCAGCCATTGTGGCTGTAACTGGTGGCATGGTACTGCAATATTAGAAGAGATACATAGATACAAAGTCACCAGCAAGAGGTTCAGTATAAATCGACATATCCTGATTACTGATTCTAGGCTGGATCAGGGGAAGTCGTAGGTGTTCAAATAAAGTAGCATAACCAGAAAGAAACAGAAAGTTAATCTACACACGCTACTTTTTGTGATGGCTACAAGGGTAAGAACAGTGAGAGTGACTTAGAAATGGCCCAGGTTAAATTCTTTACATGAACCTTTTTCCCCAGTGGGGTAACTAAAACATTTTGAACCCTGGGATGGGTTTCTGGTGTCCCCAATGTTAATACAGAGCTGTAAAGTTGCCACAAGCAGCTTTATCCAGCATCCCATTATCTACCTACCCTTGTTTGCCTACACTTAATTATTTCTGTGCTTTTGACTTGTACACCCCATGTCATTCAGAACTTGTGTTACGCAGTATATTCCATCCCAATGTCTTTGTCCTTACTCTCTCCTTCTAGAATATATAATTGTTCTCCACGTCTGTTCTTCGACACATGCTGAGGCTGAATATAATTCTACCGTAAATAAGTGAATAATCAATAAGTATGTACAAAGTTAAATAATGAAACAGTATATGATATATATATATTTTTTAATTTCAGTTAAAATTCATAGTAGGATTATATTGTTGTTTTGTCCTGGATAGGTAACAAGAACAAGATTTTTTTTATTTTTCTTTCCTACACCTGGCTGAATTCCCACTTGTATCATATGCAAGAAAACTGGCCAAAGCTTTGATATTTTAACACAAAGCAAATCCATTGGCATCAGTCATGTAATTTTCCCTAACAATTTATTGTCAAGAACTAAGGAACTATAACACAACCTTTGGGACTTTGTGATCCTTTGGCTATGTCCATCGAAATAGGTTGGGCAATATTTTTTCAAAAGTACCATTGTAAATCACTTTTTTACAATGTTATATATTTTAGACCAACAATATTACTTTTTTTTATAAATCTTATAAATTTTATGATGCAGACAAATTGAAATTAGCACACCTTAGTTATTCTCTTTTGTCTTGCGTTTCTTTGCTGCTTATTACATGCTACTATTATGTATGAACAACCATTGTTCATTTAAAGTTAAAAAAAGAAAACATTGACATTTTAAGAAATTACTCTATCACCTTCTGCTTATTATTTTGAAGACAGGGAGGTCAATTTTGTGTCACGTCCTTATTCTTTTTCCCTATTTACTTCAGTTTACACAAAGCCCATGGGTACTGAGCATTCTTGAGCTACTGCCTTGAGGGTGATTGTCAATAAAATATTTAGTAATATATAACATTAATTAGTTAATTAAATAACTATTAGAGAGTTCTGAAAATTCTAGTAGACAAGCTGTGTTTGAAGCTTATTATGTAATTCAGAAGCTCTAAACCTAATCTTAACTACTCTTGTGAACTGTATTTGTGGATAGTACTGAATCACTTATTTTCCGTCTTTTACTTCCACTGCTTATGAATGACAATTCTGGACAAATGCAGATCACTATGCTGACAACGTAATGTTCAGAGAACATCAGCCTGAGGTAGCCCTCTTAAATGTTCACGCTGATTGACAACTGAAAACTCTCAGTCTGCTACCAAAAATGACAGTACTTTAATGGCATAATATTGTTATTTTTGGCTTAGAATTTAAAATGCAATTTAAAGTTTCTGGATTAGCAGTTTAGTTTGAAAAAAAACCCTCCACTTTTAACCCATTGGTTATCCAAACAATAGCACTTTTTAAGTGCAAGCAAGTTTCGATGGTGGTCTTGATCAAAAAAAAAACTATTGGTCAACTAAGATTAGTTTGAAAGTGGTGGACCAGTGGTTGCTAGGACCACAAATATACAGAGTTTTAAGGTATAGATTTCATCAAGCATATTACATAAATCCAGTGACATATGCCGGCCCAAGACGACTAGGCTTAGGGAGTGATAGTCCCTATGCTGTGCTGCTGCTCAATAGGCAGGTTAAAAGGGTGATCTGCGTTCTCCCCAACCAGCCCATTTACACTATGGAGGCCAAGGGGATTACAAGGTACTGTGTGCCAAAATATGATGTATCCTGGTGCTCTGCAGTGAGGACAGAGGCAGTGGAGGGGGGTAACTGGGGGAGCTACCCCGGGTTATGGCTAAAGGCAGCGCCCAAGGTAAATACATCCTAGCGTAAAACACTATGGCATTTCTTACAAAGAGGATCCAAGAGCACATTATGGACACTGCTGGTGCCTGAGTCAGGAGGTGTAACTATAACTTCACAAAACTCAAAAGTTTTGATTGAAATCTTACTTTTCATAGAATTAAGGTTTGCTTAATGATTTTCTTAAGTTTACCCAACCATTAAGGTAGCATGACAAAGAGGTTAGCTAATGACATATCAATTGCTAAGATGTGCAAAAGTAAAAAAAACTATTTCAGTGACATCACAGGAAAAAAAGATTAGGAACGTATTTTGCGTCAAAGTCAGGAGTGGTGTTTAAGAACTCAAACGACTGGTTTCTGGCAGACACCTAATTGTAATAGTGTAATATCGCCGCAGGCAGTATCCTTTGATTTAATTAGACGAACGGTAGTATTCTTTCTTTTTTGCAAAAAGGCTTTATTATGTAGAAATGAAATATGTATAAATTTAATTTTTAATCTTGTCACTACAGAGGGAGAGGAATGAATTGCCTTTTTCATTTACTCTCTACGTTAGATAAATTAAAATGAAGTCAGCGCTACTGAGAAAGCAATCTGCCCGAGTGTTGGCAGTGACAGGGTTAAGCTGTATGAAAATTAAATAAACCCTTTTAACTGTAACCTTTTGTTATCATTATTCTCAAATAACGAACATTTGTTTACTTTGATAAAATAAGGTGATTCTCTGACTTTTTTTAATAGTCTTTACAAATGTGCCTAAAAAAGACGATAATGTTGGTCAAGTGATTTTTTAAGATCACCCCCCCAATATTTTGGGTGTCCATAGTAGGACGCCCTTTGGGTGTGTGTGGTAATTCCAAGGGACATGAGAAGGACCGTTCATATTCTTAATAGATGCTAATTTAACATAGCCGAATGTCCACATTGTCTTCTAAGAAACATTAGAACATACGTTGAATATTTGAGGTCAAAATAAGTAGCTTGTTTACTGAGCATGCAGGATACCGTTGATCTTGGAATGCCAGTCTTAGTTTTAAAACATAAAGTTCTGTTTTGAATATAAGCCATTCCAAAAAATATCTTTTTGAAGTCTGAGGCCGGCAGTGAAACAGTGAAGTGGCTGATTACTGTTGCATGGCTGGTGTCAACATTATGCCAACAAAATCTCCTTCCTAAAATCTGACTCTGATTTACGCAGCTTCCAGTAACTCAGGCTTTGTTTTCTAAAAACATTTCTACAACATAGAATAACAGTTTAGAAATGTTTCAAATTCGGGCTGGCTTGGTAACTTAACAAACTAAAGGGCTAACATATGGAGCTTGCAGCACTCACGAGACTGTGGTTTTATCTGTGACAACGCCAAACTCAGATGGATTAAAAGACACGCTGCTTGCAGAAAGTGATTAGGGAGGACAAGGCACAATGTGTAGTTACCTACCCCACTTCTAACATACAACCTGCAATCCAGCGTTAAATGGCACACACCAAGGTGTTACAACTGTAAAGGCAAGTGGAGTCCACAAAATTCCATAAATGGTGGCTAAATTATAGTTTGGGTTATTGGGTGCTTTCCAAGACATTTAATCCACAAAGTGTATTATATTTATGTATAGCCAAGAAAAAAATGGAAACTTCTACCACTCTGCTGTTTAGACATTTGTGAGAAAATTAATATGATCTTTTGCTAATGTGTCCACATTAGGTTCTGGCCTGTTAAATGCTTGCATGAGTTTGATGACCACTACTAGTCAATGGTGTTCTTCAATATGAAACTTGGAGCTTCAGTTTCTGAGGTGTGTTTCTCAATTTGGATTTCAGGACTTCTTAAATTCACTCCATTAGTATTAGGTAAGCTGGGAGCTATGGTATATAGCTTTCTGCTTTATAGCAAGGATGTCAAACTCCAAGTCTCAAGAACCTTGAATAGACCAAGAATTGTGCTTATGCTTCCTTGAACAGAATTCCATCCTTTATGGTGGAACAGGTTGTACTTGGTTTGGGATATACGTACAAATCCTGGCCATTATATCATATTAATACACAAGACCTTCTTTATTCTTCCTGTCATTTATATTAGATGTACGTTTTCCTGCATGTTAATTGATATCTCTATCTGTTATTTGGTTTGATTTACTTTTTCTGAGGCCTCTTGGTTTTGAGTTGACAAGTGGTAAAGGAGAGTAGTTACCAACTTTGATTATTATTATTATTATTATTATTAGTTGTTAATTGACGTAATTTAAATCTGAAATTAATTATAAAAGCTTTAAGGATGCCAAAAGACCTTACAGTGGCAACTGAATTTACCCAGAATGTGTCTATGCCACAGGTTGACGACAACATTTTTAAGTCTCTTCTGAATTTGTTGGGGAAACACATGCCATATTTGTTACATGTTTAGCTACATTTTGTGGAAAAGTGGAAAACCCTGTTGAACAGCCTCCTTGTACAGACATTTTACAATCAACACCACAAAAAGGAATTACTGGGGGCAAACATATTTATTGACTACTGCACACATAACTTTAGTGCTTACCAATGAAATGTATTTTGTTGTAACAAAGTTAATGGAAACACATTCTATAAGGACGAATGTAAGCGATCATAATCTTTAAATTTATTGGTTTTTTTTCCAGCCAATGATAAGCGTGCTATTAATTTGTATTTACAGTGTCTATTGTGGCTTTTTTGGCGTGAGAAGGGGTTAACTATTTGGGGTGCGTGCAAAAATCATAGAATAATATGGGGAAAAGAAAAAAAGTGTCAGCTCAAGCCAATAAAGTCCTTTATTTGAATGCCATTAATGGGTTTGGCAGACGTCCGCGCCATCTACTTCAGAGCAGCACAGCACAGATTAAGAGAGGCTGGATGCTAATTTGCACATATGGAAATGCTGTTCTTCGCAGTCGCGATGGCTCTGTTGTGGACAGATGGAATTAGCGAGCACTCTGAAGCCGTGAAGGCAAACACATATCAGGAAAAAAAAGCCCTCCTACATGAGAAAATAAATAAAATAAATATATTTGTAATGTCTGATCTGCCTCGGCTGTTCACTATAGTTTTTCAGCATCAGTTTTGTTTTTTAATCGTAATTAGTGGACCAGACAATGGGCGGAAAGTGCGGGTTGTTTTTTTTGCCTACTGCACATGTAATTAGCTTCAAATAGCGGCTGCTTCTCAAATTTATGTTTTTTTCTATTTTAGTTTTTCCTTTGTGAACAATATTTTTGTAAGAGTGTTGAGGCCAGTGTCCACCAAATGATGCAATGGATATTGGCAGCTGCACGTTAAGATTTTATACTCTTGCAGCCTGCAGCGAAACAAGTACCTCCAGTGGCTGGAACGGCAGACTATATTAAGTATGTAGCACTTTCAAACAGGCCTGACAATACTGATCACCACTTCTAGCATTATGCACAAGTACTTGATGGTCAAGAGTGGAAAGTAATGGTTTCTGTAGAGGGCATTTCAGCACCAGTCCATTCCACAAGCTTTGTTATAGACACTAGTGTCTTTGTGTGAACACAGGTGACCTCATTCAACATTTATGAATAGTTAATAGTTAATATGTATACATATATATATACACATATATATGTATATATATATACATACACAGCTGTGTGAAGAAAAGAAGAAAGTACACCCTCTTTGGATTCTATGGTTTTACATGTGAAACCATCATCTGTTCCTTAGCAGGTCTAAAAATTAGGTAAATACATCCTAATGAACAATAACACATGCCATATTACACTGTGTCATGATTTATTCAACAAAAATAAAGCCAAAATGGAGAAACCATGTGTGAAAACCTAAGTACACCTTGTGATTCAATATCTTGTAGAACCAACTTTAGCAGCAATATCTTGATGTAATTGTTTTCTGTATGAGTTCATCAGTCTCTCACATCATTGCAGAGGAATTTTGGCACACTCTTCTTTACAATGTTAGTTCAGTTCATTGAGATTTGCGGGCATTTATTTATGCACAGCTTTCTTAAGGTGCTGCCATTTCAAGCATTTCAATTAGGTTGAGGGCTGGACTTTGAGTGGACTGTTGCAACACCTTGATCCTTTTCTTTTTTAGCCATTCTATGCTTGGGATCATTGTCCTGTTGCATGACACAATTTCGGGAAAGCTGTAGCTGTCGGACAGATGGCATAACATTTGACTCTAGAATATCACCCCTCCACCATCGTGTTTGACAGTTGGCATGAGATGTTTGTGCTGATATACTGTGTTTAGTTTTCACCAAGCGTGGCAATGTGTGTTATCGCCATCTTCACTTTGGTCTCGTCTGTCCAAAGGACCTTGTTCCAGTTGTCTTGTGCTTTGTTCAGCTGCAACTTTACAAACCTAAGTCGTGCCACCATGTTCTTTGTAGAGGGAATATGCTTTTTCCTGGTAACTCATCCAATAAACAGTACTTGCTCTAATAGTAACGTTTAACATGCTAAATGAGGCCTGTGGAATCTGAGATTTAAAACTTGGGTTTTTGGCAATTTCTCTGAGCATTGCACGGCCTGACTTTGGGGGGGGGGGCTTGCTGGGCCATACACTCCTGGGAAAATTGTCTTGAATGTTTTCCATTTTTGAATATTCTTTTTCACTGTAGAATGATGTAGTTTAAATTGTTTGGAAATGGCCTTATAACCCTTCCCAGATTGATGGGCAGCAACAATTGCTTCTCTGATCATTGCTGATGTCTTTCCTCCTTGGCATTGTGTTAACACACACCGCAATGCTACACACCAGCAAACTGCTAAAACTTCAGCTTTTATAAAGGTGGTTACACTTGCTGATGCTCAATTAATTAAGGGCATTTGATTAGCAGCACTTGTTTGCGTCTTAGCATCTTAATTCCTATGTAAGCAGTAAGGGTGTACTCAGTTTCCCACACATGACTTTTCCATTTTGGCTTTATTTTTGTGGAATAAATCATACCACCTTGTAATATGTCATGTTTTTTTTTCGTCAGAGTTTGTATTTACTTAATTTCTAGACCTGCTAAGGTACAGATGATTGTTATATTGTATTTATGTGTAAAACCAAAGAATACAAAAAAGGGTGTACTTTCTTTTTAACACGACTGTATATAATATGTGAGTATATTAGTATATTTTGGTTGAACAAGATACAGTGACGTATTTCAGGCATATACATTTGTCGCTATCACGTATATAAAAGGACAAGTCTATCATGTGAAATTATAAGCAGTCTGAGATGTCTGAATTGAATCACTAAATGGAAATCACACTAATTTAAGGTTCTGGTGACATCTAAAGTCAATGTATTCTATAAAGTAAGATCACTATCTACTGACTTAAATATAAGGTCTTCTTATCGAAATGTTTATCAATTTTAATATTTTTTCTGTTCCTTTAATACCCGAGCTGCACTTGAACAACAACAATAGTGGTTCTTTAATGGGTGATAACCGCATAAACTATTGTGAAAGCGGCTACTTAGCTGATTCAGCCTCAGTTATGGTAACTGTTGTGAAATTAAATTGTTAAATACAGAGGATAATGTGCTAATCATGACCTCAATAATGCAAGTAATTGTTGACCCCAATATAATTAGCCTTGAGGCGGTAAACTAGGATAAAAGTGAAAATGCTGTTGTAAAGGTAGAAAGAAGCTTTTCTTATTGATAATTAAATAAATGCAGGAGGGTAAAGCATCAGATTTAAATTCACAGAATGAATGTTAAAGAGAAACTCCCACCATTTTTTATAACTATTACTATAATAATATTATAACATATAGTGTTGTTTTCTAGACTTGTGCACATGGACCAAGAATGATTTGGAATTAATTTTGTTTCCTGCCCTTTCTATTCGGAACAAACTCGGATGGCTTTTTCCATTCAAAAAAGCATTTGTTGTCACTCACCCTCAGTCACATTCTCTCACACTTTTATTCACAATCTCTCATGCTTGCTTCCGTGTCTCCTTTACTTCTTCTATTGCCATCTTGTTTCTTCTGTCTTTCATCTTCCACTTATTTCCACTTTATGGTCAGTAAACCAGGGTTCCCAGAGTGCTTCCAGAAAAAGGCAGAGCCTTCGCTCACACTCTTTCCCTGCGGTACGTACTACCACTCTGTCCTTTTGTGGAAATACTCCGAGGCAAGAATAATGCAGACAGATTAGTGGAGAAATTGGGACTTTCTCCATGAATCTATCTATAATGGTTAATGGAACTGATACCAGGGAGAAACACATGAAGAAAGAAGAGCAAGATGAGGAAAGACAAGCAGTGGAGCTGCAGGAAAGGAGAGCTCTTTGCTTAGTTTTCATTTGTTTTGTAGGGCTGGATACTATGTACACTCATGCAGCTCCTCTGTTAAGCTGTATAGCAGCAAGTTTGCAGCTTTTCACAGCACAACATTATAAAACAGATATTTTTTATCCATGATTAAAAAAGGAACTTGCTACTGTTAGTGGAAATGTGTTTTGAAATGTATCGTAATACATTTGTGACACCTATTAAAAGTATAGAACATATTTTGCTCTATAGGTCAATGTAAAGTCCATTCCTGGGTTTTGAAGAACTTATGATACAGTTTATAAAAATCTGTACTATCACGTATTCTGTGCAATGCTTTTGGCATAGAAAAATACTGCAACTATGTTCATGCGTAAAAACAAATTAATTAATGTATTTCTTTCCCTCGTATTTTACTTCATACATTTTACAGAGCACAAGATAACCATCCAATTACTCAAACAAGCCTCTTCACTTATGGATGAGTATTAGTCTTGTGGTTTTACCTGGAAAGGGGGCGTTTCAGAGGGGAAAGGTGCATCATAGTAAACGTCACCTGGAATTCCCATAAAGTCTTTTATTTCATACTTTTGACATTATGTGACCCTTCTTTCCTGCAAAAGAAAAAATGAATCACCAATCAATTTCCTTAAAATGCTATATTTAAGAGCAACTCATTTTGTCAACATTGTTGCTGTTTTGTTATAATGTGTCATCTTTACAAACAGGACTAAGCAGCCATGGCACTTTAAGGTCAGAGGCCACCAAATGATGTACTTGTGGCTGGCAGGTAGACATGCTCGTTCTCATGCTATGTGTTTATGATCTTTGAGCCGGTGGTTCCCCACTCGAGGACCTGATCTGCCGCTGGAGTGGCAGTGTGGTAAGTATACCTGGCAACTTCATGGCACCGGCTACATGAGCCCACCTTGCATGAAGGGGCAGTAAGTCTTGCTGATGTCATGCTGATGTTTAAAGAACATCATTGTTTAAGGTGGTAATTTGCAACCTATTAGGCATTTGCACAGAGTGCCAGATGGCCAGTCTTGGCCTGTTTAAATACCCAAAGGAGCACCTTGATAATCCCCAGGTAACGTATTGTGCTTAGAAGAAAAAAGTATGTTTGTTCCAGCAAATTTTTCTAGTGGGTTTCTTTTTTTCCAGGTATGTAGGTGTTACTCTTCTAATGAACAGATTGTCCGTACCTGAAATTGGAAACTATTTTCCGTATTTAGATTGTCTCTGTTCTGAAATGCAGCCAAACACAGCACTTATGTTAAATGGATGAGGCACATAGGTATGGTTATGTTTTCCGCAGGGACCCCTGCTATCAGCCCGCTAGATGTTTCATATCCCAAAACTATGTCTGCATTTTGGTTTCCATCTGATGCTACCAGGCTACTCAGTTCTGTGTGCTGTGACTTCTATAATAACTCAGCCTTCTCTGCTCTCTCTAATTGAAATGAAAGCGCTCTTGAGAACTCCAGTAAGAGGGCAATACACGGAGCAATCTGTAACTTTGTCCCTTTTCGCACTTAGAATTATAACCGCCAAGGGGATGACAATTCATAGACTACAGCCAATTTCCTGCATTGTTAGCCATTTCTGGATAACTGCCTAATTTCGTTGTGGCATTCAGCTCAAAATCCCCCAGTGGTGCAGAAAACTTCTTTCTTGCATATACCGAAATACAGCATCCCATAGCAATCTAATGCCTAAATTATTCACTTTTCCATAAGATGCAGACGTTCTTTCAGTAAGGGCTAATTTATATTGTACACCAGTTAACAAGGGCATTCCAGAATACCTCGGTTCCGCACGCCGTGCTCATCAAGCCCTATGACTGATTTGTATAATGCGTTTACCAGCACAAAACCCTGACCTTGTCCTTTGGTATCAAATCTTAAAAGGAGGCAAAATAGGGTATTTTCTAGCCCCATCCGGTTACATAAGTAACCAAGACAGGGGAGAATATGACAAGACGTGTTTCCAAATACTATACGTGTTTTACTTGAGGTCTTTTATTTTCATTTAACAACCAAAACTCTTTTCTATTATTATGATGTTTTTATTATTCCCTATTATGGTCAGCAGGGATTTTGCAGTGTTAAAGACTGACCATAAAATCATATTTAAAAAGTATTGCTGAACATGGCAGAGTGATGGCAGACTGCAAGTCCCATCATTCTCAGCCATTCTTTGGAAGGGGTGAGGTAAAATGTGTCTCTTAAGTTGCCTCCTCTTATTCTGCAATACTTTTCATTATACACAGGGGAAAATGTTCTTCCTTTTCACATTGACAGGGATGGGCTTGTCTTTCTTAAGGGAGTCAAAACAAAAGTGACCTTCAAAAAGTATTGGCTGTGTGGCTTTTACCCAACCACAAGCTGCAATCTTCATTCCTGGAATGGGAGAGTCTGTTGTGACCGGGCAATGATTTCACCCAAGCATTTCGACCGGATCTGATTCATTGAAAGACCCAAGCCAATAAAATCACCTTGAAGACGTCATACCTACAAAACTGTGCTCTGTCTGATCTGCAGAGAGGCAACACCGTCTTAGAGGTTCTTAACTCTTTCACTTCTACATTGCGGAGTAAGGGTTGCAATAATACACTTACACTAAGGATACACTTACACTAACATTTTTTACTTGTACATTTACGGAGGAGGGAGGTAGATCAGCCTCTTAGAAGAATTGGCAGAGTTTTATCCAGCTATGGAATGTAAACATACATTGGATAGTCACGTGGCTCCTGAATCTAAGACGAGTCAAAGGAATGATTAAGGTTTGAGGCTAGATACCCACCTTCAGACTAGATGGGCCGAATAGTTCTTACCCAACCTCTAATTCTATGTTTCTATACACAGCTCAAAGTTAATTTTGCTCAACCTGTGAATTTTGGTTATGATGCATCTTGTTAGGATTATTTCTGTTTTTACTGCCTCCTTTCCTTTTAGATATGTTACTGGGTGTCTAAACAGATGATTGGATCTAGTTGCAGAAGAATGCTGCTTGGATAAACTTTTTGTAAACATTTTATGTTAACAAAAGATATTTAGTAAATAAATAAAACAAAAGCATACTGGCTTAATGATTTTTGCCTTTCATGCTACAACATGTGTCCTGATTTGCATAGGAGTCCTTAAATTGTATTATTGAAACCAAGACCCAATTGTGACTGAGCTATGTCTACACATAATCATAATCTACATAATCATATGGAAATTCTTTTTACATATTTTGAGAATTTCCTTTAGGCAAAACAGAACTTGAATTTGGGATCTGAATCTGGTAGTTGTTTGAATACCAGGAATGTTAGGGGGTAGCTCCTTATGTCTGTTTTGCCCGTAGACTGTCTACTCATCAAGAGTTCTCATAGATACACAGAATTTGATGTCAGATAAGAACCATTCAAACCTTAATCAGTAATTGGTCTCGTCTTAGATTCATATTTCTATCTCATGCATGTTCCCTCACTAAATTCTGTGGGGTACTATTCCAGAGGTCCCAAGTTCGAGAAATTACCTTCAGGGAGATTCACTCTCTCACACTCTTTTGCACTCTCTTACTCTCTCTCACACTGTCTCATGCTCTCTCAATGTCCCTAACTTTTCTGCTTCTTCTCTTGCCTCTTAGGCTTCTGTCTTCTTTCTACTTCTCCCTGGTATCAGCTCCGTTAACCAGGACTGCAAAAGGACAGAGCCTCTGTGTAAGCACCCCATTTGCCCAATTGGTGAAGAGAGGCTGACTCTGTGGTGCGCCTTGTGGCTCCATTGTGGCTTCCTTTTTATGGAAGTACTCCAAAAGGCCAGAATATTAGAGAAGGATTGGTGGAGTAAGAGAAGCATTTCTGAACCTCTCTTTCTCCATAAGGGTGAGGCCACAGCATGCATCACGGAGACAGCCTCTCCCCCATTCCTCCAATTGAGGGAGAAGTGCATGATGAAAGTAACTTTGGATTGCTCCTTTCAGTTATATGATTTTACAGTGATCGACCGCTCATCAGCGATATTCTTGCAATCTCTACTATCCCAATGTTTCTGAATTAGCAACTTGAATTTGTCAGCTTGAAAATGTGTTAATAGCACCAGACATCAGAAAATAAAACTCATAACTGATTTAGGACTGAGTAAGGTTTGAGTCTTTAAAAGAGAAAAAAAAACGGGCAGACTAGGTGTGCCAAAATGGTTCTCATCTGCCGTCCAATACTATGTTTCAATGTAATTGAGTTTGGGGGAGGTAACTGCTTAACTGTTTTGTTCTACTTAAATGAAACTTTAAGTAAGCATTCTAACATGTTAAGCAAATAAACGTTAGCAGATTTGTTGTTTTATTTTCTCCTCTTCAGATTTAATCACATTACAATAACACATTAACTTCTTAAAAGTTTATTCAGTTTCTATGATAACAGCCTATCAGTATCTGCTTATGTGTCACATGACAATTACGTATTCCCTGCAAAAATTCAGAATTGGGCAAAATTAAACCTATTAAACCTCTTAAGTAATATTTTGCACAGCATAAGAGATGGTATGGATAATACATGTTTTATGTATATCCAGGTACCAAGGAGTTAAGACTTTTGCATTTCCTGAAATATTGTAATGAAACTGTAGGGAGTGTACATTCCTCAATCATTTCAACACACTGTATAATGATTGACTAATTATTCTTACTGCTGGTCAGAACATGTCACTTCCAGCAATATATTCCAAACAAACAAGTGATTAGGACATGGAGCCAAACCTGACTATGAAAATTAAAAAGTGCCTTTCAATTTAAATGTGGATAATCTTAATCTAAGTCTAAGGGTGTAGGGGCACTTAAATGTCACATGATTAGTACATTTATACCCAAATGGCGATCTCGCAACCAAAAAATGAATTTACCTGGGGCAGACCTAGGACAGCACCCCCAGCCGCTCCCCTCTGCGGCTGGCGTCTTCCTTTCATTAAAAGGTGTGCTGTGCCTTTAAGACACGTATATGATGAAATATCCACGTGCTCCATATCTTAAAGGTGCGCAGCTCCATATCTTAAAGGTGCGCAGCACCTTCTAATGGCACAGCATCCGCTTGGGGAGATCAAAGATCTCCTCTGTAACGTCTCATGAAGCAGCGGGTCACCGGGGGACAGGATCTCCTAAGATGTGCTATCTTCATAATATGACCTAGATAGTCTGTCAGCCAATAGAGTTATCATGTTTACCAAATATTTTCGAGTTATCAATGCAAATATAAGGATATTTTAAACGTATAAACAAAAAAATAATTAAAACTTTAAGAGTGTTTTCTTTCTGCTTTACAAATAACAGAAACAAAGCTGGTAAAACTCATAAGAAGAAAACGTCATTTAGTTCAGCCAAACAACCATGAAAATAGGTGATTGTGGGAAAAAAACAAGAGAACACACACGCAAAGAATCGGAAAAAAGTGGCATCTTGAAAAATTGTTTCACTCTGAGTCAGAAAAGGCCACAGTGAAGATTAACGCACCCCTAGCTGCAAACTGTGCTATCACAGTGTGTTAATCCTACAGAACCCTGAGTGTTATGGCTTATTCATTAAATGCTGAAATGCCATTATCCTAAAAACCCTTTTCCAACGTAAAGACGTAACTGCGGGAGTTTTTAAATGTTAACACCTGCTGGATGTTGCAGAGGTTAAAGAAAATATAATTTTGATTATTGAAAACTGAATATATATATTATATAGATTAAGCATTCTAAGAATTGGAGCTATATTGTAGCATGACCTCTCTATTGATTATGCCTTCTTAAGAGGTCTCCCTAATTAGAATTCAGATAAAGAAATTAATTCTATGCCTTTTATTTTTAAAGTGAAATGCTATTGTGTTTCATTTATTAATTTGTTTTAGTTTCAGTTCTTTCTACCTTCAATAGATGAAACAAACCTACAACAAACAAAATTATATATATATATATATATATATATATATATATATATATATATATATATATATATATATATATCTCCTCAGTAATTCTTAAATCCTAATCATTTTATTTTTAATTATTGACAAATGGGATGCACCCCAAGGACAAACTATCCTATTTAAACTTGGGACATATGTACTAAAGAAGTTTAGGGGTAGCATCAAGGAATGGTATTTTTTTTATAGGTTTTGTGTATACATAATAAAGAGTTCCCAGTTATGACAACACAGTTTGGGATAAAAACACTAATATGCTGAACAAGACATAAAATAAGAACTGGACTAGACTCCAAGTGCATATTCTATTAGCAATACAAATGAGAACAGGAGAGAGGAACTGAACCACACCAAATTCTGATTTGTTTCACTTTATGTATTTTATAATTTAATTGCTCTGCGGCAGGTCGTTTCGTCCACACAATTAGCCATTGCGGGATCACACATATCATAAAAGGTAATTTTCTGTGCATGATTTCTGCGTAATAAAATTCTTGACCAAACATTGTGGTTTGGGGTATATTACTCTTCTAAATTGTCATTACTTGTGATCTTTTACTAATGCCTAGAAAATATCCGCACAAAAGGGAAACCTTCATTTCAATAAATAGGTCTCACAGAGAGCATTTGTATTTATAAGGATTCCCAGTCGGAGTTGGCCGTACCGATTGTATGAAAATATGTGACATGGTAGATCTCACGTTCATTGTGTTTGGATATTAAAATAAATTCTGTAATTCCACCCCACAGCATGCTGAACTAATAGCGCTAAAGATGTACAGCGAGTAGTGAACTTAAAGGGACTCTGTCCTATAAACTGTGAATGCAGGATAAAAGAAAACAAAAACGGATGCATTGCTAGAGCAGAACTGCAATAACATATTACATATCATAGATTGAAAGAAAGATAGGCATATCACATGGTGATATCCTTAGAAAGTGCTAAAAAAATCCCAACCCATTTGTTCTTGATCTATATGCATTTGAATGCAGAATATATAATTTTCCTTGTGTGTGCCAACCTAAGTATTGTACGGTCAGTTGAGACCCCTTAATTTTAATAACCATACAGGGTAACATGGGAGGGTAGGCTATCCATAGCTGTCCCTGCTGGGGGGGGGCATCTAAGCACAAGGATGAGGTTAGCCACACAAAGGCAACAGGAGGGAGCTAGAGAAACAAGAAACTGAACTGGAGACCCAGGGAAGCAGGGCTTCACCCGGAGACTCTGGTAAAACCCTCACTGTTCCCATTTATTAATATAAATTCCAATACTTTTGGTTAAACTGTTACTTCTGCATTTACAAAACAACAACAATTCTGTAAACTGGGGAAAGCTTTATAATAGTTGCAACTTGCTGCTGGAACAATAATGCAAACACATGAGAGTGGAAGGAATTATTTCAAAGGGTTGGAAAAGCACACTAGCAGAAGGCTATGCTTTGCTGCTTTGAATATTATTAACAGCTAGGGAGAACCGTACATTACCCGTTCTTAATCAGCACGGTCTGATGGGCTTCGTGACATTTTGGGCACCGTCAATGATTAAGCAGCAAGGGATTGTGTCAAAAGACCAGCTTTGATCTCCGTGGGTTGTTGGGGACTGTCTATTGGTGACACATTTTAAGGGCCATGAATACATAATAGCACTAAGGGAGAATGATATGTGTCATATAATCACCTTTGATCATGCAGGTAAGATCTGACGCGCATATTTGATTCTTTAATAAATTTATGGCACCTCAGAAGGAAAAAAAAACAGTAGGTTTGTATGAAGACAGTCTTTCTTTCTGCTGTTCCTATCAAAAGGAAAAAAAAGAGAGAAAAAATAATTACCGAATACATATGAAAGGTTTGAGGCAGTGTCTCAATACTTGGAAGAAATTGCAGTTTATGCACATTAGCATGTACAGGGATTCCAGATTATGTACCCTCCAAAGAATAGATTTCTTACTAAACTTGCTTTCTTTGAAGAACTGGAATAATGTTAACTAAGAAACAAATAATTCTGACATTGCTTAGAAAAATACAGCCTTATGGGGAAATAAAAGGAGCAGATAATATAAGGATCCAATGGAAGTACTAATGTACAATGGGAGAAAGGCTGGTACGTGGTGTATAAAGGCTGCGGGTAGATTAAAAAGGCTGGGAGGTGGAGTATAAAAGCTACAAGGTGGTGTAAAGGCTGCACGTTAGTGTATAAAAGGTGCCAGGACTGAGTATAGAGGCTGTGAGGTGGTGTGAAGGCTGCAAGGTAATGTATAAGGGACGTGGGGTGAAGTATAGAGGCTGCAAAGTGGTGTAGAAAGGCTGCAGGGTAAAGTTTAGCGGCTGCGAGGTGGAGTATAGAGGCTGCAAAGTGGTATATAAAGGCTGCTGGGCAGAGTATAAAGGCTAAGAGGTGGTGTATAAAACCTGTGGGATGGTTATTCACTAGTATAACATAGGGAATGCTTCAATGAAAAATAATATGTGATCTGTACATTTTTGTGATTGAAAACATCTCTGAACTGCATTGATCTTATTTTATATTTGCACTTATACTGGAATTGCAGCATATGAAGTGCCATGGGAGTGCATCATGATGAAGATAACGGGAGTGTGAGTGGGAGGGAGTCTTGATGGGGTATGGTGCTGTCATCAGGTGACCACACTGCGCACGTCCCAACTGAATTATAGAGAGGGCAGGCACTCCTCTGACTAGTCACTCTACCCCATTGGATAACAGAAAAATTTTAGATGCCCCTGTTTAGGGTGGGAATTATCACTCCCACCTGTTTTTCATTGTCCTTCACTGATCTCTTCCAATAGAAGGCTGTGCTTTATCTATAGTAAAGAGGTTGGCTTGTTATCAACCCTAACCATTTTTCGTCTGGTTCTTGGTAGGATACAAAGCTTCACAAAAAATTATATTACTACGTCTATGCAACAGCAGATAGCAGCACAACTTCCCTGAGACCCTGGAAGAGGGATAGCTGGCAGCCGTCGTCCATGATTTTAATTTATGTAGGCCTGTGTTAGCTTTGCCACGTAGAGAACCCAAAACACTGATGTGATATGCAGGGATATTGTCTAGAAGAGGCAGATTTTTTTCCCTTAGGCTAGCCCTGGATCCCATTTCTCTTCCTACTGTCTCAGAAAACTAGAAGGAACAAGGAGATGAAGGTGGGCAGGGATGTGTACGGAAACAGGAATGGGCTAATAGCCAATGGTTGCAACAAAATTGGATGTCCTGGTAACTTTTGCTTTACTTTTAGAAAATTACCACTGGTTGAACATAAGAAATACCATAGTAGACCCTGTTACCAACTATTTTCCTTGAACTGTAATCTAAAATGTAATATTGTGTCCAAATGTCTCCAAAACACTGAATTTTAAGAGAAAATTCATTTATTTCTTGCCTGTGAAAGGTAAAATGACGGCTTTGCGAGGGTTCTCTAGAACAAAATACTGTAACAGTAAATGCGATCATGGTTTAGTATAAAACGGGTTATAGTATCACGTCCTGCGCTGGCAAATAAATTAACTTTCATAGCCAATGACTGCAGATACCCTTCATTTTGCTCCCACCTGATTTACAACTTTACGACTCTGAGAAGAGGATTTCTCAATTATCAGATGTTATCTGATTTGCATGAACAACTTTCTTGTATGAATTCTGGTGCTACATTTTTGTTCACACTACTTAGTGAGAGAAAATGCACCAGCAAGAGGTAGCATACATTAAAATATAACCAGGGGCTCTGCATAATATGTATGCAAATAAACTGGGATGTTCATTTTGACAACTGAGAATAGGTATAATTGTAACAGCTGCAATATACAGCGTGTTTAACTCTTTCAGTATGTGGAAATCACACAGCCCGTATGAAGCATATGTTCTTCCATTAAACCATGGTTATTTTTTTAAGGAAGTCATAGCTATTTTGTTAGGTTCATGTATATACCATGATTACTGCTTCCTGTCCGAAAAGCCAAGGGTAGTCTTATATTTGCACCTAGGTCTATATGTTTCAATACAATAATCATTCAATATCAACAACTTATTTGAAGATGTGGACGGTTTAAAAAAAATAAGTTAAACCGTCTATGTTTTATTCAGGAGTGATTAATAACCTTGAGCATGTCTTGCTTGTTTGACATGTACTTTATTTCACGGAATTTTAAATTCTATCATTTACCAACAAAATGGCCGACCACTTCGTTCTTGATGAGCTGGTCAGTGAAATGTGACTGAATTTCATACGCATATGGAGTCGCTGGAGCGTTCTGCTGACATCTCCATTATAGTCAAGTGGACATTTTTTTCCTATCCGAGCAGACAACACATTTAAATATTAATATGGTCGGAGCAAGGGTATAGTCCTGGAATAATTATCAGCTGGTAGCAGGCCAAGAGGATTCCAATTCTAAACTGAGAAAATGTAAAAGAGCCTCCCCATCCCCCAAGCCCCATAACACCCCAGATTATATCTTAATCTATTTCTGTAACGGGGACCAGCAGTGCGTTGAAAAAAAGGACCATGGTTGCTTCTTTTGATATAATCTTAATAAATCTGGCAATGTTTAATAACATGAAATATCCCTCAGCAATTAGAAAGCGTAAGCTTTTACGACACAGCCCTGTTAGCATTTTTCCATACATGAAACAGCTGTTTCCCCAATACGCAGTGGCCAGTCCATGTCTCAAGAGCTCATCCAAATGTTGCTCTTTTATTTTATTTTTTTCTGCGGCAAGCCTATTCACTGCATATTCACCCGGGAATAAAAGACTTCATTGTATGACCTCTGTGATTCACTCGTCCGCTTTCGCTTAGGGCTAGGAACCTGAGACTACTGCCAAACCAAGCCTCTCACATGAAAACACAAAATGAGCAGATGAAGACCCATTAAGCACACGCAGCTCAGGATACAGATTCCCGTGTGCAAGAGAATGCCTTTTTTTTGTTTGATTCCCTGTGACACCTTCACCGCTTAAAGGAATATTATACCCAAAGCAAAAAAAAAAGAGGCTTAAATACCTTGTGTGAAACTGTGTATTCATTCCTGACTCTATTATTTTTCACGGGCAGAGTCACTATCCTCTAGCATACGTAATCAAAACAACTAAAGTAAGCTGACCCACTGTAGCTGCCATCTTGATTTTTCAGCAGGGCTCAGCTATCATAATAATGTAAATCATTGAATTTAATGCTACAAGATCATTAAACAGCTGAAAAAACGATATTTTAAAGAGAAATTATGTCTAAAGGTCTATTATAAAACAAGCAGATTTATAATAGGGGGGGGATTAGTGCGTATCATGAAACTATAAATCCTCTTAGCACAAATTTTAAATTGTAAAAAAGTTTTGTAGCCGGCAGTAGTTCCGTGTTGGAAGACAAAATGCCTACTGAGGTCACACTGCAAATGGTGTTGAGTGGCGGCATGATACGCCATAACACCCCTTATATTTACATTGGCAGAAATCTAACCGCTTATATTCATTTTGTGCCAATTTTTGGAGAGGTTTGTCAATCTGGTCTACCAAACCTTTGAGCTTTACTCCCTTGTTCCAGTAATGCTGTACTATGTATTGTGTAAAAGGACTATGGGGTTCTTATTAACATAGATGTAGGCAACCTGATCATCTTGTTCTTCAATGAGGAAGATAGAGCAGAGAGGCGACCCAATATTTGCAATCTGAAGCATAGCCTCAGCTGTAATTCTATCCACTTGTTGTTAACATGGATATTATCACACAAGAAATAAATGCCTCCATAAATTGTCAATCATTAATGACATCATTCAATGTGATATCTGGAATTTTAGCAACATCTGCTTTTATTAAATACGGTTAGTGGCAACCCCTCCAGGTAATGATACCATATGCTTAACTTACCAAAGTGCTATTAAAGGGAATTATACATTTGAAAGGAGGATTTTATTATTTTTACTTTAATAAAGTATATACATGTCCTTTAGTGTTTTTAAAACGTACATTACAAAGAAAGTGAAATGATTTTACGTGCTATAAACATACATTGATAGACTAGCTGTAGTGTTTTTGTTTTGTCTATGATGTTTGGATCAATAAATAAATTGGAGGTAATGTGCAGGTTAAGGAGATATTTTTTAGTTAAAAGTTTTCATTTTGTGAAAAAGTGTTTCCATGTACTAGAATTCTGAGAATTTTCTCCCAGGGTAAAGGTCATATCGGCTTATTGTTCACTGCCGATTGCTTGTGTCTTTGGGCGGTGGAGGTCATGCCATGGTCTCCAACTAACCAGGCTCGTACCGGCCATCTGGCAGCACCCTTGCTCCAGCAGCAGATCGGGTGGTGCAGTGCGCAGCCACTTGATGGATATGCTTGTCTTCACTCTATGTGATCAGCCCCGCACTAACCCGTAACGGTCAGATCTCTTTCTGCATATATCTCCTCTCTAAGTCCATGCATCAAGTATCAGATCTGCTAATATAAGATACGGAAATTGACATATTTTTCATCAAACTGGTGCTTGGAATATAACTTTTCTCCTACACAAAGCAACAAATACAACATACAAGAATGTTAAGAATGGAACATTACAGATCTGGGGTATTCCAGCATGCTTAATGCATTTCAGCCAATTGTGTAGCACTCCAAAGGGAGCACAGAAAGAATCTGGTCTTTGTGCAGTTAATTTCAATATACATTGTGAAGGAGCAACCCCAGTAAGCTTCTTCTGGCTAGGGAGCAGAACTGGCCCTTAACAATGCATAATTACCAGTGAAATGATCTCCCTAAATAAAAAATGAAGTTTGCAGCTCATCTCTTCTTGCAGGTGAAGCTTACGGAAACCCTTCATAGTGCATAGTGAAGTCGAAACATTAGTATCTCCTGTAAACATCCTGTTCTCCAAGTATATCATTCTGCCGTTTACGAAACCTTGAAATGCTTCAGCTCCAACGAAGCCTTGTGAAATATAGGTGTTTTATTATATAGGATACATTTCTTTTTTATGTGTAGTTTCTTTCAAAAACAGCTTAGGTTACAGAGGACATGAACATCAACCTAAAATATGTTGCCCGTCACTCTGGCAATAAAGGAGTTAAGTGAAGAAGACATCTTTGTGAGTGTGATAGGATCGTAAGCTTTGCTGAATAAAGTTGCTTAATAAGGCATTTTTTGTTCTTAATGAATTATCTTTTTGCAGTGTTGTCAGACCAGGGAAAATGGTAAATAAAATGACACAGTTAGTAGTGGCGCTGGCGTTCAGCAGGACTATAAAGCTATAAAAACTGTAGTTGGAAATGAATTGTGAGCCCTTTGCAGGCTATCCTGCCATCCAATACAATCATTTCCCTTCTTTTCATTATAACAATCATTTAAATGACTTTGCTTCCACTTTGAGTGGCAGTACATGCATATATGGAACACTTCCATTGTCGGGAAGGGTTCAGAAGGCCCTCTAATCATAATAATTTACAAATGGGTGCACTACAGACTGATTGCAAAACCAGAATGTCTTGGGTATAGCATCTGTGACGTAGGCTGATCTGTTCGTATTTTAGCAGGTCAGTGTTTCTTGCCCAAAAAGTTGACCGTTAACAGAAGAAAAGTACTTAAAAAATGGAAAATAAAAACTGTCTGTTTTCACTCTGTCTAAAAATGCCTGCGATATTCCCCTATTCACTAAATCCATTAGAAAACACACAAAACCCACTTAAAAGCCCACGGTAAAACATCTGAAAACAGTATTGTCTCCCATATCTGGGACCTGATCCCTCCCAGAACATTATACTCATTAGGTATAGCTCTACCTGAGAAATCTCTAGGTTTGACCAGGCGTCTCAAACTTAGGGTGAGTGGCATCTTCACTCACTACATACTAACATGCTTTAACACCCACTCACATTCTTTCTCCTGCTCCTTTTCTCCCCGTCTCAGGCACCGCAAACCCTAGGCTTACCCTTGACACTCCAACACCATATCCTGATACACAAACTCACCTTAACATCATATGCTCAGGATAGTGTAGGCTGGTGCCAGCTGTTCTGTTCCCTCACATGCTATGTCTGAGTGCTGGGAGATGACATCATCTTCTCTTCGCTCAGACTAGGCGTGTAGGGCCTGAATAAGCATGGTCCGCAGCTCTGTCCAGGGGGATGGAGAGCTTCTGCTAGGGGCCTCATTTCCTGCGGCCAGGACAGCCGGACCTCCTTGCTCACCCAGGTCCGGTAAAACATTACCAGTTGTACCCTCTGATGGGGGTCTTAACTCCAAGCTACACAGGTTAACATCTTTGGTATTTAATGATAATTTTTTCCATAATTTCCCGAGGATTCCAGTGTGTTTTACTGCATGCAAATCGATGCAGGAATTCATTAGTTATTGGAGTCTTCTGTCTCATTTAACTCCTCCCTGATTGCCACTACTAAAAAGGAGGGAGCATACTGGAATATGCTTATTGCACATGCCCAGTTAAACTTCCATTCTAGTTAATGAGAGCTGTACTTGAAATCAATGGGGGTGGCAGCAGCCAATCAAACGCCTGTTGTCCGAACACTGATTCAGTGGCTTCAATGGAGATGCTACTGGGCATGTGCAAGAGGTGTACATACTAATGCTTTCTGCCCAGTTGAAGCATCTTTGACAGGAGGAAAACTCATGTAGTAAAATGAATTAGAGTCCATGAACAAAGGACTCCAATATGCATTAAGAACAATAATACAATACAATTTCGAAGACTAGACTCAAGTGGGAGTGTGTTATGAATACTGAGTTAGGGGTGAGGAGTTCTTGTAGTCTCGCTGCTGTAGAGGTGCAGTAAGCAGATATGTACCTTTATTGGAACAGATACCTCTTTACATGCATTGCATTAGTTTGAAGATACATAGAGAGGCTTTTCACCCAGGCTTGAGTGTAGCTTCCAGCTGTACCTCTCTATCGATATAGTAATACCATGGGCAAAAACGTTACTTTATTTCAAACTACAATAGATTCTGGTTAGTAATGTATTTCAGACAGAATATTTTATAAAGATTTACCGCAGAGCTTGAATCTTCTACATAATCCACTGGGATGCAATTTTGTTGTATACGTGAAATATTTAAACTTTCTTCAAAATTTAGAAGCTGGGTAAACCTACATCTCACTCATCTATATGCATATTCCGCATATAAAGATATAGAAAGAAAGACACAAAAACAATGTAGCCTATATGTTATCCATATGTCAAATAACCATCAAATATTAATAAAGGGTAGGGAAAAAAATGATGCTATTGTTAAGTTTGATTCATTACTTGTTTGTCCGGCTTTCTCAGTAAAATAACTTATACGAAATGTTACCCTTCATTCTTTACACAGTTTTTCTCATTTTTTTTTTCTTAAACAGGTTATCACCTAAGCAATTCAAATATCCGATGACTTTATGTTTTATTAATCAAAAGAGCTAAAAAGCCAATCCAATCTGGCTATATACTACCGGAGGTTTTGAAATCCATAAATAATTAATGGTGTCATCTCATCCCAGTGGATGACAAGCTAGTTGAACACCTAGAACTGGAATTGTATTAGATAAAAAAGGCAATAAAGTAAAAAAAAAAAAAAGTAGTATTTTTTTTAATGACAGGAAGTAGAGCCTACTTAACCGTCTTCTGAATTCCCCAGAGGATTTGTGAAGCATTTGAAAGTTAAGGTTTTTAGCAGAACCACATCACGAGATGAAACAAATGTGGAATATCTTTAACTTTATAATAAGCAGCATGCTCCTTACATTGTCATCTTGATAGTCATAAGAAATATAATGGATCTGGACTGAGAATGTTTCACTGATTTGATTAAGTAAAGTTAGCCTTTCCTCCAGTTCAACCTCCTACTCTTGCTTAAATCTTTACACATTCTCCCCATGTTTATTTATCTAATTGAATTAGAGAATGTCTGTGGTTATGGTGCTTTTGAGTGGTCACCATTTTAATTCTTTCACCCTTCTATTGTCTGCAGCGGGAGGATCATTGTACATTTCAGTGTTTTGGAACTATAAGGGGCTACAACGATAAATGGTATCACAGGATAACTTTAATCTGAGGTTTTATTATTGCAATTTCTAAAATAATGCATACACGCAGCTGAGCACTTCTCCTAGTAGGCTATGTGGAATGTTCCTTCTTCTAAAGAAGTAGCTTTGAGAGGGCTGTGGCTACCTGTGTGTGGAGGCAAGGCTATCATTGCGTGGGGCATGACTAGCCAGGCATAGTGGTCGGGGTAGCTGCATGTAAGGATAGCACCAGATAGTCTTAAATTTGTTGGGAGTAGGAAGATTAGTGGGTCAGGAGTGGCTTAGAGAAAGAGAAAACACCTGGAGACCCGGGGAGTCGTGCTTCATCTGGAGACTCTGGTTCAAACCTGGAGATATATATATCCCTCCCTCTACACCTCTATGCTCCGCCTACAAATAATTTATTTGTATTTTTTAGGCAGTAATTAGTATTGGAAGATGTAGATCCAACTCACTGCAGGGATTATATGATATTTAACATTTTTGTTACAAAGCTTTGCATTGTCATATATCTTATACTAGGGTACATTCCTTGAGCAAAATGCACAAATAACCTTTGTTAAAGGTTAAAATGCTAATAATTATACACTATATAGACAAAAGTTATTGGACACACCTCTTAATTATTGAATGCAGATGTTTAAATGAGACCCGTTGCAGGTGGTGTATAAAATTAAGCACCTAGCCATGCAGTCTGCATTTACAAATGCATGGGTCGCTCTGAAGAGCTCAGTCAATGCAGACGTAGTACTGTGATAGGATGCCACCTTTACAATAACTGAGTTACTGAAATTTCCCAGAGTAAACTCTAAGTGATATTATTGGGAAGTGTAAGCATTTAGGAACATTAACAACTCAGCCATGAATTGAAAGAATTGAATTCGCAGGGTGGGGTCGCCGAGTGCTGAGGTATATGGTGTATAAAAGTCCTCAACGCTCTGCTGATTCCATAACTGAAAAGTTCCAAACCTCCACGTTTGGAATGGATTTCCATGGCCAAGCAGCTGTGTGCAAGAACCACATCACCAAGTACAACACCAAGCGTGTTCTGTGGAGTGACGAACCATGCTTCTCTGTTTGGCAGTTTGATGGGTGAACTATAAAGTTTGGTGGACGAGGGATAATGCTATGGGGCTGTTTTTCAGGGTATGACTGCACCATAGTGCACAAAGCAAGGTCTATAAACACATGGTTGGGTGAGTCTGGTGTGGAAGAACTTGACCGGCCTCACAAAGCTCTGACCTCAACTCCATTGAACACATTTAGGATGAACTGGAACAGGGATTGTAAGCCAGGCCCCACAAATGCATGGGCAAAAATTCCCACAGAAACACTCCAATGTCTCGTGGAAAACCTTCCCAGAAGAGTGGAAGCCGTAATAGCTGCAACGGGTGGACCAACTATATATTAATGTCTATGTATTTAGAATGCAATGCCATCAACTACCCTGTTGATATAATGGTCAGGTGTCCCAATACTTTTGTCCCCCCCACCTAAAATCCAATTTTAATTAACTTATAAGTACCGCCAACTTTTTTATATTACGTCAGATTACGCAGTACTGCGGAGGAGAGTGAAAGTTAACATTAACAATGATAATATATAAAAATTAACATGAACACGCATTGAGACATACTGGTAGAGAGGGAGAACAATGCCCTGCTTTTATGAGCTTACAATCTATTCTATAGTAAATGGAATAAAAAACAATCCTTAATGCTCTCCAGTCTCCCTAACTAGAATGTAACATACTGAGCAACTTCAAAAATAAACCAGGTTTTTTAAAACACAAGTATTTTTAAATCCGTACGAGCTACATAATCAAAAAAAGCCATAGACACTTATCAGAGAAAGTTCTAGGTATCTTTTTTTATCTCAATAAATCTGTTTCTTTCTTTAAGTACATACACTTTTTGTATATTTGCATCTTGATGAGATCGGTTAGATCTCTACATTAGAACTATACATTACCCCATTCTCATGCTTTTTGCCAGACCACAGGGGCCACAAGACAGCTCTCCGATCACTACATTCTCAGCAAGGTACTTCCTCCTGCTCATTTCACTCGTACTGTGTTTATCTCTCGGAAGGATTGTAACTATAGATAGCATCAGTGGAACTGTATCTGTCTGGTAGCAGATGTCTACCTTACCATCATCATTTTAATTGCCCTGCTGTATCTCACCTACATAAAGTATTTTTATTTTATTTTTTTCAATGGTGAAGATGATTAGTGTAATAAAACACAGGACTAATGTTGTTATTGTTTCTTGAGGAATTGAACCTGTATGTTTGCTGGACTATTAATATTATTATTTATTTATTTATTTATTTAGTAAGCACTAATATAATCTGCGGCGCTGTGCAATTCCAATCTAGCTCTATGACACCTAAGACAAGAATAGTTTGCCTGTGAGGGCCTGCTCAGAACCCTACATTATCAAAGAATATGGGTGATCGAGACATTCTCTGTCTATTCATGAAAGACTAAAAAAAATATATATATTATTCAGGACAAAAAAGGATATCCAAAACTTCAAAACTTGAAGAAACAGATCTTACTATTCTTTTTACTGAATAAGAGGTAAAGTTGTAAAGAAATAACAGAGACAGTTAAATGCATGCTAGTAATAAGGATACATTTAAAACCTTGTTGACTACTTTTGTTTTTGAAAAGATAATAACTGGTTTGCCAATTACATCTCAAGGTCAATTATGAAAATAGTTAAGGCATGCTGTTTTGCCTTTCCAGCCTGTATGCATCATCAATGTCGAGTCCCTTCACTCTAGCAACTGCTCCTTCACAGATGCAGAGTCCCCACCTGGGAAGTCATAGTTTGCATGCTGCAGACGCAAGGTAGTTTATTTCAAACATGTATTGTAGGGTTAGTTACAACTTCAACTGTTGAGACTACATTTCCCATGACTCTCATGCGAGAGGGGAAAAGGTAGGGAGGCTATCCCTCCAGAAAAATATCACATGGACACACGTCTTCATTTTACTGGTTTAATTTTTGAAAGCTTGGAGCAAGGAACTTACTAGAAGATGAACACAAATTCATGTTTCTTCCATGTAATTCCTTATCCTAAAACTCCTGATACACGGATTGTCACCAGACATCCACAGAAGCACAATGCCAGCATTTTATGTGGTTTCAGGAAAGGATCTACCTGTAATCATTGATATTTGTTAAGTAAAGTTCCAGGCTGGTCTGTTCTGTAGCCCTTATGCGCGCCACTTTTAATAAACACACATATCCAAATTATTATAAATGGAAATATATAATAATGGTAGATAAATTAACTGAATAAACAACATCTTAGTTTCTGAACTCCTTGGCAGTCCTATTTGTAGGATGATTTTTATTTGAAAGCTGATAATATTGTGCTTGAATAGTACCCCTTTGACTTTATGTTCAAGTTAGCAGATTGCAAACCAG
>VKOC01000008.1:20743942-20758127 GCA_009364415.1 Spea multiplicata
ATCATATTAGTGTAAATTGCCCAAATACAGCAAGAGATTATTTTATGCTCTGTATAAGACTCAGATAAACTGTTTCACCTTAAAAAGAAAAAACTACCATCTATTCATCTAATATTTTTGTACAGTTTGTGGAACCCTGCACCGTGTCACGTTTCCTTAATCAAAACAAGATTAAATCCATTTAAATCTCATGAACAATGTTGAACTTGGTGTGATTTTGCCATTTTTATTAATCATATAAGATTTATACTTCTTAGCATCCTGCAGGAAATACATTATCCGTCAGAGAGATGAGTTTCTTTTACAATCGTCTTGGAAATCAAGAGGGTATATTAAAGAGTTAGCTAGTCATTAACATTATATCCTCAAGACATCGTACAATGTATAATCATCATAATAATTGATTTTAGTCATGATAGTCACTTGTAGCCCACACAATACTCAGCGGTGAACTTTGTGCCCGGTAGTTTATTATGCACAGTGAAACTCTTGATAGCGTCATCTATCATTCCATAAAAGTTGCAGTGTTCTACCTCCGCTGAAAACAATGCTCTGCTAGCAGAATTAACTTCCATGATTAAAAGAGAGACATAATTATAAGCGCTGTGAACAATTTGGGGACAAAATAAACCAAAAGAGAATAAAAATTATCATTAAGTCTCCTAACAAAAAAAATATTTCTATACACATGTAATATATCATTTTCCCAACGTCGTTCCAACTTTTTCCCAAAACACGGTCAATATCAACTTTACAAACGTCTAAGCGCTTGCGCTTCTGCTCCTCTGTCAGCTGCTTAGGCATCCAACTGGCGCACCTTCTGCCCACAAAAAGCGTATGACAGACCGCTGGTCCTCTTTGGTGCAATTTATAGGTTGCACAGCCATCTTCATCCCAGGGTGAAAACTCTTATACTAAACTGCAAGGGCAGCCGGTTTTAGCATGTATGTTAAATATTTAAGGCAGATGTTTTTTTGGGGAAGTATTAAAGCTTTAGCAAATAAATATTTCCCATGCCAGCCTATCCAGCCTTATTAAATCCATTATCTTTGTGTAGTAATAACTAGGACTCTATTAACCAGCAATGTAATATACGTATAAGACATTTGCAGTAATGGTGGTTATGTATTCTTGCTTAGGTTGACTTGGCCAAGGCCTAGAGTGTCAGATCCAAGGTATGGCAGTTACTCTGATGCAAAACAGAGGGCAGAGTATAATATTGGGAGATCCAGAACCCAGTGTGCCGCTAGTCAATGGTTCCGTTACATAAAAGATCTCTGACCTCCACATCCTGTTACGTCGGATCAGGTACCACAGGTAATGGACCCACAATGCAGGAATGGCGAGTATATCCGATAAACAAGCCGGGATCGGGGCAGGCAGGGGCGTAATCAACGATGGCGAGGTGGGGCAGGCAGCACAGGAGCATAGTCAAAGAACAATAGCCGAGGTCGGGACAGGCAGCGCAGGATCAAGGTCAGAAGAACAAAAGCCGAGGTCTGGTACACGTAAATAACAATCATAGGCACAGGAGAAACAAACACTGCTGCGGCAGCCCGATCAGGACTGTCAGTGGCAGGGAGGCGTACCTGCTTGACACGCACGCCCCCTCGTGTGCGTGCCGCGCGCACGGCAGCACACAAGGAGGACATGCGCGAGGAACGCCGTGGGACCCCGACCGGACAGGTAGGTATGACACATCCGGCCCATTTGTACTATAGTGGACTGTGCTGAGCCAGTATGTAGTACGTGGGGATATGAGGCTTGTGTCATTACCTTTCAATGCTCCGACAGCCACCCAATGAAAAGCAACTTTTCCTAAATTTCCCATGATCCCTGAATGAAGATCCCTTTGGATCAGTCCAAGCAGGAAGTTGTATCCCACTTTCTAGACTGTGATAGCATTGTTTTAGCCGACTATGCATGAGCCTCTATCGCTGTACATTGGTTTATCAACTATAAAGCCATTATCATAGAGCGAGGCAGCTATTGGAAACGTAAGATGAGCCAGGTCCTGTATACAGCCCTGCATAAAACAACCGAGCCAATTGTATATAAATATTAAGGGAAAAATGATATGAACAACAGTTGAGGATAATCCAAAATGTAACAGATCCCCTTTTAAGTATCAGGTGAAGCAGCTTATATGGCGGCATCCTCTATTATCACAGTTCAGGCCCTGACTGAGTTAACATTCAATTGTTCATTTCAATTGTAGAGTTTTTTCTTCAGATTTGTTTCTGAAAGTCCATCAAGCCATCAAGTCGTTGGCAATATTAGCTTTTTCATTTCAGGTTTTCAAATAAATCACAGAATTGTATTAAGAGCTATTCATTTTTTTCTTTAATAAATATATTTAGTAATGAACTGTCTAACACAATAACCTTCTAGCTTTTGGCTTTTGTCACAGTGCATTGTGTTTCACAGTGTGAACGGCAGTAATTGTCATGTGGTCACGCGAGTAGATTCATTTTGGCAAGCCCCGTTAGTTGACAGGTATGTAATACACTTGCCTTGCGGCTTTGAGACCAGGTTTCAAGTGCAGCCCGTGCTGATGTGAGCGAAAATCATTCTGATCTTGTAACTATATCAGCTGTCAACCAAAGTGAAGTTACTCAGCGTCAATCTGGAACATGAATTCACTAACCATTTACAAAAACACTGACCAATTCACTAGGAGAATTGAGAAACAGCTTTGCGACATCACTAAAATGAATGAGCAGATAAAAAATAGCGGGTCAAGAAACAAATACTACAATATATTTTAAAAGCCACTCCGTGAATGGCTAAAAGAACAGAGATGGGGGGTATGGAAAGGCCCCCCCCAGGATAATGCACTTCAGCCACCATATGTACTTGAATGCATATCACAACTGTGTTGCCCCTTTAAATTTTCAGTGTTCCTTTTTGCAAACGCATAGTGAGATTGATCCCTGTGCATACGCGTACCAAGTGCTCCCATTGATTCAAGCAACCAATCAGTGGAAAGAAATGTCAGCCCAAGGAGAAGGGCAGCTACAGCTTCCTGTGTTTTATTTTACTTTTCATTTTGATGAATGCATATTAAAGTACTTAGAAAATGAATATGCATTCTCCTTTAATGGTGGTGTCAGGGGCACTTAACTGTCCCTTTAACCCCTTAAGGACCGGGCTCATTTTTTCTTTTTGTACCCTGTGGGACCGAGGCTGTTTTAACACGTTTGCGGTGCTTGTGTTCAGCTGTAATTTTCTCCTCACCCATTAAGTGAACCCACACACGTTATATATTGTTCTTTTTTCAGGACAAGATGGGCTTTCTTCAGATACCATTATTTCAATCATATCATCTTATTTACTATAAAAAAAATAATAAAACATGGTACAATTTTGAAAAAAAAACAAACAACTTTTATGACTTTTATTTGAAAAATCTTTTACTCACCTACAAAAGTAAGTAAAACAACTAGCTAACTAGATTCTACTATTTGTCTTGAGTTTAGAAATACCCAACATTTTTATGGTTTTTTGCTGTTTTTTTGTAAGTTATAGGCAATAAGTACAAGTACGTTTTATGATTTCCAAAACTTTTTTTTTCCCAAATCTGGTCATTCTGCCTCCATCTCCTCTTTTGAACATCTTTGAAGCCGGTTAACTCAATTTACCCCATCAAACCATATATTTTTTTGAACTAGACACTCCGGGGGTATTTCAACCCTTTCCATGCACTAATCATACAACCACACTTTGTCAAACTTTGTAGTAGTATTTTTTTTCTCACAAATCATAATTTAGTTATAAATATACCGGTCCTGGTATGTGTCACTGTCAAACACCCCAATATGTGTTCAGCAACATCTCCTGAGTATGGTGATACCCCACATGCAAGGTTTGTCAGATTGTTTGGCTGATAAAAGGCTACTTTTGGGACATGTGTAATTCAGGGTTTCAGCACAGAGTTTTAGCATTTGGTCATCTCCTTTTTGGAACATCTTTGAAGCCAGATACTTCAATTTACCCCATCAAACCATATATTTTTGAAAACTAGACACCCCAAAGTATTTCACATGCTGGTATTTTAACCCTTTCCGTGCATGATATTCTACCACCTGCCTTTGCCAACGTTTGTGGTGGGTTTTTTTTCACACAAATTGTACTTCAGGAATGAATTCATAGCTCCTGGTATGCGTCACTATCAAACAATACCCCCATATGTGTTTAGCAACATCTGCCGAGCTCAGAGATACCCAACATGCATGGGTTTGTCGGGTTGTTTGGGATTTAAAATGCCACATTTAGGGAAGTGCGCTTTTTTCTCCATTTTGGTCAGGCTGTGTCTATGCCCTATGTTTGAGCCCGGCCACTCCAATTTACCCCATCAAACCATTCATTTTTTATTAAATTAGCCACCCTTTGGGTATTTGAAATGCTATTATTTTAAAGCTAATTCTATGTCGAGATTTTTGAGAAGATAAAGCGCTAATTTTAGCACTGCTCTCAAAATAATAAACTTATTTTTTATTCTTAGATGTTTTATTCTTTGGAACTTCTTTTTGTTTTTTTTTACATTTTGCTGGATTCGAATGGTCTCTGAGTGACTGCATAATTATTTTAAATGTTATCACATTTTTTTAGCAATTTTTTTTTACTATTTACTAATCACACCTGGATTAGAAAGCTGGCGCCTCCATGACTTGCATGGTTGAATGCAGTACCTGTATACAACCTGCAAGTGGAGCCAGATTCTCAGGAGGGTCTGGAGAGACTCTCCTGAAGATTCTTTTCAACTTTATTGTTTTTTTTCATGGGCGCGGCCATGTTGCAAGTAACAGAATCACTCACAGTGGAGGTGGTGACTGCTCTCCGAGTGTTTGGTGCCGCTGAATGCCTCGTAATTGCATTTGATATACTGTATTTCTGCTAATGAAACTAAGGTTTTAATCATGTTTTGCCTGTTGTGGTCAAGAGATGATTTTTGCATGATGTTACGTGTCTTTCTTTTAGCTCAGGCTGTAGCTCCACAGTCATGTGGAGACAGGTGAGCAGTAGACCATGTCTGCAGATCATACAAGAATGGGCAGAGTATAGAATATTTGGTACTGTCCTAACCTCAACGTGTGAGGAAAGGGATTTAGGGGTAATTATTTCTGAGGATTTAAAGGTAGGTAGACAATGCAGTAGAGCAGCAGGTAATGCTAGCAGAATGCTTGGTTGTATAGGGAGAGGTATTAGCAGTAGAAAGAGGGAAGAGCTCATGCCGTTGTACAGAGGACCGCTGAGACCTCACTCGGAGTATTGTGTACAGTACTGGAGACCGTATCTCCAGAAGGATATAGAAATGTTGGAGAAAGTTCAGAGAAGGGCTACTAAAATGGTTTATGGATTACTAGATAAACCTTACCAGGACAGGTTAAAGGATCTTAACCTATATAGCCTGGAAAAAAGACGGGACAGGGGGGATATGATTTGAAACATTTCAATACTTAAAGGGAATCAACAAAGTAAAGGAAGAAAGTTTATTTAAAAGGATAAATAAAACCGCAACAAGAGGACACAAGCATAAACTAGGGGGGCAAAGGTTTAATGGTAACATCAGAAAATATTACTTTACGGAAAGGGTAGTGGACGCATGGAATAGCCTCCCAGTGGAAGTGGTAGATGTTAATACAGTAAAGTCATTTAAGCAAGCATGGGATAGGCATAATGCCAAGCTAGATATAGGATAAAGGCAAGTACTAAAGGAGAGTACTCAGAGGTTGGGCAGACTGGATGGGCCTTCTGGCTCTTATCTGCCGTCACTTTCTATGTTTCTATGTTTCTATGTATATACTCATGGCTAATCTCCGCTTCCTGAAACTGCAATGCCCCTGTCCCGTCAAATAGAATGTCATACCTTAGGGAAATTCCTATGCTGGCTTATGAGTCAACATATTATTCTTCATGTGTGAATCATTCTGTAGGTAGCTTAATCTGTTACCTTCCAGACAGTGACAGCACTTAAGGTGAGGTCGTTAGTCTGATGTTGAAACCAGAGCTGAACTTCCCCACAGTCTGACCCTAAGTGATCCACCAGAAGACTAAAACTCAACGTTTGTCTTGAGGAATATAGGTGAGGCCACCTCTGCCTAGATTCTGCTGCCGCGTCAGTCTGCTGGAGAACGGCATACCTCACAGTCCTGGTCAGTCAGGCATAGTCCCGTTGTATCGCAAAGCTGGACCTCTGTCCTGGTTTTACAGGCAATGAGGAACATGTGGCAGGTTGGGAAGATGTTCTGATCTCCTCTGACCGGGCCCTGGGAGCTGTAAAACCAATGCAACTAACAGATGCTCCTCGGGAATGGTGGTTGACCATGTCCCTGATTCCACCCTCTCCCAGAACTGGTCCCTCTAGCCACACACCCCAACATAGGTGTCCCAGTTTGGGCACCTGAAATGTAGGTGCCTTCTCTATATATAGATCTGCATCACCTACAAGGCACCCTAAACCACAGGGCAATTATGGCACCCAACCACCGTAAATCTACATAATACCTGAAAATCCTTTCAAGGTCCACATTTTGACACTAATAATAAATAATAAATCCAGACTCTGGTTCACTACGTTTGCCAGGACATGTAGCAGACTTGCAAATGATTTAAAGCAAATATATCATGGCTAGATAATTATATAATCTTTATCTGCAAAAACAATGCTTTTGTATATTCTTTTCCTCTGAATCTGCTAAGAAGCTATGACCAAGTCGGAGCCAAAGCGTCGTAGCACAAGTACAACTTGATGAAAGGTTGGAAAACGTTCCCTTTGAAGCGGTGCAAACGACTATGGAAGCTCAGCTAGAGAAATATGTTTTCTCTTTTTTGGGGGGGGCAGAAAATTCTAGCTTCTGCCATTTTCATATGTGCAATACCCCCCTCTATGGTAATAACGAGTATAGTCCCAGGGGGCATATTAATTCAACTGTGAATCCCTCCTCCTAGTACCTTTTGCTCATTTTCTTGTGTGGCATGTATTTCTATTTGATATATTTCTACTAAAACATAGCTCATGATTCGATATCATGATGACAGACCATCCATAACAGGTTAATTTGGTCTTGATATAATAGTATAACGGGGCTTTGTTTAATATGACTTTGCTGATGTGCTCTTAGCCTATTAGCTGTTAGCCAACTCTTCCGGTGGAGAGCTTATTAGACCGAGAAGAATGTCTAGCTTTGAAGAAGTTGGAAGTCCATCTAAAGAATTCCACTGGTTGTAAATGTTAAATTGTAACTATAGGGGAATAAAATATGCTAGTTATAATATATGTTAAAAATGGAAATTGGCTTCATTTTTAAATACAGTTTTAGACTTTTCCAAATGTATCTTTCTGGTGTATAGAATAAGTTTGTCTCCGGGTAGCCGGAGCCAGAAAGTTTCCAGGTAGGTTCACTGCAGGTCCATAGTGTAATTGGGCTGGTTGGGGATATCAAAGATCTTCCTCTTAACCGGCCCATTCAGCAGCAGCCCACCGAGGGGACTGATTACTCACAAGGGCTATCTGCCCCCTGGTTTTGCAGCAGGGGAACTGCCACCCCCCTGAATCTGCCACCCAAGTCGAGGATACTTCACTGACCACATGCCCCTTGTTGTCTCTTCACCGTATGTTTAATGTATGAGATGGAAGTGTGTGGAGGTCCAGTGCCTACAAAGGTGGATGTGTGTTATGCACACAGGCTCGTCCCGTTTTCTTTTCTTTACTGGTTTGTCCCACTCCATCTTCTAGAAGTCGGCTTGACAACAAGTTTATGAAGAAGATTTATTAGTATCAGCTTAGTTCCTTTAAAAGATCGAAGGTTGAAGCGGTTGATTCTCAGGGTGACACAGTCTGGAACTGGCTCCCATTTGGTGCTTTTGCTATGTTATGGCTGATATCCCTTCTTGAATGCAGGTGACCAGGGGGGTGACTAGAAACTACAGGGCCTCTGTCTGAAAATGTCCCCAGGGCTGCCCAACTTCATCAAGCAATATCTCCCACGGTGACACCTTCGCCCCCAAACAGCTTGTGAGTGCCACATTTGCCCCAAAGCAGCTTTTCTTTACCCCCAAACAGCCTGCCTGTGCCATCTTTGCTCCAGCTTGTCAGTGTCCCCAGTTTATCTCCTCCACCATTGCCCTTTGTACCCCCTCCAACATACAGTCAGGCACACATAGGTCAACACACTTACACAAATTTACAGATGCTAACACACACTTACTTATACTCACTAATACACTATTACACCACTCATGCTTACACACACTCATCTCACACCACTTACACATTCATGCTCACATACACTTATACATAGACATCCATGCTTACATACATACAAACATATATCCCCCCCGCCTGCACCTACCCCCTCTCCTGCAGATTTCGGTCCACTGCATCCCCTTTAGTTATGCCGCTATAGGTGACTCAGGTAACTGTATCTTACAGTAATGACAAGTGAAGTTTTCCATGGGGAATGTTTAAAGCCATTTCCTTAATACACTACATACAATCTTCACATTGAGCTATTAAAGGGTTACTATTTCAAATTTTTCTAAATTCAGATTACTTGTGTATCCCATGTATGCTATAAGCAAATCCTGAACCTGGTTTAGGTATAGTCGGGTCCTAGTCGGTTGTGACTCATGATGAGAATACCCACACTTGCTAATGATGTCATTTTCTCTAGCAACAATACCAATATAACACAAATTACATTGCAGAGCCTAAGGGAGATTAAACCTCCCACCTGGGATATCCCACAATCCAGAGCTCTACTGAATTAACTCTTTAACAGCCAGTAGCGCACTATGGTATTAACTCCTTTAGTACTTATAGCTTATGGTCCAATGTAAGAAATATCGGACAGAACCAATGATCGCCAGCCTAGTGACCTGATCAATAAACAGGTATGAATTCATAATGGATCAGAACCGTATATGCGGTTATATACCCAAGAGCATGAAAGAGTTAATGATCACCCCCAGCAGAAATAGAATTAAACACAGAAGCGGAATTCGGTGATGTCCGACCAATCTGATTTTACTTTCTTAAAGGCAGACATGTGAGTGCTGCTTATCCAGCGTCCCGGTTGTGTTAATCACTGCACCCTGATGTCCTGTCGTTGCAGCGGACCTAATCCTTTCAAACGATCTCACTACAGTCTATCAAAGCCGTGTAGGTCTCTGATGGAACACGGCATTTCTCAATCAATTCTACAGAGTCGATGCAAGAAGCTCACGGGGAAAAACAAAAAAAAAACTTCATTCGATGCATCAGCTTTACTGCAATGGCTGGTTTCACGACGACTGCAACAGACGCGGGGTTAGTAATCCATCACGGGGACTCTGCCTCTAATCAGTCTAAATCAATAGTCTCAATGCAGCAGTCGGTTTCTCCAGATTCCCTTCAAATTAATGAAATGCAGCATTCTTACAGCAATCCAATGCACCAGTCTCACTGCAGTGCTTCTGTTGCACTGAAGAGAAAAAAAAATCCCAGTTGGAAAGAGAGCGAGAAGCTTCATTCATTCGCAATTGCTTTCTGCAAATCATGTTATATATACAGTATATATTTCCATCACTGATCTGATCTGCGCCTTCTCGGTCCCTCCATACGCAGGTGCAGCGGTAAAAATCTTCATTTATATACACCGAGAATTGCTATTTATACAGGTAACTGTTAAAAGAAGCCTCCTCATTCATGCTGGCATGATTTAGGACACTAGATGGATACACTGTCGGATATTAAAAAGGATGTCGCAGGCTCCCAAAAAAATATGTATTATGTGCCACGGCATAAATGGTTTCGTGACATGGATCTGTGAGCAAAAAGGTCCAAAAAAGTGACCACATCTATAAAAAAAAATACAAAATTAAATGACCTGTCCAAAGAGACAATGAAATTTTGGCCAGTATGCCCATCGTGCACCTGCAGTGCCTTCTATAAATCACAGTTGTACTTCCACCCCTAAGTACAACTACTTCATCCCCTTATTTTGGCCATGCTCCCTCATGGCTACACCTCCGGGGACGGGCTACCTGGAGCTCTCCACTTCTGAAGGGGTGGGGCTAGCCATATGATGGGCATAGTTAGCCGTGCAAGGGGCGTGGTTAGGTGCCGATAAAGGCGGGGCTAGCCCCAGATGGCATTGATTTGTTTAGGAGCTGAATTGGGAAGTGACCCAGACAAAGAGCAGAGTCACCTGAAGACCCGGGTAAGCAATCCTTTACCCGGAGACTCCAAGTAAAACATGAAGAGTTCTCAGGTATGCTGGGGCTTCTTATAAGATGCAGGAGAGACAGCTGTAAGACGTTTCCCGGTATAAGCATGAGACTCAATCACCTTCATTCTTTCCATGTTACATAAGTAACTATCCATGGGTATAGCTGGGTCACGTTTGAGAAGATTGCTACTTTTGGGTTAGTTGGTGCGTTGAGGTTGGACCTTTTTAACTCACCTGCAATTCTCCATTTAGTGAGTGTTACGAACATTCCATACATCCATGTGAATAAATTAGAGCCCTACCTCCCATTTTGGTATAGTTAAGACAGATTTGCCTTTGTTTTCACAGAAATGCCAAAAAAAAATGTTCATATAGGATTCAACCACATCACCAGCTGCCCAAACAAGCCATCTATTCTACGTAGGGCTTCCGAGTTTTGGGCAGAAGCTGAAACGACTAAAGAGTCTTTGTACATTGTAGCAACTGTATTTACTGTTGACTTCCAATGAAAAATAAATTATAATTAGTTTAAAATAGATACTAAAAACCTGCATTTCAATTAAATCCCAAAGGTAATGATATTGTATATCTCGTTATCTTGCAGCTTTTAAGACTAAAGGAACAGTCTTGTCCCCAAAATTCTTATTTTTTAATACATGTTGGGGTACGTTTTGCATGGACTCCAGTGTCTTTTACTAAATGCAAGTTGCCAAATGCATTTTTAAGTTAATGGAGATGGAAAATAAGAAACTTTTTTGTTCCCCCCAATTTTTAGGTCCCCCCCCCCCCCGTGCTTCTACTGAACAGAAGTCTCCAAAATACAATGCCGGAGGCTGGAGTAGACCTTTCAGTGAAGGCCGTGCTTGTGTCATGCGACAAATAACATCATATATGTTATAGAAGATGTGGTTTTGAACTTCTCATGGAAACCATCACCATGGTTGCCTTGCATGTTATCTGTATCAACGCTTTATATAAAATGTTCAGCACTGCATACAAGAATTCAAGGCTGCTTTATGTTACCGGTGTACCTATTATTATTCGCTGGATAAAACACATTTCAATACATTTTATTTTTTCTATTGAAATCTTCAAATGTTTTTTTTTTTCCTGAAAGCAGCTCTGATTTGACTTTCAGAATAATATTATAATTTCTTTGTCAAATTCCATGTATTATACTGATATTTATCTAGATTTTTATCGGCTTTTATACGAAATAGAATATTTGCAATAACAGCCTACATTAGCTGTAAAAATACTGTATGTGATTTATTACTTTTTTTATTATATATGTTTATTGCCATTAAACATCACGATGGGGTTGCATTGCATGTAACTACATTTGGTTAATTATAGTCAAATATTTAGGTTTCAGGGAAGACAAATACTAATTTCCTTAGTATATAGTATGGAAAATGATTATGTATAAATAACAGTACCAATAAAAAAATACACTTGTTGCACTAGAGTTATAAAAATATTTAAGGCTACTGTTTTTTAATTACTAAAATATAGGGTTATATTTATTAGGACAATTTTCTACACATGGAGCGGTTCTCATGGAAAACATTAGAAGGTTCATGCTATATTCTCGTATCGAAGAACCATATAATGCTCAATAATGGCCGATTCTAGGAAAGTATTCTGAAAGTATCGGAAATTAAATATTTTTTTAAAATTAGTATCTACCCAGCCAGTAATCTTTAAGAAATGCTTCCAAATTTGAAATCAACCCAAGTACGAACTTTGGACAGATGGTTGGTGTCAGAATCCCAAAAATAGGCAACATTCTACATTTTTAAAGGTTGTCAAAGTTGGTTAAAATTTGGTAATGAATGTGGTAGGGTTGGGCTACTTCTGCTGGCCTCTCTGATTGATTGAATAAATGACTTTGTCCTCTTATTTTTATATTCTTGTTTTTCTTTAGCCTAACCTAATAAGACGCTCTTCAGCTCTCATAGGAAAACCACTCCATGATGCCCAGCTATCCATTTTTTTTCAGTATGCAGGATATGCATGATGGGAACTATAGTCCTTAGCCAGCCAGCGGACTATGTGTTGGATACCCCAGGGTCTGGCAAGCTTTCCCCTGTATTAACCCTGTATTAACCCTAAGCATTACTCTTTCCCATGCACCAGTGGCTGTTAATCGTGGAGAGTTTATCACATCATTGGCTTGTTATTCTGGCCTTGCCTCTTGGGACCCGCTGTGGACCTCTCTACGCTTTGCTTAATAACACAACCAACCATAGTAATGTATTGAAATTGCAATAAAATGCTGTACGCTTTTGCCTGTCTGAAAGCTTGTTTTCTTCTTTGCATTAAGTTTATTAGATTTGTACATTTAGGTGAAACATGTCAGCTTTGATATATAATATGCACTGGGTCATCGCAGGGACATGATATATTATACCATTATAGTGACTTATAGTCATATTATAAGCCAAAATCCACATATATTTAAAATACTTGAAATTTAATGAATTAAAAAAAAAATTGGGGGAAGCCATTAATTTATGCACCCTTTCTTTGAGGCAGTAGGTCATGATTCCCTGCACAGGAACTGAAGGAGTGCAACGGATAACTGCTTCCCCCAGAATCTTGTAAACCAGGACATTAAATTCCAAATATCTTACCATACGTGAAAATATGTAGCATTTTCTAGATAAGTTAAATTGTGAATATTCCAAAAAGCTATTTAATTTGAGTATGACTTGCATTTAAACGTTCCATCAAGGAAGCTTTGGGTGGTGATTATCCGTGAAGTAGGTTCAGACACACATTAGTTTAATTACAAAGGTAGCGTTACAGTCCATATTTTACTTAAAATACTTTAAATCATTATTATGCCATTATGATTTTTTAATGTTTTTTACGTGTCATTATGTGAACTTTAAAAATTATAACAATTATAAATTAATCACCTGGCTAAAGTTGATGAATCACGAGTTCGTGTCACCTAATTTCTCTTTAATAAAAACCTGCAGTTGCAAACATCACAAGCAATCTTCTTCAAAAGGCCAAGTGATGCCACACCTCAGCCGGCTAGGACACAGACTTTGTAGAATTTCATTGTAAGCCTTTGCAACAAGTGAGACATCAGAGGATTCGGGCCTCCACCTCTTCTTCCCCGTAAGAGCCGGTCTGTCAGGTTTCACAGCTGGTCGTTTCCCATGACTGGATCATTATTTATTTATGTGCTGTCAAGTGACCTCTACATGGCTCCGGCAAAGCAGATCCTTCTTTACGTATCAATAAATGTTGCATCAGTTCCTCGGAATCTAGACAGACGCCCTTGGGCCAAACATTTCAATCTGTACCTTGGTCGTCGGCTCTATGTAACCGGATGTTGGCAATTCTGCTTCGGTAAGGTCTGGATTTGTGACAGGTGAAAACAATTCTACTATGAATGGCATTAGGACAGTCCAGCCACGTGTACAATAGCTCTGCTGTCCCAACCACATTGGAACGGTTGGCAACTATTGAAATCAGATGTGACTGATGAGGTATGGAGCATTTCAGAGATCCAGCTTGAAGACCACACACAACACTAGGAAAACACTAGGAATTATAGGCATGGGGATGAGGGATGTTCTTAAGATGTTGAGATGCGGATTTTAAAAATATATAAGAAGGACCTGTGTAAAGCAGGGTTTATATGTCAAAGTTACAGTTTAGGAAGGTTCTTCGGATTCTAACATTAATGAAGTCAGATATGAACTGAATCCTGACACACTCCACTCCCCACCCATTTCCCCCTTAAATAGGGACGTGTCCTGCGCCATCAGTGGGATCGGCCATCGACGTCAGCGGGACTGCGTACGACATCAGCGGAACCACCCATCAACGTCAATGGGACCGCCAATCAACGTCAGTGGGACTGCGTGTGACGTCAGCGGGACCACCCATTGATGTCAGAGGGTAGTCCTGGCCATGACCCACATGGGTAGGCTCTGGGTAGCCGGAGCTCAGAA
>VKOC01000008.1:20763611-20813840 GCA_009364415.1 Spea multiplicata
TTTTTTCTGATTTATTTTACTAATCACACTGTGATTAGAAAGCTGGGCTCCATTGACTTGCATGGTTGAATGCAGTACCTGTATACAACCTGCAAGTGGAGCCAGATTCTCAGGTGGGTCTGGAGAGACTCTCCTGAAGATTCTTTTCAACTTTATTGTTTTTTTTTAATGGGCGCCGCCATCTTGCGAGTGATAGAATCACTCACAGTGGAGGTTGTGGCTGCTCTCCGAGTGTTTGGTGTCGCTGAATGCCTCGTGATTGCATGTGATATACTGTATTTCTGCTAATGAAACTAAGGTTTTAATCATGTTTTGCCTGTTGTGGTCAACGTGTGAGGAAAGGGATTTAGAGGTCATTATTTCGGAGGATTTAAAGGTAGGCAGACAATGCAGTAGAGCAGCAGGTAATGCTAGCAGAATGCTTGGTTTTATAGGGAGAGGTATTAGCAGTAGAAAGAGGGAAGTGCTCATGCCGTTGTACAGAGGACCGCTGAGACCTCACTTGGAGTATTGTGTACAGCAATGGAGACCGGATCTCCAGAAGGATATAGATATGTTGGAGAAAGTTCAGAGAAGGGCTACTAAAATGGTTTTTGGATTACAAGATAAAACTTACCAGGACAGGTTAAAGGATCTTAACCTATATAGCCTGGAAGAAAGACGTGACAGGGGGTATATGACAGAAACATTTAAATACTTAAAGGGAATCAACAAGGTAAAGGAAGAAAGTTTATTTAAAAGGAGAAATACTACCGCAACAAGAGGACACAGGCATAAACTAGAGGGGCAAAGGTTTAATGGTAACATCAGAAAATATTACTTTACGGAAAGGGTAGTGGACGCATGGAATAGCCTCCCAGCAGAAGTGGTAGATGTTAATACAGTAAAGTCATTTAAGCAAGCATGGGATAGGCATAATGCCAAGCTAGATAAAGGATAAGGGCAAGTACTAAAGGAAAGTAAGAGGTTGGGCAGACTGGATGGGCCTACTGGTTATTATCTGCCGTCACTTTCTATGTTTCTATTCTGAATGCTCCCATACCAGCTAATGAGTACTGAATATATATATTTATTTATATAATAATATATAATATATATATATATATATATATATATATATATATATTATTATATAATATATAACACTTAATATAACATATAACACACAATTAATTATATATAAACACATATTATATATATATATAATATATATTATATATATATATATATATATAATATATATATACATACGTATATATGCTGTTAGCAAGAAATTTACCCAGGTTTTGTTGTATTTGCAAATGGTGGCAATGCCTTTATACTTTAAGTTAACAGCCAAAGTAATAATGTCTTGTTTGTCAAAAATTCAAACATGCACAATCAATAAAGTATAAAAGTAAGATTTGGAAATCAGTACTGACATGCTAAAAACACCACATTGGCCATCATAGTAACACAAATATGTCCTTTATCTGGAATCTGCATACACATATGTGTGCACACACTCACTTATATGTTCACGCATAGCCTTTTGAACATATACAGGTGTGACAGACTTTTGCCCCAGGAGCTGACACCTACCTGGATTTGGGGTACATAGCACTGGCAGTGCCTCCACCTGACTGGGCATCCAGGACATGGACGGGTTACCTGGGCAGAAACATAATAGAACGCACAGTAATAACAGTAACACAGTATGAGAATGGATTCATGAATACATGGCAGGTAAAGTAATGCAGACAATACAGTGGCTGACTGGGCACTGCCAACCCAGGCCCAGCACCCTTACCTGCAGGCCCACACTCAGGCTTCACCCCAATGGCTGATGGGTACCAGTTGGTGCACAGATGTTTTGGGGCCCTTTAAGGCCATTCACAGGTTTAAAACAAAAATGACTGCAATCCACAGAAAGGGCTGTGTAAATCTTTATTATTGTGTGTGAGGGACAGAATGCCCTGTCAGCGTGACAGAGGAGAGGATACTCCTTACCCTTCAGAGGTATTCAGCTGTACAGGCCCAAGGAAAGCCACATGGTCTGTCAGCCATGTGCTGTGTCTGGCTCCTTCTCTCTCAGGGTGCAGCTGGCAGCACCCACTGGATTCCCACTGGATGCCCACTGGATTCACACTGGATCATGGAGTAGAGGGATGCTGTGGCTGAACTTCACTGCTGTTGCATGTCCTTCTTCCTCTGTGTCCCACACTGTTCTGGACAGTGCCAGTTCTGGGGTGTCACCATAGGCTCAGTTGGTCACATGACCACCCAACCAATGATCATTAGCTGCCAAGTGTGAATGTCAAAGTCAGAGGAAATAGTCACTTTGGACCTGTGCTTTTTTAGAGGGGTTATTATTGTAAAAATCAGTATTTTTATACTGTTGCGTAAGTTTTATTTTTTTAAAAAACAATTCATTAAATACATTTTTAATTTTAAAGTTTGTTGGGGGGGATGCCACATATAGGATCTGACCTGGTGCCAAATACTCTTTTTTTACTCTATTTTTGTGATGTTGTGTGAAAACCACAAAGTAATGTTGTTTACATTGTTTAAAAGTTGTCCTTTTTTTATTGCTAATAATACTGAAAATGAGATATGTGGGGCTGTAACAACAAGTAAAAAGGCTTAACCAGAAAGGAGTGCGGTCATAATAGGGCATGGCTAAGGGCGGGGCAATTGTCACAGGGGGCCCGTGACTTTTACAGGGGGCCCGTGACTTTTACAGGGGGCCCGAGACTTTGACAGGGGGCCCGAGACTTTTTCATGCCCGAGGCCCTGGATGGTCTTAGATTATGGGGTGCTGTCAGCAAGCAGTCCATCGGGCATTTCCTTGGTGTGCCAGGTGGCCAGTCTGGGCCTGCATGTGAATAATGCGAGGGAAGCTCTCCTTGTCATAGGATACTCATATTTCATAGACTCTGCATAAGCCCAGAATGAGACTGACAAGGACAGTGATACCGTCAGGTCTGACAGCGACTAACAACTTGACTTAAACTATATACATCTACAACGATGTGATACAACTGTAGCAGCTACCACAACCATCGTCTCTTCTAGTGTGTTCTCCAAATGTAATACGTTCCCCAAAATTGCATTAATATTACCTTGACAATATTAATATTTTCATTATTATTATCCGTTTTATACAACTGTATCCATAGTCTGTTGAAGCTGTACTCCTACTTGATGACCAACACTGAAAAAAACATATTCTAGAGAGTCCTCGAATCCTGGACTTTTAGCGCATCAGTCATGTTTTTGGGGACGCTGTGAGATACAGCTTTGTCTTCTTCTGCACATACCCGTCCCATACCCCGTCATCCTCTCACTTCACCAACAAAGCCCTTCATTTTATTATTACGCACAGTGGGGTCACACAAGTTTTAGGGTGTACCTGTCCTAAATACAACCCTGTATTTTGACGAAATCCGTAACAGCGCAAGAGATTCAGCTGGAGATGCCCGATCTGAGGAGGAGGAAATTAATCACTCGTATGCTCCTTGAAGTTAATGAAAACTGTTTCATAAATATACCCTACTAGCATGATGGGACGTGCATTATTCTTTAAATTAACTAGCTGGGAATGTATTTGATTGACATTAACAGCTCAAAGAGGCCCTTACAATGTAACCTCTAATCTGCGATAATCTGTACAATCCAGGTATGCGAAAATTCTCCATATTGTTTTAACGTTTAAATGCCTTAAAAATGCTAATCTGGAGAGTTTAGCAACCTCTTATTCTGCAATCCACTTTGAATTTTTACTGATTGCCCTATTCATATCCAAATAAGCTGTAATCGTATACTTAATTATAGACTTCATTGTCTTAACTAGAACAGACATCAGGATAACTTGTCTTTAATTAGACGCTTTCAATAATGCGCATTTAATGTTCTCTGCTCATTTTTATTATATTTTTAATATTGTCCTTGATATTCTAGTAAATATTCTATTTTATTTTGTTCTTATCATGGAATCTAACAGCAAGTACTCTCACTTTCACTTTGAAATGCAAAATATCTCTTTTTTTCATGTGACATATTCAATAGTAATTGTGACTTTTTAAAAGAACATTTTTTACTGAATTATGTAGAGCAATGGAGGATTTCTAAGCTAGCATTTAAAAGGGACCTGTTTATGTTCCAAATTCCTTTTTCAATGTTCTGTCCATAGGAGTTTACAATCTAAACATCAGAAGGATGATATCGAACACAAAGGAGTAAATTTACTAAAAGCTGAGGCTTTTCGTGACTTTAACCTTTTTTTTTTCCTTGATTTAAATTATTTATTTCCACATGAGAAATTTTTATTTTGGTTACATTTGGGAGGAATATTTTATTATCGTTTTTACATTTTAAATGGACAGTTTTGGCAAAAAAATAGACTAGATGACTAGATGGTCTGAATGTTTCTCATCTGTCGTCAAATTCTATGTTTCTATTAGGATGTACATTTTAACCGTGAAAATTTAGATTTTTTTGTGATCCAAGGCAAGATCAACTGAATGATTAGTATTGTTCCTCACAATCTTGAAAGGGAACAGTAGCAGAATAAAAATACATTTTCACAATGTTTTCAAAAATTGTGCAATTTTCTTCTTTTTTTTTTGTTAAAAAAGTGCTATTTTCTGCATATGAATCACTTTGTATGTGACCCAGATCTGAGATCTTAGCCTACTACAGAAACACCCTGACTCCTTATCTTACCGCCAGTGGTAAACAATAGAATGACTTAGTTTTAGTCACTCAGCTGGAGACTCTGACTAATGCAATTCTATGAGGAGCAGACTTTATTAGCATTGCCATAAAGAATCAGCTCAGTGTGGTGTATGAGCAGCAAAAGTCACTCAAAATATCAAATTACCAACAACGGCAGCCTCCAGGTCTGCAGATAAAGGTCATTTATTGGAGCAAAATTAGATAAAAACCCTTTTTTTGTCAATGTTAACCTACATTACTTTATACAGCATTGGGCTGGGCTTAATGTGCATGAAGAAAAATATTTTTCACCTTTAAGCTTGGAGAATATCACACCATTGCAAAATAAATATTGTAACTTACTATCTTAACATGCCACTAGTCATATAATTAGAATAACCTTTAATATCTAAACTTTGTCAGAGGTTTCAGCACTGATAAAAGAGTTTTTCCATAAATATTATTAAATAGTAGTAGGTAGTAAATAGCGAACCATCACTATAATGTAGCGTTATCATTAATTACAGCTTTCCAAATGTTCTGCAATTAGATATTCACGTTTTATCGCACCGTGAATAATAATATATTATGCTTATATCACATTAATGTCATATTATATTTTAATTCCAGTTATACCAGTAACAATATTTATGTCTCGCTGTTAGATCATCAGGCCTGTCTCTTGAGGACCCGACATTAATTACATCAGCTGGTCATGTGACACCAATGGAGCTATCAAGACATTATTGGTGTTGACACTAGCTCGGTTTACACTTGCGGTGGGCAGCACGGTGGTCTGTTTTCCACTGTGGTCTGAAATTCTCTTTAGTAATGCCGTGGCTGTCCTGCCAAAGAAAACCACTGAATGTGGAGAGAGTCCAACCTGCAAAGTTTCTGAAATCCTTTTTCATCCATACTGAGCTCTTACTTTTAATAGCATTCACAAGCCATGGTCAGTTTTTGTAGACATCATTTTATTGCAACACATTAATGCCACCTAAACAGTTTAATAAGTAAAATACCCCAGGCCATACCTGTATAAGCAGTTAACTACCTATAAAATTACAGAATGTGTTAAGACTTTATTTTTCTATTCACACTGTAATGATGAAAAGGTTTTTTAAGGTTATTTAAGGTCAGATTAATAGCCCTCAAGCCACAAGGGGTAAATAATCCAGTCCAGCACCACCCCTATGTAAGGCTAGCCCCTCCCCCTGCGTGCAGACACACCCTCGTGTTCTGGAGAGCCAATGCCGGGAGGTTTCCAGGTGTGACACCCTTATGGCTTCAGTGGGCACACGGGTTTGGTGGCTCTCCAGTTGTCTTCTGCTCAATGAACCTGAAACAGTTGACCACTAGAGTGTCTCTAGAGAAGAGTCATGTGTTTGCTCTGACAAGAAAGTTCGTCTGTCACCTGCTACCTATTGTCCTAATTAAAAGTCAACTGTTTTTCTAAATTTAACCCTTTATAAAAGTAAATGCGTAGCCTATAATCACAGGAGCCTGTAATTGAGATAACACGGCAATCACATTAGCCATGTAACGTCATGCTTAACTACCTATATTTTTATAACTACTCCAGGCCGGAGGTACAACTATCTTGTCAACGTGGGCTTGACCTGTGATTGTAGTTCCTATGTATAAGTCAATGCCCATGTCAGCGGGCTACAAGTCTATAAAAGCTGAATTTGACCCACTTCCCTGTATAACCCTGTACACTCACAGAAAAAAATGCCTTTTTTTTTAGTTGATTTTAATAAACAACCAATTTTCACCCATAAACATGTTTATTTTCCAACCTCACGCACACGCCGACTTTAAGTACAATATCCCGTTAGACCGCACCAATCAAAGTTCATAAAAATACCAGGGAAATTAAGGTCGAGAGAAGGTTTTTATTTTTAAGTGGTAACAATAAAAACGTGCGCCTTTATATGGAGGAAAAGCTTAAATATTCAGTTGTTGCCGGATTTGTATAGTCATTATTTGCTGTGCATTCCTAGGATTTCAGCTTCCATAGTTGAGAATCTAATGGCCCTTGTGTACGTAGAAAATACAGCCGGCGGTTCTGCTTGAATGGCAGAAGTGCTGTGTTTTATAATGTGATAATTTGACTAGATCTTGCTAGTTTAGGTTATGCAGCTCAGCCATAAAGGCTCTTTTGAGTAAAATCATCTCTTTATTAATGAGATTCACGGTAAAAGCATAGAGATAAAAAATGACTCTAAAATCTATCCCTTGGCCGCTATTCAAATGAATAGGCAAAAACAGTGGGTGTTTTCAAACCTGTCTTCCTGTCACGTCTAAATGGATCTCATTAAGGCCTAAAAAATGTTTATACAATAAAATCAATGAAATAAAAAATAAAGAAAGAAAAGCAAATCCAATTAGGCTAAACATCTATTGGAAAGTGATTGCAGGTGCTGTGTGCTTCTGTGCAAACAATGAAGAGTCTCCGTCGGAAGAAATAATGCTACGTCCGCTTACATGGAATTATACCTGCAATCTGATATAGGGTGGTATAATTGCTCCAGTTGTCCTTACCATATACAATGCTCAAATGCCTTTATTTTTAAAAGACACCCCAATAATAATTCAATGTTGGTGTTACCAAGATATTTTAATCTTTATTTTTATCTTCAAGAAATACCATTTGGCATGTTTACCACCATAACGCACTAACCCGTAATAGACGCTTTGGACACAGGACATCTTTTTAATGTTAGTAAATGGCAGGGTTTCCGTCTCTGCTGAATTTTTTTTTTAAAAAAAGGAAATATCCGTATATTTTTTATTAAACTTTCTATGTATAGGAATTTACACTTTTTCTCGATATATGGCAAAAATAAACGTAACAATGGCTAGTTACTGGGACTTTACTCTCTTGGCAATGGTGTATTTGGGCTGAGCCTAGCCTCAGGTGTGCCCTAGGGCAGCATTACTGCCACCACCAGCACTCACCTCCACAGCTGCTGTCCTCTGTGCTGAGTGCCAGCACGTGACTTTATATATCACATTATAAACATGCACAGACCTCCCCTGTCCTATGTTGTGAGGGATTTTTAAAATATGCCTCTTTGAAGGGCTTGGGCATTTACCCAGATGCCCTGACCCATTCCTCGCATTCTTTGCACTCTTTGCAATATATTATGGACTAGTCACTATGTTTTGATAGCCGTGTCCCCCTGACCATGATCCACCACAACTTGGCTTGCCTATGGAGCCGGAGAGTTTAAATCTGTTGCTCTTCTATTTGTTATTATAGTTTAGATGCCCCGCGCTCTCATATCCACCCCAAGCAGCTCTGATTTGAACGGTCTGGTCCACCAGCCTACTACCGGTAATTTTACATGTAATTCCACCTTTGACCACTTGGTGCACCTAACATAAAATGTAACGATTAGTACAGGGTGGGTAAACTAATGTGTACATTGATCTTATCTAGAAATCTAAATGCAAAATGTATTTATGTGCTTCAAAAACACCAGGCTATTTAAGTTGGTCCCACCTCTGGCTGAGAGACATTTTTATGTCTCTGTAAACCTAAAATTAACATGTAAGCTTTAATTTCAGACCTTCTGACATTTACCATGGCCTGTCTGGAGATGCTTACTTGTGTTATGCTTTAATATATTCAGATCTACATCCTGTTTACATCCCATTTAACGTATTCTTTTTCTAAGGTGAATTACGAACAAGAGCTTTCGCTCCAGTTGGAAGTTAGTACATGGGTAACAGAGAATAAGAGGAGAATAATGCCCACTTGCTTCTTCGATTTTGTTTTCTTTTTATTTCTGGAGACATAAATCAAGCATCCTTGATTTTACAGGAGCGCGACCAGTGAGTAAAACCATCCAGGGCTACGAAAGGTTAAGAATATCTTTCCAGTTCAAAGACTGTGATATTGTGGTTCAGAGGGGGATAATAAATCCAGAAGCAATGATAAATGTCTGTTCTGGATGCATTAAAACATTAGCAGGGTGGAACCCATTAAGAAATCTGGCACACCTCACGTAAAACCAAAATACATTTAAAAATGTGTTTACAGTTACATGAGGAAATTAGCCTTAAAATAACAAAACACATAAATGAGTATATATATATTAATGTAAACAATTAAAATTTAAAAAGTAGTTTTAACTACATACCTCTTAAGCGTCTTCAGGACAGATAGTCTCTGTTTCTCTTTTATTCCCTGATGTCCCTCTTTTCTAGTAGCTCAGAATGTTTGCTTGGCATGAGAGTATCACAAACAACCCCAATAAACACAATAATAGCTAGAATGCACAAATGGGTTTCTAAATTAAATTTTATAAATTCTTCTTCTTCTTCATGCCTTAATCAGCTACATAGTTATCGATAGGTCACGCAATCATATAAGAAGTCTTGGTAAAGCTCTTCCAACTATCCACGCCTCTAGCTGCCCTAAAAATATATTTCGGTAGGTCTGCTGAGACCATGGTAGATACATAGAGGTTTTTTAGAGTGCAAACATTGCTAAACAGGACCCAACTGGGGATGACTAAGGTGCCCTGGCACTTTAAGGCCTTTGGCAGCACTTGGTCATGTCAACTGCCCACACGCCACCCAGGTCCACTCCTATTCTCCACCAACTTACGGCTGCCTGGAGCAAGCCCCACCCCTATGCATAGCAAGCCACACCCCCTCATCAATCCATGCTCTAGGTACCATACCCTAGGAACTTCCCAAATATGTCAATCACTCCTATTTATACGTCTGGCTGAGTATGAAGTTATATATTACATATGCTGAATATGCCAAGATACCTAGGCTCACTGAACATACAATTATCCTGATATCCTCTGCACTCTGATTACAACTATTAAAACCACAGACATAAAGAAAATAAAGTCTCTAAAAGTCATAGTTCTAAACACAAAATAAGTATTTTGAAAATAGAACATCATAGGGAACTATGATTTTTTTTTATGTATGTAATTAAATATAAATATAAAAAATAATTATTTAGCATAGGTCATAGAACATACTCCTATTAGGAGAATGTTAGGGTAACGTGTTAGGTAAAGTGTAGCATTGCAGAAACTACTAATGACAGTAGCCGCATAAAACATATGTTAAGGAAATTCATTCACCTTTGTAAATAGGTCCTCCTGTATCCACTATACTTTTGATGTGTTTCATATGGAAAGGAATGAACAGATGAGCTTGCAGATCATTAAAAGTGTTAATATTAAATCTTGTCTTGCCTATCTGTGATTTTTTTTGTTAAAACTTTAAATGATCCCAACCCCACATTTCTTAATTAACGTCACAGGTTTGTTATGTTTTTACCCACCTTATCGAGAAAAGAAAGGTATGGTTTCTTTTAAATTGCCAAATACCAGTCAGCTAGGGACAAAGTATCACATATTTTTTTTAATCTGTTGGTAGAATTTACATATGAAAGTCCAAATTTGCATTTAATTTATGTATGATAGCTTTGGTAGCAGATTCAGGGAGTAAAAAATATTCAACATTTAAATGTGAAATCGAGAATATTTCTGCATGTATTTTTTATGATCAACAATAAGTTAAATTATCATTTTTTATAAGTAATATTTCTAAAATGTGACAATACCTGCTGATACAGCTCTTGGTCTGTTATTAACTGCTCACCAATTCACAGTTTTCCGTATTTACTACTAAAGGTAATTTAATATTTATCACTGTATCATAGGAGCAGCTGTCACCTCCAATTGTCAGCATAGAAGCCATTGACCAAAAGTAACATTGTGCTCTTAGCAGCCTTTGTCTAGACAATGCATTGGTGGCGCGTAGAAGGATAGTGGGGCCATAAAAACAAAGCTAAACAAAATGGAAAAGTGTTCAATGGTGCTCAGATCTGTTATCTTCTAAAATATGTATTTTTAATGGTGTTTACCGATACATTTGCCACATTCAAAATGAAAAAAGCACATTGTTTACGATGTTACACACATTTAACACACACACACACACAAAAATTATGCACTCCAGCACTTAAATGGTTAACTAAACACATACATGTCCAGGATTATTTTCACTCTAGCACTGAAGAGGTTAACTACACACACGGAACTTTTGTGCTGCAGCACTGAAGAGGTTAACCACACACACAGACACAGAAACAGTGTACTTAAGCACTGAAAAGGTTAAATAAACACACATGTTCAACGTTGAAGAAGTTAACTACGCACAACGAATTATTGCACTCCAGCACATAAAAAGTTAATTACACACTTATGAAAGTTGTATTTCTTCTTGGAGAGGTTACTTCACACATTTTGTACTCCAGCATTGAAACGTTTAACTACACACAGATTCCAGTAGAAGAGGCAGAGGTTAGTTATCATTGCTGTGCGCCATATATGTGCTGGATTACACCTGTCCTGTCTGATCTCAGCATTCTTTTTAAATGTAACATTGCTGAATGCAAGCACTGTTACATTGTATCCGCAGTTAGAGGCCAGCTATGCCAAAGACCAGGCTGCCAGAATATAGTCACCAGCCTGCAAAAGCTGGCTTCCTATATATAGAGCCAGTCAAGACAGGATGTGCAGCCCCTTCCTTTCCACCTAGGCAGAAGCATTGGGTGGGACAGATCTTCTAGGATCTCCCTGTGGGGAGACCCACTGAAGTCTTCTTGTCGGCAAATAGAAGTCTTGAAAGGGGACGTGGGGGCCAGAAGGGACACTCCACTCCCCCCACCAATAATGGACAGAGTCTTCGGGGACCCAGTTCCACTATAGAGCCAGTCAAGCTATACAACTTGACCTAAAAAATGGTCAAATTCAAGAGTACAGGAAATACACATATACAAAATAGAACTGGTCTAAATGTTTATCCATATAAAAAAGGATGTCAAGGCACACACAGTGTTTCTACCGACATTAACTACATCTTTATTCCCAACTGAGTTACTGCCTAGGTAGGCAAAATCATAAGGCTACATTTTTCTAGAGTCTCGTGGGCAGCCCCGTAATACAATACAGTACAGGAAGTGTGTACAGCCTCCTAGTTGGGACTCCACAGTTGGATTCCACTGGAATATGCGCTGATGACTTATGGGAAATAAAGGGAACATTTGTATGAAATGTCCTGACAACACATCAGGACAGGCAACTAATTAATTTTTCGGATTTTGTAACCCTTTGACCTTCATACAACTTCCCTAGATAGTACAATACAAGGCGATGAAGAGGCTAATACAGTGAGGGAATTTAAAGATGTATTGGATAGGCGTATGGCTGCTGAATGAGACGAGACCAAGAAATTATTTCAATCTTTTCCACATGAAAAGTGGGTAGACTACATGGGTCAAATGGTTCAGACATCAAATTCTATGTTTATATGCTTCCTCTTTCAAAATCAAAGGTCTAGAACTAGGAAAGTTGTTTTTGGTCCAGTACCTCTGCTCAGGATATATGAGTGAGAATTCCACCCTTTCCCACCAAGTCCATCAAAAATGGACGTCAACTGAATGAACTGAAAAACACGTTATGAACAGCCAGCCAAAGCATTCTTACATATAATATGAAAGAATGAGTCCAACTCATTCATATGTGTTCTAGATACTACAGGCATTATCAACACGGAATTCAAAAAAAAAATAATTTTAGGAGATCTTCTCTAAAATCTTCACAGCATTCCGAAAGTCTAAGAACCCTGTTGGTTGCTTTTAATATTCGTTAACAGATAGTAGTATTCTTCCCAAGGTAACGGAAGAAAAGCAGTAAGTTCATCCCTTTTTAGTTTTTTTTTTTCCTGCTATTAACATCAAAAGACTTCACACTTAACCTCCTTCTACAGAGTCCCGTGGCACAGCCTCTAAATAGTGAAAGGGCAGGTAAACGATTTGGTATCCACTGGAAATTAAAAAAAAAAAAGATTTTTTTTTGTTTTTGTATTAATCAGTTCATACAGCCTCATCTGCACTTAAGAAGACCTGCAATTAAAATTTGCACTTAATGCCTGGCCCCAAGCTTGCTAGTATTCAAAAGACTTATCTGCATACACATGGGATATAAAAGGCCTTTTGAAAGCAAATAATTGAAATAATTAGAGTGACAAAGAGGAGTGAGGCTTTACCCTTCATAACTGGTATGGGAATCTTCTCCTGCTGTCGTCAAACAAATTACCCCCATATGCTGATGTCCGTAAGCCTAATAGCAGTTTATCAAGTCTGCCAAATCCAGTAACTCTACAATAAAAGTGTATCATTAGCGCTAGGGAGAAAATTAAGTAGATGGTGAATTTATATATACTTATATAGATTCTATAGCCTCCGGATCAAGAGCTACTTTGGAAACAAATGGTTAACAACAATACACTGTGTAATTATTAAGCCTTATTAATAGGTCAAAAGTATGTGGTCGTAGAACGTGATCAATGTAAAACTGGTGTGTACAGAAAAAAAAAGCTGGATGTCTTGGTATCTAGTCCCTAGCAATATTTCATAATAAACACTTCTACAAACACATCATACTACTTATACTTTCTGATGTTAAATAATAATAAGAAAAAACATAATAAACCCCATGTCAATGTTGCCACAAAGCTTGCAATGAAATTCTAAAATGCTTATTGAATATACACAGCTGGCCAAGTTGGCATTGGCTTGAGCCAGGTCTGTGAAGTAGTGTAAGCGTCAGTCAAGTTGGCACAAATTCTTCCTCTCGTTTATTATTTTGGTATGGACCTATGCTGCGGGTGGCCCAGTGTGCCCAATTAAGCCTCCTTATATATGGCCACCATTGAGGACAGATACATTCCCTTCCTAGTGTACTGCCCAAGGGCAGCCTGGCCTGGGAGAGCAGCAAGTCAGTTAGAATGCAGAAGATCATTGGGGGTCACATAACACGGCATTACCGGGGTAATGCCAACAGCTATGAAGATAAGTGTGTGTTAGAGTCATAATGTGGATCAGTGATTGTAAGTGCATTAGAGTCAGTGTTAGTGTGTGTGATAGAGTGAGAATGTGTAAGTGTATGTTACAATGAATGCGTGTGTGCTACTTATAGGCAGGGGTCGAGAGAACCCCCTCCCCGAGCCAGAAAGTCCCTGCCAACCTTGGTACTGCCTTACATCCTGAAATACCTAGCAAGCCAATGAATGTGTTAATTCCCAGTGAAATTCAACCCGGAAATTACTATTGGTCACCTTAGTCCTGGTAAAAGTAAATACATACAGTATATATAAATATACATACATAATGGCTGGGGCATTATAACAAAATCAATACACATTCTGCAGGAGAAGTGTTTTCTCTGGATGTCAAATCATTTCTCACTTCACGGTTCTCTTTTATGTAAATGTATTGCAGAATGTTTACAGTGCAGCATTTTTCATGTCTGAACAAAAAAATGAACAATAGCTTAATATGTACTCCAAGTTTTGTATAATTTAGCTTTTGTGGCAGAGAGAAGCAATCTTGTCAGCATGTTATTTAACAAAAATTCTCAGCATTTATGTAAAAAGAACTGGGTCGACCCTTTAGTAAACTTACAAAATTGTGTTTATACAGTACATTAAATGCCACCTTCTGCAATTTATTGTACTCTGAAAATTTGTGTTCACATAAAAAAAAATATGTTTATGTGCGTGCTGAATGGCAGCTTTTTGATTAAGGACAAGCTATTCTTAAATGTCCAGACAGCTACTAGTATTAATAATATGTTACAATGCTCCATGCAATGTAGGAACTAGTAGAGCAGATCAGCAACCTAAGGGAAGGGAGCAGGACCATCCATGCCAGAGATGACTGAGGACCCCAGGGCTTGGGATGTGGTAGATCACACCTGGAAATATTGAAATAATCTGATCTAGATACTTCAAGTATTAACACTTTGATAGCATGTCAAAAATATTCCATTGATGTGCTGATGGTGGCAACCAAATGGTCTCGTCAGAAGGTAAAGATATTCCGAAGCCTGTCAAGGGATCCACCGGTCATTAGAGCAGAGTAGACTATTAAGGAGTCGGCTCTAGGTTTTCAGAATTTGATCATTTGCCCCGAGAACTGGAGACAAAAAACCCTGATAGTTCTGTTGTGGCTATAAGATATCTGAACCCTTTCAGCCACTGTTGCTTGAGATCTGTGCAAATTTCTCCGTCAAAGCCCAAAAAAAGAGGAAAAATGTTCATTTTCTCTCTTTTACCTTGTATCATGCATCCTTATGAATAATGACCTTTCAAGGTAATGAAACATGTGCATGCACAGACATGCGTATTCCCCTGTACATGCACAACTCTGTACATTAGGCACATGTGCAAAAAACATTTTTTTTACGTAGCTGAAGTCAGTTCTTTGGGGACCTTAAAAAAGGCACACACTGAACCCCTACTGTTGTATCCACCATTGCCTATACTGCTGATGGGCATCCCCTATAACACCTCACGGCATTCAAAGCAGCTGCTTTCTTGGGAAGTTATATGTTATTCTCTCACCCCTTTTTTTTATTTAATAGAAATCGTAGAATAGCAGAGAATTTGAAAATACTAAAAATCATTAGCCACCTTTCAACCCCCTCTAAAGGGTTTGGGTTTGGGCCAAAATCCAAGCACCCAGAATACTGCAATATTTGGCCATATTTATATAGAAGAGTATGGAACAATAGACATGAACATTTCACGGGTTACAAATTTAGAACTTTTGGAAAATATTTCTAAACCACATTTTTGGACCAAAGATCTAAAGTTGAGTAATCGCCATAGAAACCCAAGAACTGTTCCTGCTGATTGATCCATATTTAGAACTTTGCAGTAGACTTTCTTTTTCTAAATTGCCGTACAGTGTTAGAGGAATCGGGGATTACAGGACCCTCCAAAAGAACGTGGAAGCAAATTTACAGGACAAACACAAAGTTCTAGGCTCAGACTATTTTAATATAATCCTTTGCTCAGAAACATCATTTCCTTCTGCCATCACTTACTTTTCATTATTACACCGCAGGGAAACAGCTCCAGCAAATTATTATGTTAAACAGCATTTTAAGAAAAAAAGAAAGTCTTAGCAAATTTTTTTTCAAACAAATACGAACTAACATGAGTTGTTAGTATGGAAATATATACAAGCCATTCAATATCTTGGAAGGCATAAATCTTCTAAGCTTCGCTTTATATTAAGGGTCAATCCTCTGGACCATATAGATGTGAATTTACCATCATTAATGCTGTATATCATTATGGGCTTTAGGAACCATAGAATGTAGGCTTTTTTTTTTTTTTAAGAAAAAGAAAAAAAACGAAGAGAGGAGTAGAAACTGGAAAAGCTAATTATATACAAGGTTCTACCCTTGACAGTTTGCTTTCAGATTCATTCAACCTAGTTTTGAATAGCGATGTGTGTACAACACCCACCAGAGAAGGAAATAAAAAATATAAGTATAATGTGATTCGAAAGAGATTACGGACTTTTCTGATTATGTGAGTTTCAAGCTGTTAATGTAAATGGAAATATTTTTAAATTGAGAGCTGATGTTTAGGTGGGTTTCATGGTCTTGGACTGGTTAATGCCTTGTCTTTGAACAACGCTTTCACCTTTCTATAACAGTGTTATCTGCTCCTGGGGTCTGCACCTGCTACTTTCCGGTGATGCCAACGCTCAAAGCTTTCACACCCATACAGCGTTTGGACAGCTGGTCCAATCTTTGTTTTTAGGAATGTGTGGGTATTTAATTTAAATGTACGCTGTAATTTAAAACTGCCATTGATCTAATTGGTGCAATGGGGGTGTAGATAAACCAAGGATCAAAATCACTTTAGAGCAACATTCTCATAGGACTTTAAGATCGCATAAAGAGACAGGGGTTTCCATTTGACGCGCACATTCGTATTCAGGAGAAAAAGAACACAAATGTTGCAGAGGCAGGTAAACGTACATGAAGAAGCACAACATGAAGAATCTATGTTTCTATGTGTTCGTCTTCGTCTTTGTAAATATCTCCCAGCAAATCTCCCTGGTACCTTCCCCCCATACAAGTCATTGCCTCTAGCGTACCTTAAGTCTTTGTAGTATAGCAGGGGTTAACAGGAATTCGTAGGATTGTGCCAGGAGTTAAAACAGCTGCCCTTCATTGGTTAATGCCAGAGGAGCCCCCCTGGCAGGGCGACCAATAGAGTAGCTCTTACGGACCTTTAAAATCCTGGCACCAAAGCCATTGGTCAGTCCAGGCCAAGTTGCTCTGAGGTGTACCTTGCTCTTCCCTTGGCCAGGAGGACTAAAAGCCCTGTTCCTCCCAGGCCTAGTTGCTCAGAGCGGTTGTCCCAGTCTCAGAGTTGTAATCGCAAGATGTATCATTTCTTTTCTCAGTTTAACAAGAGGAATCTACTGGAGTTTCAGTGTGAAAGAACTGGAATTTATTTTAATATATATATATAACATATATAATATAACTATTTGGGCATTTTGTTCCTGTGCACTTACATCGAACATTGAGATCTCCTGTTGTCAGTAAGTTATTAAACTACAATTTAAAGTGAGGGTGCAGTGCATTGGATCACTGACAACCAGAATGACAGCCAATAAATAGATTAGTTGTGCCTCACTTAGTGCCACGAAGGCTCTGAAACACATTTGATAATTGACATATGAATTACCAATACTGATACGGATACAATGTCAATTAATTTACATTCTGTTCTTTTTCAGAATGTACATTTAAATAATTATTTAATATAAAAGCTAATAAGAAAACAGGTCTGTGATAAAACTGATGTAATTATAGATCATTGATTATCCATAATGCATAATAGATAACACCCTACAGGGGCCAATATTTATCGGAAGTTCCCAGGAATAAGGATAACACTTTGATCTGACACTCTAATGCAGGCTAAGGTCTCAGTCTGATAAAAATAGATATTTCTTAATTTCTCAAGGACATTCTCCAATTAACATATTTGAAAGAGGGCTTTCATAATCATCAGTGTCCAAAAATGAGCAAAATTAAAAATATTGAACAGGCCTCTAAATAAAATCATATGCTTTCACTGGCTCGTGGTCAGAACCAGATTTTAGTGGAAAGGATTACCCAGATGCTTCTCGTTGTCTCCACATAATGTTCTCAACCGCCATCCGACCAACATAGCTCAAACTAATTGAAGAATTAGGTCCATTTTCCCTTATTAGGCTAAATCCATTAGGTGTAAGAGTTCTGAAAGATTCTTTTTTAGTGTTTCTATTTTTGAAATTAAATGGATTTCAAGTGTTACTTTACCGAGGTCTGTGTTTTATTTGTATTTTTACATATATATATATAATGAGGATGTTTCATAGAAAATAATCACTGTGTGTGTTTCATTAGTTTCAATAGTTTTCAGCAGTATTTAAGCCATATTTATAAATGACTGGCAACAATCCTCCTCACAATAAATCATCACCAGGTTGCGAGTACAAATTTAACTGCATACTTCCCAACTGTCCCTTTTTAACAGGGACAGTCCCTCTTTGAGGTTTAAATCACTGTGTCCCTCTTACCACCCAGATGACCCTCTTTTCTAGGAGCTCAGAATGTTTCCTGGGTATGAGGGTGTCACAGGATTCTACAGACCTATAAGGCCACAATAAAGTCTATGAAAAATCTAAGCATTTATTATCGTTTAATTATAACAAATGTGTTTCATACTTAAGGACCTTATCTGCCACCGGAACAGCAGTAAATGTAAGTACACAGCTCCATTAACCATCAGGCCACCGTGTATTTGGCCAGTCTGGGCCTGTACTTAGATTAACTCCCATGTTGACTGTGCCTTATGCGGAGTCAGTTCAGCCCGTTCTTGGGTTGGTCCTATATGATACATCATAAAGTCCAAGTAACCTGTAAGCTCTTGGGTAATAGAAAAGAACAATTTAGTAATAGCTAATAGGGTGCGGCAGAGATGGAAGGTGTATATATGTTTCTATGTATATGAGCATGAATGTCTATGTATAAGTGTATGTGAGCATGGATGTGCATGTGAGCATGGATGTGTATGTGTCAGTGTGTGGGTGCATGTATGTGTAAGTGGTGTGAGATGGAGTGTGTGTGTCTGTGAGTATGAGTAAGTGTGTGTCAGTGTGTTTACATATGTGTGCTAGAGTGTGTGTTGGAGGGGGGAATGAGGGCACAGACAAGCTGTTTGGGGGGGCACTGACAAGCTGGAGCAAATATGGCACAGGTAGGCTGTTTGGGTTCAAAGGTGGCACTCACTGGCTGTTTGGAGGCCTGGGGCAACTTTCACACCAGGGCCCTATGGTTTCTAGTTGTGCCCCTGCCAAGCACTGCAAAAATAACAAAACCACTTTATATATATATACCACATTATATATGTATATATATATTATAGATATTATTATTTATTTGTATTAATATATATAAACCATATAATAAATAATATATTATATATAATTATATATATATATATATATATATAATATATATAGTATATATTATTTATTTGTAAGTTTCAAGTATCAGCAAATTAAATACAATAAAATCACAACAGCTATAGCAGGATCCATATTTAGCTATTTTTATCTTATAAAAGATATTGTTAAGTTCTCATAATATTAAGATGCAATGGAGTTTTATAGATTGTGAACAATTTAATTTTCTGATTATTTCCACAGTGGGGGTTTCAGTACAATTTCTAGCGAGATACTTATATGTTTATATACCGATATGTTTCACTGTGTAATTTTTTTCTTCATTACAGCTCAAAACAACAATAGTTGCCATTGGTTTGAAGAGACAGAACAGCTACATTTTCGCCCCCAAAGACCACTACAATTTCTGAGCACTTCTGAATTTTTTTTTTCTTTTGTCTTAAAATTAATTGTAGGGTCCATAAATATTATATTTAGAACAACTGTATTATCTGCCTTCTTCAAAGAAATAATCTATTATCCATGCATCAGTGAGCACACTCCAAGCTGCTAACCCATCGTGAACTGCATGTATTTGATTCAGTTAGCTTTATATGACCCGTTTCATTCCGAAAACTGTCCACGCAAAATCTGATGATTAAAATGCAAGGCTGGTAACTTTGGTAGCGAAATTGATCACCAATAACACCATCATTAAAGATAGGCCCACTTTTACTGACACTATATAACTGGAACTTTCTTGAAATAAATCTGTAGAAATAGGATGCTGATGAAAATACAGATACTTGAGAACTCTCCGGGTTTGACATGGAGTCTCTGGGGGAAGCACTGCTTGCCTGGCTCTCCAGTTCACTTCTTTCTTTCTTTCTCTGGGTGCAACGTTTGGTCATGTTCTCTACCCAAGAAACCACCACAAACCCACCGTAACCTCCGCAACCTCAACACTCCACAGCTTTCAGATACACTATGGCCACTCCTCTCAAGTATATCATCTTCCTCCTGTCCTGACACAGTTACAGCTCAGTATAACCATACACTAGCCTCAGCCCTAGCTATGGTTGCCCCTGTAACGGTACGCAATCCCCCACGCCGTCCACCTCAGCCCTTGCGTTCCACACAGACGCGCCTCCTTCAAAAGTGTTCACGTACCACAGAGCGCCTGTGGAGGAAGTCTCGTTCACCTGAAGACTTCATTCACTACAACTTCATGCTCCGTTCCTAAACATCGGCCCTCTGTCTCTCTAAGCATTTCAGTAATCACCTCTCTTTCCCATAAACCTAAAAGTCTATTCTCCACATTTAACACCCTTCTCAGACCCACAGCACCTCTCTTGCCCTCCAACTTCTCTCCAAGAGCTTGCCACCTACTTCAAAAACAAAACTGACACCATCAGGGAGCCTTTCTAAGGATTGGGCGGGGGAGGCTTTGAATGGTGCAAGTTGTACCAAATCAACACACAGATCTCAGATATCATAAAATAAATGTTGTAAAGACCGGGTCGTCTTCAGTTAAAAAACAAGCTCATATGATATAGTGTTTCATGACTTTGTTAAACTTTGTTGATAATTATATTATGAGCATTCCTATTTATTTGTCAAGAACAAGCAGATTCTACAGAACTGCACAATGATACTGATGAGAAGATAAGTTGCAGCTAGAAATATATAATATGTTAATTCAGGGAATAGTTACTACAATGAAATCACCCTATTGGATTATTGCATAAATGTATTTTATTTTTCAATTTGCCCAAGGGTTTTTTTTTTTTAGCTTATAATGTTCCGCTTCAGACACCGTGATAAACTGTACTTTCTTTAAAATGATTACATCGTATGTTATCTGTGTTTTTTGTTGTTTTTTAGTTGCTTTTTCAGTTGATAGGAAAGGTTTGAGTCTCTCAAACATTCATAAAAATAAAGTTGACTAATTGTATACCGGGAACCCAATACCTGAACGTTACCTACACAAATAAATTCATTCTTATCAGTTGAAGATAAATGAACAGCAAAGTATGCTCGGAGAGTCTAACAATTTGTTATAGCATTTTGTACGTAATAAATCCAAACATAATAAAGATATGAATTTGGAATAGGAATTGTAATTTGTTTGCTGTGATTAGAATGGTGATCACGTTTGGCATACGGTCTCCTAAAAACCCCTGCCAATCCTATCAAACATTTATAACGCATGTATGATTCTGTGTAGGAGAAACTGACGGTAGAACCTTATCATACATCTTTATCGTTATGATGTCACAGGTTTTATATTGATACATTGTTTATAGCCAAGTAACCCCTACACCTTCTCCTTGGGATACTACGCCATGTCCCCCCCATATTACATTACAGCAATGGTCAACCACTGGAACATCAGTCTCACTGGATTTTTTTTCTAGCCCAGGGGCAGATATGCCGGCCACAAGCTATGTGAGAGGAAAAACGTAGCGTGCAGCTGCACATATCTATCAGGCGGCTGCTGGCCTTAAAGCCCCGGGGTCGCCCCATCATCGCCAGTCTGGTACTTCAGCCAGCCAAGTCATGATATAGATTTATCTTAACTTCACGATCAGCATGATTACTTATCTCTATTAAGGCACTATAGTGAAAGCTCGTTTGGCAGCCTTAAAGGAATGGGATGAGGAAAGGGGGAAATGAGTCCAGGGTAGAGGTTATAAATGGTTGACCGAGATGTCCAACAGAATAAAGGTTCAGAGTTTAAATGGCCCCCCTACTATTAAACCAAATATGCTGGGCGGCTTTTGACAAAGCATGTTGTGTGCGAAACGCGTTAGATGTTCCCATATTGTATATACATTGGTAGGCCATCCTCCTATCGCTGCTGATTATTTATTTGTTTTTAAAGAAGGGCTAAGGACCTAAATAAAGAATTTTTTTGCTTCTAAGTCATTACACCTGCTTCATTTATACTCAGACTGCCAACAGTATTGTTTGCTGTTTGTATTAAACCAGATATCCCCAAACAACTATACTAATTGTAAAATAAATGTTTGATGTAAAAAGTGTAATTTTTTTTGCAAATTCTTCTAGGCATAATCTCTAATCGACCACCTTGAAGCCACCCGTAGAACAGCTGCTGATAAGAGATGCCACGCTTTACACAAAGGTTCTCCGTTTGGCAATGGAAACCTGATTGTGGGCCAAAGGAAATTAGTCAATGAATTGAAGACATGCACCTTTTAATCAGGATTTAGAGTATGATTTTCTGGAGCAGCATGACGATCTGTGTGTGTTGTAAATAAACAAAATACAACAAAGGTCCTTACTAATGAAGACCTTCTCTGGCTAAACTGAAACAAAATATCGACACCAAATGTATCAAATTAAATTATCCTTTTTTCAGTTTTTATCTTGAAAAAAAAATCTTTTTTTCAAGATAAGTTTTAGTTATAATTTTGTTTATAAAATGTCATTTTTTCTACTGTGCTCTACTTTGTACCCCCCATTGATACATTAAATTCTCCATGAGAGTTTAAGCACCCTCCTCATGGATGATCTACAAGTTAGAATGTCCCTTAATGAAAGAGTTACGTTACTTTGCAAAACTGTATCATAAAAAAATAATAATGAATAATAAAAATATATAAAGAATATATCTGTAAAACTGTGGCGGGACCCTGCACCTCCCGGTCAGCATGTGCGTCTTCTAACCAAGGCTGGTATGATTAGTGGACCTCTGCTGACATACAAAAAAAGGGAGGTTTAGAATGTCAGCCTAGCTCCACTAAATGAGTATAATTTGTGCTGAGATCATCCTTGGAGTCTTTCAAACCACAGTAAAGGATCCGTTCATTTGGCGTCTCCCAGAATGTAATGCAAACTAAATATGGAGGCCACCAGAGAGCAGCTGGATGCCATACAAGTTGGGTAGAAAACAGACTTAATGAAACTCATGTGGGGAAATGAGAAACAACTACTAAATAATCCACGGATTGTACATCAATGTCTAAACACGGAAAAAAATAGATAAAGCAAAGAAGTACATTACTCACCATTCATCATAAATTGTGTGATTTATATTTTTGATAATATTTGCACATAAACTCGCAGTCATTATATTTTCATTAGGAGTCAATCTTCGAAGACTGTATAAAGATTTTATTTTCGGGTCGGGGGGGGGGGTTGCCGTTATTATTACTTGTAATATATCTTTCTTGCTGACAGTTCGCCTTTTGCATCCAGGAAATGCTAATTTTTAACGTCCATATTAAAAACGGTACAATATGGTTACCATCAGAACAATTTAATTCTGTCTCTAATTGCAGCACAAAAAAAAAATAAAATAAAATGCGGCAGTTTTTCTTTGTTATGAGATTTAAGATTGAAAAGTCTTGTTGTTATCTTATTACAGGGAGAGACGTTTCACATAAAGTTGTACTCTGGATACAGTATTTCAGTAGCCTTAAATATTTTCCTTCTGTTTCAACTAACCTCAATTTTTGGGGTAAAATTATGTGAATATATCACAGCTGCTACCAAATGTAATATATATAGCAACATACATTTTTTTAAAATAATGAAAACACTTGAAATGTGGCAAGTATTAAACATATAAATATTAGGGCACTGACATGGAGGTGGTCAAGGCTTGGAAAGGTCAGTTCTTATTCCCATGAGAAGCAGGGCCTTATTTGCCTTTGTCCCTGCCCTAGGCATAACCAGGTTAGCTCCATTAGCTACCCCTGTGTCCTCTGCCCTTAGCCCTGAGCATAGGGATATGGCACCACGTCCCAACGCGGCAGGTCCCGGGCTAGAGTGTAACTCTACTGGGGGCGCACTATGTGCCATGCGCTGACTAGGGCTGTACCTCTGCGTCTGTTGTGTCCCGTCACAGAGGAGAGAGAGAGAGAGGCCTAGAAAGCCACCTTAGGCAAAAACAAGGGTAAAAAATCCTTGCACCAGCCCGGAGGCTAATTGTTTTTGCCAAACTGATGGTGGGGAATGGTCGCACTGTTCTGGTCCATTATCTGGGTACAATGTATATAATTAGGTTAATGTACAATAGATAAGGGGCACCAGACCCACATAATTAGTCTATGGTGCCAACAACCATATGTGGCTCCATTTGGCTGCCATACTCCATCATTGGTGATTAGCCCTACTTAAGGACTTACGTCCTTTTGTGTGAAACTCTGAACCCTTAAGTAAGACCTCAAATTCATCCTCAATTCATCTCCACTGTTATATATATATATATATATATAATTATAGATGTATATATATATAGCCTATAGGAAAAAAAAGCGAAGAACATAGATACCCAACCGCAACATTCTCTGCTTCTATTCTTCTGTGTGCGACGCGTTCCAATTTCCTACAGTACTGAAACAGTAAATTACAGACACAATGCAGCTTTTTCCCCCCTTTTTTTTTTGTTTTGCAAGCAGTTACAAATACCCCATTTAAAACATCTCACGTTAATAAGTGGAACATCAGGTAAGAATTAAACCTAATTGTAGTTTTGTGCCTTAGAAAAACGCACTGTGGTGACAAGGTATTGCCCTTGATTTTCACAGGTTTGTAGCGGGACTATTAAAAACACGCTAACACCGTCCTTTTGTGTTTCAGTAGAAAACATACGTTAATTAGCCTATAAGAAGCTGCACACAAGCCACATAATAACACCAACATTGATTGGAGCTCCTCCAGACGGTAGCGAAAGCCGCGAAGTCTTCCCCTGCACAATCACGTAGTGGTAATATAGCAGGAAAAGGTTCTTTTTTTATTTTATTTTCACTAGTGATTTAGTAACAAAAGATAAAAAAAAACTTAGTGAGCCTTAATGTATGTTAAAAAAAATTTTTTTATATAAAAAATGAAACGGAGTTCACACTTTCACAAATGAAATCCCTCGCTACCTTTGTTTTATTACATTGACCTTAGCTGCTGCACTGCCTCTTGGGTTCCCGATCTGTCAATCACTGTTTTAAATAGGTGGTTACATGGAAAATATTTATGGGTTCCTTGCCATTAAACACCCGCACTGTCATTGAAGCCCTTGCTCATGCTATAGTCTCTAGTTGTTATTCTTTGATATTGCCCTGTTCTGAGTCCTGCACTGGTTCCTAGTTTTTTTTTGCCACAAGGTTGCCGTATCCTATTGTACAGCTGCCTTTGGATCTTGAACTGTATACCAGATCTCTGCTTGATTATATCTTGACGTCCATTATGTGCCTTTTGGGTAGCCTTGTGGGTCCAAGCCATGTCAAAGTAATCTAAGTGCCCCGGGGCACAAAGGCTACAAATGCTACTAAAAAAAGTAATCGGTTAATTACAATATATTTGGAACTACCACATTTATAAGTCCCAGTTCAAGGGACTTTTCTTTTCGCCCTATCTCAGGACTGGGTTAGATGAAAATGCGCTGTGATCTTATGAGAAACTCCCGTAGAGAATGATTTCAGTCTGGAATCCGCAACAGTGTCTTCATAAAATAGATAAAATACATTTTATAGCCAGAATACTTTCAATTTCGCAGCACAGAAAAGAAATCAGAATGCTTTTGAGGATCAATGTGTAGAAGTTCTTGTTTTCGGGGGGTTCCACGAAGAACACAATTTTCTTCCCTGCGTCGTAAAGCCATTAGATGATGTCCTAGTGTTTTTGGTATGCAGTATTTAAAAGGTCTTTCATTGATTTGATTCAGGAGTGACAGCTGGACGATCAGCAAGGCAAAGTGGAAGAACAGAGTTAAAGTACAAAATCAATCAATTCAGAGTATACCCACAGGACCTGATGAACCGGCTCTAGTAAGAATTTAGAGTTTATAATAAAAGGCCAATGATCCGCTGCTTTAAGAAAAAATCAATACAAGCACCTGAACATGGTCCTCCCAATCGAGAAAGGTTTGTGCTTTGACCTTAGCTCTTAAATTCCACACTGATGTTAGTGGGATGACAGCTCTCATTCCCACGGTCACTTCCACACATGATAAAATGCTTGGTGTGGAGCAAATGGCTGTTTAGGTCTTTTGGGATTTAAGAACGGAAACAGCCATCTAGCACCTCGGTGGCTGTAGACCATGGTTCCCACCGTGCCAAGCAGGTCAGCTTTTAATGAAAGAGTCAGGGATGTATCTGAAAGGGGCAGTAATGTCTATTTTTGAGACAAACAGATGTCCACCTTTCAGTGAAATGGATGGTATTTCACCGCAAAATAACAGTCGAGTTCCTAGCAGCTGTTGCCTGTCTCCTGGGAAGCAGCAGCACCTGATGCATACCTCCCTATATTTCAGAATGCCAAAACAGCACACTCCATCCCGTACAGACACACGCTTACCCCGCATGCACTTAGCCTAGTGCCCCCACGTACTGACATACAGTCGCACACCCTTACCCCAGCAGTACCCACACCCCGGACAGACATACACTCTATAACCCCGTGAAGGCACACTCCCTCCCTTTCCTTCCTTCTCGCTGCTCACTCTAATCCAGACAGGTTCCTACAAATTCACCTACCCATTGTATTATGCACCACAGACCCCAGTAAATGTCCACCATGAGCAATGTTGGCGCCAACCCCTAAACTAGATGTGACATCAGTTCCCGGCATGCAGCCCACGAGAAAGAAAGGCATACGGAAGCAGATCAAGAAAATTCTAAAACTTGATGGTCTTTAAGTCTAAACAAGGTGTATCTAAAGTACATCTCCCAACATCTCCCTTTTTGGAGAAAAAGTCCTTCTTTTAGATGTGGCATTACCTTATTTTACAATCAGTCTGTTAAACAGGATTATTTAAGAGAATAAATAAAAAAAAATAAACACAATGTCTATATTTGTCTTGTCAAATTATTTACGTCTAAAGGAAAATTGCAATGTAGATGAATGATCAATAGCAATGAATGAACTGTACTTTATATGAAAAAAGAAAAGCATCCTATTTAAAGATTCAAACAAAAACATTTAAAATGTCACATGGTATGAGGTTTAGAGCAAATCAAGGGCTTTTGCGTAATTACTTAATTGTAAGAATAATAATGTTATTAAGTATTAATTCCCACTCTCAAATTATATTTAAAAATAAATATTTGCCCGGAGTAACAGGGCTTAAAAATGACTTCATTATGTTCTAGAATGATTAAAATGAGCATGGCACCTAAATATTGTCTATCAGTGTCTGGGAAAATGTATTCAGCACAAATTTTAATCACAGTGTTCCTTAGAATGTTATTTTTACTCTAAATGGTGTTTAATGGTGTTCAGGGCAGGTTTATATAATACAGAAAGTGAAAAAAAAACGATGCAGTTTATCTCAATGGAGGAGAAATGTTAGAATTAGAGGGTGAGAGGCTTAGATATAACGTAAAGAAGCTTTACTTTACTGAGAGGGTGGTAGATAAGTGGAACAGTCTCCCAGCAGCGGTAGAGGCTAATACAGTGAGGGAATTTAAACATGCATGGGGTAGACATATGCCTCCTAAATCTAAGACGAGACCACGGACTGGTTAAGGTTTGAGTCTTACAGCAGGAAAACGGGCAGACTAGACGGGTCTGCCATCAAATTGTATGTTTCTATATGTTTTCATACTCCTAATCATGTGTGCGTCTGTGATTAATATAGAAAGCATGTCACCAATTTCCGTCTTTGGGCAGTCATCTGGATCGATCGTCTACAATCTTTAATTTTTTTTATATATATAATATTCACCAATTAATTTTACTTTACGTTAATAAGAATGTAGTGTTCTAACTGGTTGGACAACCTTGAAATGATTTTTTGTGTCCGAGTGTGCGTCGGTCTGTCAGCGAACAAGGAAAGAGTAATATATCATTTTGGAGCGGACATTTCCATGCTTCCATTTGGCAGTACAAGAGCTCAAATATATTACCAAATATGTCCAAATGTAAGTCAATGCTGATTGGCTGATTTATTCCTACCCATCACGAACCTTTTCTTTCATATAACCTCCTCTTGTTTGGGTTCCACATCCTTTTTCAGCTTAGGATTCTGTGTAAAACCATTTACTTTTGCCTCTATGTGATAATCCAGAGAAAAGATTTTAGCCAGGCAGCTCACCAGGAGACAGTACAGGAGGAAACCAGCAGAAGTGGTTGAGGCTAATATGTTAAGGGAATTTAAACATGCATGGGATCGGCATACAGCTCCTGAATCTAAGACGACACCAACGACTGATTAAGGTCCGAGTCTTTACAGCAGGAAAAATGGCGGACTAGATGGGGCCCAATGGGTCTTATCTGCCATCAAACTCTTATAAACAAATGTGCAAATGTTATTCATTGTCAGATCAGTCTTGGTAAAGCCATGTTTTTTTTTTCTACCACCAACATGACATGAATAATTTGTGTCAAAGGGGTGAGAGCACAAAACATAACTAAATTATGATAGTCGCGCATCGAAATCAAGTTTGTAAATATTTACACATCAGTGTTCTATATTAGAACACTCTTCAGCCAATGAGAGACCAGCAAGATTCCATCTACCAACGACTACTTTCTGTTGGTCAACCTTTATAAGTTTTCCACTCTAGAAACATAGAATCTGGTGACCGATAAGAATCATTCAGTCCTTCTAGCCTCTCCAGTCCCTTCAAATCCAGTCTTTCCCTCTCTAATCCTTCGCTCTTCCCTTCTATTCATCACCCAACGCAGTCACAAAACATTTGTTTTTCCGTTGTACTCAACTGCTTTTTCGTGGAAGAATCTGCTCAGTGTCTCTTTTTATTTATTTTTTTTATATTTACACCGCAAATACAATACATCTGATGCTATATATCATGTTGGCTTCTGTGACTATTCATGTGTTGTTAATGTAAATTTAGCACCGAAATATAGGAGAGTTCGCAGTGATGTTTAAAATTCTAGCGTCTGCACTCTGTATCTGTTCTTGATCTGTTTAACATTATTTGGGCGCCGTTCTTTTTTTTTTTCCCCCCTCTTAATGAATTTTACCGCTGGCTCTTGCAAAACTATAAATTTTGTATATGTAAATAGAGTGTGTATCTAGAGGCATTTAAAACGTAGAAGGGTAGGGGGCTCTTTTTTTTTTTTGCGGGAGGACAAATTTGTAGACAATTTTTCAGGATATATGCATCTGAATATATTTAAATACTTCGTTTTCAGGAGAGGATTCTGTTATGCGTTGCGCATGATAATACAGTATTTCCTGTTGTCATTACCTTTGAACTATGTGTTACCGCGTAGGATGGTGATAAACTCGTAAAATATTCAGGAGCTGATGTCCCTATGTCCCCCGGGGATTTGTGAAGAGCTTTCTCCGTCACATCACTCTCTTTTTCGAAGTTTAAATAATGAGCTGCCGAAAAAAAAAAAAAAAAAGGTACGAGGCATCGTGTCCGCGTGTCTCCTTTGAAATCTTTTCTTATATTACCTTGTTATCTGTGCTTGAAAACAGCAGGTATTCCATGAGTCCTCAGTGTTTCCCAGCAAAATGCCGAGCATAAATACTCCATAAGAAGTATAAACGATAGATCTATACTGAAATTTGCCTTCATGGTAATGGCTACCTGATTTAACCCCCTTTTTACCGGAATGTTAAGAACTGTTCGGCCCCTCTAATCCACCCGTTTTCCTGCCGGAAAGACTTAAATCTTAAAGACTTAAGGTCGTTGGTCTCGTTTTAGGATTCAGGATTCCCTCACTGTATTAACCCTCTAATACTTCTCTTAGAAGTATCTACTTCCCTAAAAAGTAGCGTTTTGTAGCCTATATGTACTATTCTATAGACCTTCTGCAGAATGTATACAGTATTTTGATCTATACATTTTTGAAAACTCTTTGTTTAGATCATCTTTGCTTTGAAAAGCTTACCCCGGTCACGTTACACCGACCATGACAGGCCCTTTAAAAAGGGGCACGAACCAGGGAGGATCAATAATTTAAGTATCTATATTTGTTGGAAAAAAATATTTTCAAAAATATACATTTTTCGCCTTGTTGAAGTTAAAAATAAATGTAAAAAATCAATAAACACTAGTTGTCTAACTCAAAATAAATACAAATTAACAAAAAATGCTACTTTTTTCCTGTGATTAGATTTGTATAATGTGCTTTTAGGTAGAAAGTTTATATACTACTCACTGGAAAGATACCACATGCACCATTATTAAAGTTACGGTATATCATTTTCTCTTTTCCGACCCTTATCCTTTCTTTATACATGTCAAAGAGTTTTATAAATTCCCCTTTCTGTTCAGGCTTCGTGGATCCTTATTTCATTTTACCGGAATAATAGATATTGCGTCGTGTTACAAATCACGTCAGCCCGGGATGCTGCCTCGAGCAGCAGGAAGATTTCAGTAGATACCTAAACGAAACCCGCGGAGGAATGATCGCGATTTGTCTTAACATAGGTATAGCAGCAGCCCTTCCGAATTTATAGATAAGGCATAACTTGTAAAAGAAGATCGACTGTAGAAATAAATAATATAAGAGCGCCATCGCTTTTATTAATATCTGCAAGGTAGCAAGAAGGGCCAATCATCAATATTATACAGAAGTATGTGAATTTAGATAGATCGGTGGTTATAAGCATCCGGAATATCTGTGATGAATATGATTCCTCTTTCTTTGTGTGCAATTTATCGCTCCCGGTATCCCCTAGTTCTCAGAAAAAGATACAATTGATTGGCTCCAGTTCATGTTTAGCTGCCACGTGTTGGTTTTTACCAATCAGCAATGTGTTTTTAAATTAGTTATTTGATCCTGAAGTCTTTGAGGAATGTCTAAGGTGTTAATGTGTAGAGAGCACTCAGATGGTTGGGTATATCAGACACGATGGATCGGAGGTTGAAGGCTTAGTAAGTCATCCATCTCTTCCTTTGTCTGCCTGTAGGTGGGTACAGTTGACTTTCAGAATCTAGGTATTTGTTCTATGGGGTTCATCATGAATCTACTCTCAAGAACCATTACAGGAGGTCCCATTCGACAGGTAGGAGGTGTCGGGGAGCATTGCCACCAGGAGGCTTCAGTGCAGTCCTCATCTTGCTGCATTAGGCAGCTGCCCGTCTTGACCCATTGAATTTGCGGCTCTGCTATTGCCAAAATCAGTGGTTCTCAAGCTACCAAGTACTACCAATGATCTTGTTCATATCAATATTTTACAGAATCTTAGTAAATAATCAAAAAATCCCAGGTTCCTAGCAGTCCTTGAGTACCATGCAAAAATGGCCATGGATCATCATGCAAATGTGTAACCCGACATTTTGTCATATATACGAGTAACTGAAAAACAAATAATTTCCCCAATAATTCATGATTTAGGAAGAGCTTAACTCTGTCCCCTAAATATGACAGATACTGTAGGTAACAAAAAAATAATTTAATTCAATTTTAAAGCTTTTTTGAAAACGTGTAATTTTTACTTGAAGAGATAAATACATTTATATATTTTATTATATCATAAACTGCAAGAACCATACATATGTTTGTGTACAAATTCTAAGTTGTAGCATAGGACATTTCCTTTGTTTACTCCATCAACCTATTTCCCAGCCTTTAAAACCTAAAACATCAAATCAAATGCCTTGTTTTCATTAGATAACAGCGCCACTGGCACCCCATTGTTAATTAAGTTATGATGTCATAAGGTGAAAAGGTGTGTGTAGGAAACCTCTTTAAATCTTTAGTGAATAGATAGAATTGTAACCTCTGTGCAATGAACAGATGTATATATGCCAAGGACTACTTTCCTTAATTAACTTATTTTTCCTGCAACATCGGTCAACACATCAATGTTTTTCTTTCTTCTTTTGTTATTCCCTGCCAATATGTAAATGACTTTATTTTAAACACTAATGTATTGTTTTCCCAGTGCAGTACTAATGTTTTTTTAACTACAGCGGCTGTTCAGTTATTCAGAGCACCCTTGTCTAATCCTATACAAAACATGTTTATAAGATGTAATATTTTATCTCTTGGACTCAGTGGCTGACACTATCATTTCGTTCTTATTTCAATAAAAATGATCTTTCTCCTTCTGGTTCTGACAGAAGCTAATGGGTTTCTTTATCACAAGAGAAAGTTGGAGAGTAGCTCCTGAGAGAGGCAAAATGAACTGTATAAATTTGAGACATAATTCAATTTATAGCATAGACTCCTGTCCTAATAAAGTAACTCTCGGATATTACATTTAAAAATATACAATCCGTGTATACGCATGTAGAAAACGCAAGCCGTCAATTGTTTTGCATCGGGTAGAAATAAGCAGTTTCAAATGCCCGGGATTTAACAATCTGAAATAATAAAACTCTTTCTAGATATAAAAAATAAGCAAAAGAACAAATAAAACATATAACAGTCTGTTAATGCAAATGATGGACTTTTGAATTTAATCACTTGCCGTTCATCATTACAAGACGTCTACAGATCGTATTAGATAGACCTAGGTATGCAATGAGGGCAACGGTAAGCAGTACTGAATTCTATGGAAACTTGACAATTTTGGTTTCCAAATTGGTTCTCTTAAAGATCTGGAACATCTGAATTAACTCGTTATATGTTATGTCAAAGGTGGCAATCATGCAACTTATTGTTCTTCCTTCTATGTTTTGAACTTCAACATGCAGAGATGAAAGGCAATGTTTTGTCTTCTCGTTAATTTTGGTAGCCCACTCTTTGGATATAATCATTATTTGGGTAGCTGGCTGTGCACAAAGCAAGGTCTATAAAGACATGGTTGGATGAGTTTGGTGTGGAAGAACTTGACCGGCTGCACAGAGCCCTGACCTCAATACCATGGAGCACCTTTGGGATGAACTAAAATGGAGATTGCGAGCTGGGGCTTCTCGTCCCAACATCAGTGCCTGACCTCACAAATGCTCTACATGGTATAACATGGAGAAGCTCATGGTAAATCACCATTATCTGACTCAAGTAAGTTGCTACTAGTTATGTTACCAAAGGACCCTCACCTTTATATCCTGTAAGGATGCATATGAAACATTTTAGAGGACAGATATCATTGTTATATAACAATACTTTAACGCAATGACAGAGGCCACAAGTAGTAAGCAATGGCACCTCCAGGATCTGCTAAACATGGTGGCCAAAGTGGGAGCCCTGTCTGCCACGTATTTTTACCGCTTTCCTGTAGATTTTAAGTTTGTGACAGGGCTGTCTCTTCCTTGTCCATCAGTTTCTCCATTAACGTTAATATTAAGTATTATTAACCATTTCAAAACCTACAGCATCCCCCACAGGTTCATATTCATCTCCCTGCCAAGGTTTTGCAGTTAAATCCACTTTGACCAAATTTAAAACGGACTTTTATGACATCAAAAAGCACAGGGGGAAAAAACGTCAATTTTTGACCTTTTTTAACTCATGTGATATCTTTGCCAAAGCTCCCTGTGGAGCATTAAAAATAAACAGTAATTGTAAGGAAAAAATTGAGTTTTTTCCAGTTTTAGGCTTATGAATTACAGCAGTGATACAGAGCGATATATTAGTATTCTACTCAAAATCGTCACATGCAATCACATGCCAGCGTGTGATCCAAAATGTGATCTAAATTAGATATTGGTGTATACTATAATCCAATAAAGAGCTAGAACTCTTACGGAGAACAACTCATTAACAGCCCCCCGCAGTATGTAATATTTAACAATTATAGGTGTATCGCATTGATGGAACATATATTGACAAGTTAGTGAATACATATCTTCAAAGACATAAAGGTCTCACAAGGATACAAAAATCCTCAAATATTTATAATTTATGATTAGTTGTGTTATTTTCATAAATTTTTTTCGGTATATAATATGCTGGACAGATATTTGCATTTCTTTTTAACGTCATGTTAGAATCTTCATATGAAATACCAAATTATGTAGCCTGACACAGTGAATCCTGATTGCAATCAAAGGGCAGAAGAGATTCGGTATATTACCAGGTGGCAGGTTCGGTTATCAGCACTGCACTTCTCATAATAATATCACCTTGGCTGACACCGTCTGAGGATTTTAACCCCTCGGATATCTGAGACGCAAACATGTCACTTTAAAGGCGCTGTTCCACTTAGACAAAACATTGATTGCACTTTCTAGTATGTGAAGCATACCTGGGAACCGGGTGAGCACCTCTTCTCCGGTTCTCCGTGTCCTTTAAATGGGGGTGGTTCCCGCTGCCTTCAGAGGGAACGCCCCCGACGTCGACCGGGAACGGCCACAACGTCAGCAGGACCGCCCACCGATGTCAGCCGGACCTCACACCGATGTTACGGGGCCACCCGCTGACGTCAGTGTGCAGCCCTGGCCGCGTCCTGCGGAGCCCACAAGTTCCCGGGTATGATGTTAAGCAAATAAGCCTTAGCAGATCTGCCATTTTATTCTTTTGGGGGGAAAAATGTAGTTGTATTAAAAAAACTTAGATGTCTGCTTTTGTGTCACATGATAATTAAGCATTCCCTGAAAAAAATACATGAATAAGGCAACATTTTACATGATTAAAGAATACATTCTGGGACAAGTCTGGACATTCCACCATATAGAAGATTTGTGAGTTTATTCCATGCAGCTTCATTAAAAAAAAATACTAAATATATTATTTTAACAAATATTAGTAAAATATACGATGATGAAATGTAAGCTTGTAAAGTTTCATTAGAAAGAAAGCAAGGGGGGGTTCTTACTATATGGACTTGTAACGCAGACGGCTGCCTTTAGCAATAATTTATAGAATCAGTACATCAGCCATTTCTAACTATAATTACGTAAAAGAGCTTCTGTCCATAGTGAACATGTATGAGTTTCAATGTCTTCATGTCAGTTGTTTAATTAGATGCTTTTCCAGAAAATTTTTTTTTTCCAATTTGTACCATGCAAATGTTTTGTATATAAATTATTTTTTTATCACTTATATTATAACTGACAAACAGGAAGAAGTTATTTACTTTTCTTAAGCAAAAGCTATTTATTTATTTTGTTTAAAAAAATGTACCTTTCAGGATCTCATTCGTGGTTCATTTATTATGTATAAAAATAGTGGTAAAATCAACTTTGTTTAGGAAATTATACGATTTGTTTTTCAGTATTTTAGAGAAATTATTTATCAATATCTCAAAAACAAATTCTCCCATGAATTTTGTTAATTATATTGTCATTAATCAATCATTTATTACATATACCGAGCTAATTTATATAATTTAATTATTATACATGTAAATTATTTATGTATCATTAATCCCTTCAATTCCAGATGTTATCTGTCACCTTAACCCTTTAATTGTGTTTTAAACGTGGCCGTTAATGCGGCATTTGGAAATGAATTATTGTTCTAGAATAACATTCTCATTCTTGATCACAAAGAAACAAACCTTCATATACAAATCTTCTCTATCTAATTTCAATTTCATTTAATTCAATTTAATTAAGTATTTGATGTTGCTGTACGAACTGCGGTTCTAAGAGAATTAGAAAAATACATTACTTTTCTTTGATATCAAATCACAAATTGAATTATTTCAATTGTTTATTGAAACATACGCTTTGCATTCAATATTTATCGTCCCAACAGGTTTTCCCACAAAACGTGCAAATTGAATCTGAAGCTACTTGTAGTTTGTAAGGTATTTGAAATCTATACGACAAACCTTCCAATTTCTGATTTGATAATGTTTAAAAAAATAGACGCCAGAAGAAAAAAAAAATCTGTAATTTGCTTTTTTAGCTGTCTGGGTGCTTTATAACTTGCCAAATTTCTATTTGTTTTGGGCAAAAAGGGCAGCAACGATACAAGAAAAAAAATCAATCTTTTTTTTTTTTGCATGGGCAGATAAACATAAGACAGAGAGACAGAGACAGGGAAGAAAAGAGGGCCTAAGATAGAATACACCATCCTAGCAGTGATGGATAGCTCAAGTAAACGTGTCAGGATAGTATTATGTAAATTACTAAGCCAGCCGAGTGCTTCTCTGATGATTATGGAGGATGTGAGCGATTCTTGGTCCCCTGGCACAAACATGTCTTGTTATTTTCTTTCCCTGCAACTACCCTTGGGGTGGATTCTTCCCGACCCTGGTCCTTGAGAAAAGAAATCTACAAGAAACAAGTTACAGTCAAAGGAGAAAAGAAAATGTATCTCCAACGCATCCGCATATGTATCAATACGATATATAAATATATATATATATATTATATATATATATATATATTATATATATAATAGTAATATATATATCGTAATCATCTGTGACATTCCATTCTAAAATATACCTACAAACTTAAACAGGCATAAGGAGCAAATCTGTGTTGAAAATCAGATTGTTTTACTTAATGTGAAGAAGTAGGCATTGCTGCATGGTGGTTGGGAACATGTCATTCTGTATCAGTATGCAGACGTAATGCATTTTGCCTATTGCGTTTTTTTTTTTACTGTGATATTCACTTAATATGAACTTCATCACACATGGAGGGTCAGACAAAATTGGATGTAGACACAGATATAGCACAGTTCTGTACGTCTGCTCATGTGACTATGTTACTTATTGTTCTCTTTTGTTCTGGTTTAATGTGCTCCAGGCACACGAGACTAGGGGGTTTCGTAAATGAGGTTGACACAGATAAACACGTCTGAAAGTTTTTAAGATGGTCTTTTATGATTGTTTCCATAGATGTAGCTTGGTTACATCCGGCAAATGAAAGATTCATCGCTTGTCTTCTGTATTTACATCCTTGCAGGAAACATGGCAAAAGGGACTGGATTTATATACCGGTTACTTCTAGAAAGCTAGCTACCATTACTCCCTTACTATACTACCTCAAATTCCCATCCCCGTTATGTCCCCTAATCCTCATCATGCTTTTATATCCCAGCTCTCTGACCCTTAAAGCACTATAGAGATTACACACTTTACCGCAGTGTAAACTGGCTGGTTAAGGAGATCGGTTATGCTGTACCACTGTCAATGTCTAGCTCACTGTATAGTTATAGGATTTATGCTGTACCACCGTTCATGTCTGACTTAATATATAATTATAGCAGTTATGTGGACCACCATCAATGTCTGGCTCAGTATATAGTTATAGGAGTTATGCTGTACCATATCTGTTCAGTAGATAATATGTATTTAAACTTATTTAATTTATTGTTAAGTTAATATTTTATTTTTTCAGATTTCTATTTTTTTCCAGCTGGCATACAGTTTACACGTTTGTGTAATAAATAACAAGTGGGTGTTTTTTAATTTTAAAGTGGCTGTGGGTGAGCCACATACAGGATCCTCCCTGGTGCCAAATACTTTGGGTATGCCCCTGATCCTAGGCCTGAATCACAATGGAAATGGCTGATATTGAACATTAACTTTGTGGGTGTTTTAAGAGGTTCGGCTAGGTGGCAGGGGGTTTGTCAAAACTTTTTTACTTCTCCTGCAACTAGGTAACATACGTAGAAGATGGACAATGCATTTTTAGTTACAAACAGAGTATGTGAAATTTCTATACACATTATTGAGATTTTTAGGGCTGTAGAACGCTGTGACACACTCATACCCAGCAAACATTCTGAGCTTCTACAAAAGAGGGACATCAGGGGAGCCGAGTCTTAAAATACAATAAAATATAATGACATGTTCGCACTTTATATAAAAACGGACAGCTGAAATTATTAGTTTAGTGGGCATCTAAAGTGACCTCCTTCCACTCGGCCAGTCAGCCATGCGTGTTCGTGGCCAAAGACTCAGGACACTGAAACAAGGAAAAAAAATATTTTGACACAACCTGCGTGATTCATTGCCACCTGCTGCGATTCCTGCCTGAACTCTTCTTCACTCTCCCATAGCTGCCGTGATAACTCACATATTGTTTAATTAGCTCTCGAAAGAGGCGATTGTCTGAGAAGAAATGTTTACTGTATATTTATGTACATACTTGTAATGCATCAAGTTAAACAACATGTAAATACTGATTGCAGGAACTGGAGTGAGTTATGGCACTTCAGATGGTGAACGAGAGGAATAGAATTATGAGTAGACAGAAGTTAAAGGAACACCAAGGTTTCGGAACACAAATGGTTTGTGCCAGACCAGCATTAAAACATATATTACACAAAGTGTAGATTTGGAATTTGGAAGCTTCTGTGCGCTTATACAGCAACCATAATCTATTTGTAACCTCACTATGTATCTTACGGTTTCCTCTATTCTCCCTGCAATAGTGAATACGACCCAGGCTCGGATTGACCTAAATGCCTGGTGGACGCTGGCCAAGAGTGCCACAAACAAACTAAATATGGCCGTCTGTATGCTATATGATCATCCAAACATTTCCAGCCATCTGCCTCACTAATCTCAATATCTGGCTAGGGCTTTAAAGTGCACCAGTCCAGTCCAAGTTGCTGATAGTGTTGCATATTTACCAATACTGCCATACCAGCTCAAGATTGGGTTGCTTTAAATGTATAAAAATATAACGTTCATCAGTGCCTATCCCAACACTATACAGACTCATTATGCTGGTTCCTTTTTGTACCAAACAAACCCATGAACCCCCCGAAGTGTACGTCCATCACTTTAACCCCAAATCATTTAATGAAGTCTTTACTATGTTTGTTTCACGTGGTCTAATATTTTAACAATTATAAAAAGGTATACTCATCTACATTGTATTAGGTATTTTGAAGCCCATAGGGGAAAAAAACACAATATATTTTATTATTATTATTATTATTACTGCGTGCATTATGATGATACGTGTTTCCATTTAATGAACAGAGACGTTGCAGTTTTAGAGGCTATAATATAAAGCAAATATCAGGAAGATAATGATATCACTGATAGCCTTGTGGGGCAATCAAGTCAGATTTATTTGGAAACAGCATTTCATTTGTTCGCATTACTTAGTATTAAACTTATCTGGAAGGCAAATTCTTCCTAAAAATATTTCAGATACAGTTATTATGTTTAATAGAACCTCCACCTATACGCAATGCATTGAATCATCTCCTGAGAATAGTTTAATGAGCTCTTGCATTCGCAGCGCTATACATTTGTGTTTTTATCCTCTTACTATTAAAATTGACGCCTTTGTTATATCAAATAATATTAAAATCCCATATATTAAGTCTTAAGGGAAAAAAACTGAATTTATTTGGCTAATTAACAATTAGTAGCTTGGTAATACCAATAGTTTAGATGAAATTTTAAAACGAACTGTGTCCTAAGGCAAAAATGTAATATTATTATCAACAAATGTACTATCCAACTTGAAAAAAATCTTTTTGAAAAACTTTTTTAGAAAAAAAATCTTAACAGAATGGAAGTTCAGATGCTTTCTGGTGATCATTGGTATCCGCACTAAATATGTCTGACAGTTGTCAGGCACTTAGATGAGTTACGCTCATTAATCAACATTTTTGGGAAAAGGAAAAAATCACTTGTTTTAGGATAAATCAGTGACTTGTAAGCTAAAGAGTCTTCTCATTAAAAGTATATTTCACCCAAGCAGAGGGCTGGTAGACAAATCCATGAGAAATGTCTTCTTGGGCTATCCAATGTAGCCTTTGTTGGGTCTACACTCAACGGCAGGTTGAGATCCGTCTACATCTTAAATCCCATCACTGCACCTTATTTATCTATTCTAAGGTATTTTTGCCATGAAAGAAATGGGTTTTATTTTGCCAAATCCTACATTTAATAGTTTTTGTACCATAAAAAAACCATGTAATCATGTTTATAGGTTAAAATAAACAACACGAATGAGAAACACGACTTATGTGTATGCCATAGGATCAGCCATCATAGAGTTCTCAGGATTTGTATGATTATTCTTCTTTCTTAAGTTATCTCTGCCATCCTGTAGAGTTACTGATTTGTGTTGATTGGGTAGAGCAACCTTTGTAAGGAAGGGCTGCAGAAATCTCAATTTCCTTGACATAAAGACTCTTATTATTATTATTAAACAAAATATATTTAATTATCATGTTTGAAAAAACCGAAAAACCCATGAAATATACAGTATGTCATTCCGGTGAATGGATTTGCTTAGACTAAAAGTAGGTTCAGGGCACCCCCCTTCAACGCTGGGATAATGCTCAAAATGCAATTGCTAATATTAAAAAAAAAACAATTTTGGTTTTCCTATGTTATCTATAAACAATTTACCAATATTTCCCTTCAATACAATGTTTCTCCATTTTTAGAACCTTCATAAAAGCGACTTGCCTGATCCATATAGTAACAAGGCCTTAAAAGGATATTCCCACATGTTTTTATCCAATTTTCGGCCACTCGCCATATTAATTAGTTATTCACACAGTTCCTATTCTTTGCCATAACACTTTTTGAGTGGTGTGAGCTGCCTCTGCCTGAGCTATGACCTATGCGAATTACATCTATTTTACAATACAAATCGTTCCAGGTGTGTTTACCCATGTTTTACTCCGCGTCCATTATTGATAACCTTATCGAGCGACAAAAACGTATAATTTAAGAAAGTATGCAATAATTAATTTTCTGAAATACTACTAACTTCTTCAGATTACTTTATCATTGGACGTGTTGTGTCTTACAGCAAAATATTTACATATTTTTGCATATTTTTTAATTCATTTTACCCTCTTCATTTTAATTTAAAGAAGTGAAGTTCCCATATTTTATCTAATTTCCATTTATTAAAATAAAGCAATTCGCTTGAGTTTATTCCAATTTATATATATTTTTTTATTTTTCATGTATTTTTGCCTTATGGACATTTTACCTATAATACAATTAAGTACATCCTTAAAAGTTTAAAGTTACGGGAAATCTAATGTACACACATATATCCCTTTATATACATTGTTATAGATGACCTTTTAAACCTTGAAAATTCACTTTTCAATGCTAGAAATGTGATTTCTTCCCTTTTCTTCTTTTCCAAAAAATAAACGTATACACTTTAGTTTTCTACGTTACGTGATGGCTGACACAGCGTATGAGTTAGTAGAAGAGAGAAATGTTCCGTGAATCTGCGATACTGATGTTTGGACTGTTTCGTTGTTGGGCGATCAGTTCTAATGCTGTAAGAAACATGGTATTCTGATACTACAGAAGATAGTAAGTTGCGTAGTGGGTCGGAGCTGAGATAGTAATAATAACCTGTCTTCATAACCCGACTGCACCCTTCCATGTTAACATACTGTGAACCGAACATATGTGACAAAAATAATCCATCACTGTACCACCAACACAAAGAGGGATAAAGAGGTTAACACAAATTGATGACATCCCCGCTCGAATTTTACACTGATTTGGCGAGCTCTACGATTGAAACAGACAAAGATTTATAGTCCAAGCTAAGACGCTGGCTCTTTTCTGATTGCATGATTTTTTTTTTTCTTCTTTCGTAAGAATTTCTGCATATTTATTTCCAAGGCTCATCACAGCCTCGTTGCATTAGAATGCTGATTCGATTTTACATTCCAAAGAAGTTCGACATTATGCAGCCATTTGCATGATGTGAAGAAAATCACTATAACGTTTTGTAATGCCGACCGCCACAATGATTGTTAATGCTCACCTGCATCAGCAGACGCGTGCCAGGCATTTGTTATATATGGGTATTTCCAGCCTGCCTCTTTTCTTCTGTATAAAGAAATTATCCTGTATTTCCAGGATGAGAAATTGTGTTGTGTCATGCCTCCGAGGGGTATTGCGCTACGGAGGTTTTATGAATTTGTTTGATATTAGGGCTGCGCTTTACGAGATCCAACACAATTTTTTTTCCCTGTGAAATTATTACTGAAAGCTTTTATCGGTTTGGTTTCTGACAGATAATTGATTATTACCCTTGACATATGATGGATAACTTTCATAAAAAGAGCATTCCCTGGATTCCGATTGGTCTCTAAAGTTTTTTTCTTTGCATTGTTTTTTTTTTTTTTTAATGCTACTTTTCAAAGTTCATAGAAGATTAGCCAGTGCATATTATATAATCAAATATGGCCATACCTTTAAAATGTCAACTTAACTTAAAATATTAATAATTATTATTATTTATATTATAAATATATTTATTAATCTCCAATTTGTTAAAAAAAACATAGGTACTTCTGATTTTATGTCAAAAAAATTCTCCACTCAGATTTTCCTTTCCATTGTTCTTGTAATGCTACTTTTCCTAAATGTATTAGAAAATTAAAACCTACATGCATGCATGATATAGAATGAGAGATGATTATCCCCTGGCCACTTAAATAGCAACTAATAGTGTATAGATAGATAGAGATAGATACTGTTCTGTAATAATTATATATGCCATGGAATATTCTGGCCCTTTAAAAGCCAACCAACCTTAATAAAAATATAATTAAAAAAAAAAGCGGCCCCGGGCTCTGTAAAACTGGATTAAAATCCTCATAAAAACAGTAAAAACATGATTAATTGGGATTTTGACTTTTGTCAGAGTCCTCGCTCACCGTTTCCTAAAACCATTTCTTAATCTTGAGTTTCAGCTCGTCGCTGGGTATAATCCGTAAAAAAAAAACAAAAAAGAAAAAAAAACCACACGTTGTGGTGTTCTACTCACCAGCCAATAAGCTAAAATGGCAAGATAATGAGTTTAATTTGCATCAACCTTAACACAATCTCATCCTTAAGTTCATATTCAATTTTCATTAAGTAGGAACCAAGTGTGTTAAAAAAAGCGAGCTTGTAACCAATAAACGGAGCAGATGTGGAATGGTTGTTATAATGCAGTCGTACACATGCAATTCGCTGGCGTCAGTTTTACAAAGTGACTTTAATCACCAGATTTCCACTTTGAACTCCATATTCCTTTTGTTCTATTAGCGAGGCAGCAGCTTTGCTCTTTCAAAGATAGCGAGATTATTTTATAGGGCCATATGCCGGTGTTTCTAAAAACAAGGGCATTGATTTCATCTAAACAGTCTCCTCCCCACTTTATAACACCCCCCCCCGGGGACACATGCATTTAAAACAGGAAATCGCCATTGTAAAAATGATGCTAATTGTAATGGATTTTACTGTAATTGGTCTGGAGGCAAGACAGGTTACCCATATGACATTAAGGATACCCTAATTGAGGGAGCTCGTTGAACAAGCTGTTACAGAGCTTCTTTAATTTATTCCGTTACTATAAACGTATGAGCTGAGAATATTCTCGAAGGAACCCAAACAAAAGTCAACATCAAAATGGGACCTTTTATAGTTTTGTTAAAAATACCAGAAACACAAAAAGGTGTTTATTATTCATAGTTGAGCGGGAATATTATTTCAGTAGCGTCTTGATGGACAATCTCGTTGTGTTTCTGTTGGGTAGCAGAATCGTCCTGTAAGGAACATGGTGTCAGTTCTGATCTCAAGGTGGATCAGTCACTTAGTTTTTTACAGTTTTATTCATTGAATTTATTTGTGTATATATATTTATATTTTATTGGTGTTTACAGGTAAAAATACCCAATATACATGGATCGGACACTTAAATTATGGGAATGCCTAATGATGTAATTATCTTCAGTACTTCCCTAGCCCTGACCCAGGGCAGCTGAGCCCGGGGTTATGATGTCATATGATGATGCTGTATCTGTTAAGTGCCTGAGAAAGGTGTGCTATGGAGTTTGTGGAGTTAGCTAGACACAACCCTCTATAGTGTGGATAGGCCAGCTGGGGTGATCAGAGAGCACCATTAAGCAATGGCACACCAGGAAGCCTCGTTTGGTGGCATAGGGGCTACTGGAATTCTAAACCTGCCATCCTATGCCTAGGCCTAATTGGCTTAGGCCAGGATATGACGTGTGCATGCCAAAGGAGCAGTCATTTTGACTTCCTTTTCACAGGATCTGCATCTGGGGAGAAGATGGGAGGGGGCATTAGAACAAGAAATTGGTTAGATTGTGCCGGTCCTGCCACAGGCTGCCACTAGAAACCGCAAAGCTTACAGTTTAGATGTCTGTAGCGTTACAATGATGTATATTACGTTTACTAGAAACATAGAATCTGATGTCAAATAAGATCAGATTCTGCCTGTCTAGCTGCCCAAAAACATTATTTATGTCATTAGAAACATAGGGTATTCCACATAAAAATAGAGATTCTGCTGCAGGATTAAAAAAGTGGTGTTATCATTATAGCAATAAATGGAATGACAACCATAACTCTGTTGTTATGGTAACATGACCTCTTTTCTTTGCACCGGAATCACTCTGTTGATTACTTTGTTGGTCTCCAGGAACCGAGGTTGCGAGAAGAAAGCCAGAGTTCCTGTGAACGAGGCATCCTTGGTATTGCTTTGTTTATGGCTGGCGTCGAAAACACACGTGTCAAATTTTGGATACCCCGGCCCGAGCTCGGGCATCTTAATCGAATAATTGTGAAACAACTGGTTTTCAGGCAGAGATACACAGAATTCCTGGCCCGTTTGTGGTCCTCCGGGACTAGAGTTGTGCAGCCCTGTTTCTATTCACGCAGCCAGATATAATGGCATTAATTATTACATTTCTGCATTACATTACAACTTATTTATAGAGCCCCAGCAGATTCTATAGCGCTATTACAACCGTAACAACATTAAATCGTCCATTTCCAATAACATTGCTAATTGTTAAGACGTAACTCATCGTGATGCAAAAAAAGATGGTACATGGAGTGTAAGAGTACATGGAGTATCTTCTATACAGTCACAAGTTACCATGTATCCATAAACTGTATATATACTAAGAAAAGTTGGTAAGTTGGTAAGTACCTTAATATGCCTTCTTTGCCTGTAGGGAGGGTACATACTTTTAGAAGAAGTTACAGCTTCCAAAGCTGCCCTCCACCACCCCCCTCCACTGGCTGTGCATGCACATGGGGGGTCTTATTAAACCCCCTAGAAATCATGGTGCATAACCTGTTCATCCGACAGGTTTTCAGGCTGCCGGACTGTGTATTATATATGCCGTAAAGCCCCTTTAACACATTGGAGAGGTGGCTTTACTCATCTTTACGTTCATGTTGGCTTGACCAAGTTTCCATTTATTTTTTTTTCTCTATTGTGGGCATATTTAAGCTTCCCAGAAACGTATTAATAGAATTTATTAATGTAATTTCTGTTATTATTATGAAATTACCTGACAGAGGGCACAGCGGAATTTAGATAATAAAACAATTAATGTATTATCACCAAACCGATCATTCTCGCCACTTGTTTTGTTGGTAATTCAAGGACCTGCGCCTTATGACTACTGCACAAGTCATTGTTAAATCTGATTTGCGTGACCCATAATATTGTCTGAAATTAGCTTTCCGTATGTAATGAGTAGTTTCGCGTATCACACCATTAAAACGGCATAATGCTAATTGTGTTGTTTTTTTTTTAAAGTGATATGTGACTGATTAATGGCGGAGGTGAGCGCAATTCTTCTTTTTCATTCAAATTATGAGAAATTGTAAGATGATATGTAAAGGATTCATCAAGCCGGTGATCTCCTGGGAACGCAGGGACTTATTTAAGATTGGATCACGGCATCTGTACAAGATCAAATATGTCATTGTTTGTCTTCTAGACCATTGGCTGTTGCCTAGCAACTGGTCAATCTCGCAAAACTATTTGTCATGACAAATTAGTTCCTTTGTTACCATAACGACCAGCTTTGTTTCTTAATTAAATTGATTCAAATCAGAATTGACTTAAGGGAAAGTAGACCTCTGTGTGAAGAAGTAAACAGAACATCAAAGCGAGTTACTAACTTCATGAAGAGAAGGCAAAGATGGAGAAACATCCCCAGTTATCAATTAATAATTCATCACGACCCTATAATCAAATAATTATATACATATCCTCTGCAAATGATTAAATATATATTATGATTTACTATTAAACACAAAAATAGCTACGAGGAGCAGTCATACTGATTATTGAATATGTGTATAATAAATAGGATATTATTATAAAAAAATGTGAATTGCGTTTCTGTTATCCAATGAAAAATAATGCAAGCAGGCCAAAAAAACGAAAAACAAAATTAGAGTCTAACCAAAATCGCAAAGGTTAAATTTTGAAGATTTTGGTTAAATACAAATTTAGATTTTTATGTTTTATTTTCTTTACTTTTTTCTTCTGTAGTCTTCCACCACTGCTTGTTGGCCTACACCCCAGCATACAACCATATAGAATATATGTGTGCCCAACGCATCTTATTATTATTATATATTTATTTACTATTATTTTTTCCCACATGCCCTCTTCCTAATTCTTACGGTGCACATCAAACAGATTTTATCACAGCGTTGTTGGTTTATTAACAGTATTTTCTTCCAGGCTAAACGCTTGAATAATTACTGCCAATTATAATATTTGAAGCATGTACTAATACTTCAATACTTAAGGTGAAGATGGATAGATAAATAATGTAATGCGTAAAAGATAAAACATTAACTGTTTAATGCAATTTCATGCTATTTCCAGATAGATATAAGTGGAAAAGATACAATCAGAGGATTACTGGAATTGAAACAGGAGGCTGAGTTTGATTGCTTCATTTTTGATTGCTTGCATACATTTGGCCATTCATCATGTAGGCTTTCGGAGGCTACTGCATGAGAAAGAAGAAAAAATAATTAATGTAGACCATGTTTACCCAGCGGGAAAATGGACAATGGGACACTGCCCGACACTATGTGAGTATAAAACCATATCATGTAGCCACGTGTACCCATCCGGTGGCCACACTTCCATCATTTCACAGCCACTGGCCTTAAAGTGCCACCGCGTCGTCATCGCTGGTCCAGCCCTGCCACCAACCGCACTGAATTTGGATCTTCCACAATGTCCAAGAATCAATTTTAATTGATTTAGCGTATATGAAACAAACACTAGAATTCCCCCAAAGTTTATTCTTTTACATGACCTCTTTCCCTCTATTTATATTCATTAAGTAAAAAACATATATAAATGAGAAACAATATTCTGGATTGTGACAGTTCCCCTTTAATATTTTGTAAGGATGTTTCTCTTCTCTTTGAGGATTCTCTACGCCAATACTACTTTTGAAGATCTGTTATGTTTTGTGACAAGGGTTAACTGTCCCTTTAAATCCACCCCTTCCTGCACAAATGATGGACAGACAAACATCTTCATATCTATTAAATGAAGAAATCTTTGCCTCCTCGGTCACCTTGCGGCCAGCCTGGCCCTGGACATCCCTACCTCGTACTGATACAATTAAATACATATTATCATTCGCTTTAATAAATCCATAACTGGCAAACAGGAGCTGAACCAACGGACCGTAGGCTGTTGAAAGGATTTTTTACTAATCCAAATCTGTGCTGTGATGAACATCCCCGTAACATCGCACCTCTCCAGCCTTTCACGTAAATATTGTTTCAATACAATAACGCACATTTTTCTTCTGTGATGCCATTAAGAGCCTATTCTACCTTTTTTCAGTATTCTGACAACAGCACTTTGTTAAGGTTGGTTGGTTCCATTTGCATCGGACATCTCCTCTGTATGCAGATTGATGAGTTTAATCAGCAAATCAGGAAAAAGTCTTGTGCATCAATCAATGTCACTTTCCCTCCTTATAATTTCTGATTTGCTACTTGTCACTATAATGCTAAGATGCTTCTTAAAGGTGAAGCGCAGGTGTAACAACGATTCAGCATTTAAATTAACTCTGGTATAATATGAAGCTTTGCTGGCGCATCTACAGCACAATGTAGCTACAACACTTGCGGTTAAATAAACCATTTGTGGAGCTGTCCGCCTGTCCGTGTATATGTGTGTCTCTCTATCTATATAATGGGAATAACATACTTTACCAGCTCCCCAGCGTAACGTGGCTCACATTAGAGGGTGTTTTTCTCATATCTCTCTCCTATTTTTTTCAGGCGTTATACATGCAATAGTTACTAGCAGTCTCGATTTATAAGCATCTACTAGGGCGCTCCCCCCCTGCCAAAATACACCACTGATGGTAATGGGAGAATGTCTAGTTTCTAGTTATTTCTCAAACGATCCTCTGTGGAACACTGGACATTACTGATGCAGACTTTCAAAATGTAGGATTTGGACCTACTTTTTTTTAAATTTTTTGTAGTTCATGAAGCTTTCTTTTTAGCTTTACTGGGCCGTTTACCCATTAAAATGTTAAATATTGTAGAGAATTACCAATACATTATGTCCAAAAACAAGGACATGTTGAAGAACAGACAGTTAACGACAAAGTAGGTTGTAACCCTTCATGTTGGCTTTCTTTGTCAAATTCTACAAACTAAATCATGGAAAACAATCTATCGAACCTCTCATCATTTTTGTTTTTGGATACGCAAACTCTTTTTACTGTTTTCTTTTCCATATTTCCCTTTAGAAATTTCAATCCCACTAAGTTGTTCTACAACCTTGGTCATTACAACATTGAAACCTTTTGTAAAACATTGTTTTAGCAAGGAAATCTCGTCTTTTTAAATAATGATTTAAGAATTTTGGGTGAGTCAATTTTTGTCATTTCAGTCTCTATTTTATTTTTTGTGCCTCTCCTTCAGAAATTAGTAAAGAACAGCTCATGAACGATACATAAAAACGCAGGTAAACAGCTTCCTACGGCTTGTTAAATAAATTTAAAAAAGTGCTTGTAATATTGTCTTCGACCTAATGTGTGCCGAATGTGTCACTGGAGGTCTATTTTTATATGTAAATTATGGAACATGAGGAGTATTTAATGCAGATGCCGTGCCCGTTAACTCCCTTAGAGCCATAGCTAAGAGGAAATTATAGTACATAAAGAACACACAAATAAGATAATTTGCCACTTTAGCACAGTGGTGGCATTTATTTAACCTTTAACACTTTAGACTCATTATCATGGATTACAGGTGCAGTAGCAGGGAGAGAAGAGCAGAAAGATTTGTTATAAATTGTACTTAGTTTATTTATAATGAGGGCAGAGATCTACGGAGGTGTCGACAAAGCCCATCTATTTGATGGGAGGTTTGGAGACACCTCTAATACTTGTTCCTCAAGTCTACCGAAAGAAGGCAATGTCTCCGTAAACCGGTCCCAAAGCAGGATCACGGAAGTCGAGGAAATGATAATGTCGTCCCAGGCACAATTTAACACATTTGCCTAGAAGATCACAAGAACGAACGACAGCTGTTGCGTCGTAGAAATTGGAAAAAGAAGCATAACAATGTGCTCATAATGGCAATTATGGGTGTTAAAAGCCATTTTCCACTTATCCCACTGTTCAATCAAGATGAGATTGTATACTCCTTAAAGATCCAACTTGATAAAAACATGTGCTCCTCCAAAGCATTCAAACGTCTCAGAGATCCATCAACATGAGGTGTTAACTGTATTAAGTAGAACCAAGCTTCGGATGCAGACGTTAATTACAGCTCTGACTCCATAGAGTGGTTTTATTGAATATACTCCTGGTCTTGGTCTTCCAAATCCCACATGTGAATAGGTTTTACCTCAAGGTAAGTGAATTAATGACTCAAACAAATTTTGTGGGTAGAACCACAGCCCATCTGTTCTGCTTGACAGAAAAGGATTCCTTCGAAACAAAACTGGTAGACTGAGACAATACTAATGAACCTGCTGAGACCAGTGGCCAAGGTGAGCGGTGAAGATGTCTGCCCATAAGAAGGCATTTCCTAGGGGCCGAGACCCCGGATCTAGTCTTCATTTGACTTTAGATTGCAGTAACACCAGACGCACCACATAATATCTAGAAGCAGGCAAGACGTCTCATAAACAAGCCTTGGACAGTTAGCAGAATTCAGAATGGTTATTCTGGCCAGGTTAGGACAACAAAGTCAGTTTTGTTATAGGTGGCACACAAATTTATGACTAGAAAAGGGCCACGTGATTAATTTCATATACAGGTATTTTTTAGTCAACCTACACAAATGATAAATTACAAAGAAATTGCAATATAGTTTAACATCGTTTATTAGATATTAATATATTTCCACTTATTGACAGACAAAAGTCCCTAGAAGGAATTCTAATAATTATTGATTGGAAGATACAACTAAAAACTACCAAATAGTTTAAAAGGTTAACAAATCTTATATTACATTTTTATACTATTTTAAGAGACAGTTTTATTTTTACGTTTGGCTTTCTATAATCTGACTAAAGTTGCTGTTTATTTTAATTTTATTATTTTTTTCATGTAGCTAAAATGTTCAGAAACTCGAATATAATAGTAATCCATAGTTATTTAATTTAATTCCCATTTTATGTATAGTA
>VKOC01000008.1:20838122-20849999 GCA_009364415.1 Spea multiplicata
CACACACATACATACACATACATATATACATACATATACATAATGTTTTCCTACCTTTCCTCTGTTCTTTCTCCTCTTCTTCTTCTGTCCTGTCCTTCCGGTGCAGTAAAGAAGGTGGGCGTGGCTTCAGTGCTGTGTGCCGGGATCTGACATCAAATCTCGACGCACAGCATCAGTTGCCGCGCGCATAGCAAGGGAGCAGGATCGGAGGTCTGTATTAACAGACCTCCCGCTCCCTTGATTGATTTTAAGCCGGTTGGGGTGAGATTTTTTATCTCCCCAACCGAGCTTGCTCCTCCAGCGGCGGACATTAATGTCCGTCTCTGGAGGAGTGCCAGGAACACCCTGGACGGACTGCCCGCCCCCCCCCAGCTCCCCGTTAGGTACTGTGCGCACGATGTTAGTACGTGTGCGCTCCCTCAAAAAGTTCTGTGCGCGCGCACAAGCGCACAGCTTAGAGGGAACAGTGCTCCTTACTAAGGGCTTCTTCTTCGCCCAGAGCTCTGGGATATGGCTTCACATTCAAGATCTCTAATCTTAACAGCCAGCCGATTGATAGATGAAACATATAAGAGGGGCAAATCAGCCATAGGGTGATTGGTCCCTAGTAATGAAACCAACCCCTGGATTTGCCTCCCTAGGCCTACTTGGCCTAGGGAAGAATATGCTACTGCCTAGAACATTGTCATGCCTGATTACTTCTCAGGGTAGGCTACTCTGAGCTCTCCCAATTTTGGGGGAATTGTTTGGTGAATGTGAGGGGCTAGCTGTGCTTAGGGGCAGGGCTAGCCACATATAGGGGTGAGGTTTGCTGTATGCAAGAGGAGGCATGGTTTAGGCAGGGAGTGTGTTTGGCCCAACAAAGAAACTGACCCAGTTTCTTTGTTGGGGAAGCAGGAAGCAGGATTTCACCTAGAGACTCCTGTTCAGACCTGGCGAGTTCCCTGGTATCTACATTATTCAAGCTGAGAACTGAATGAACCAGGGGGTTCTACTAACAAAAAGCAGCTATCTACAGATTTGGTAAGCTTATGTTGAGTACATAAGTGACAAAAGCCCTCCTCTGTATGGTGTTCTCAGTAAGAATATTCCAATGTGAATCTAACAAACTAACTACTAACTACTCTTGAAAAAAGTTTAAATGTATTGCAGATTCTTCAACCACAGCCGAAAGATCATACTTCTGTTTGCCAGGCTTGTGTGATTGAATAAATAGAAGAGCTCTGTAAACTATTAGTAGCACTGCCACTTCTGTGCCTTGCCAAGCTTTGATCAGGCAGCGAAAGCTCATCATAGTATGTACCCGCTGATTCTAACCTGATGGTCACTGGAAAGAAACCAGTAAAAGAACAAAAAAAAAACAACAAGAAAAGAAATATAACATCAGGAAAAATTAACCCTTTCTACCCTACATTTTGCAGCCAAATCACACAGGGTAAAAAAAATAAACATCAAATGATTGTCTTTGATACTCAAATTTCTGGAACACTCACCCATTTTACTTGAGGAACCACCTTGCTGCAATAGCACAGACCTCCACCAATTTTACAGCCCCCCCTGTGCTGGTCGGGGAGATCAGAGGGTCCATGACCCAACTGCAGGCATAAGTGGGGCAGCTAGGCGGGGCAGCGAGACAGAGCCCAAAAATCAGGACTGTCCTGCTAAAAACAGGTCACTTGTGTAGTAGATACTTGGCCACATCACTCACTACTACACTAATTAAAATCAACTTGTTTACCTGGAAGCTGTTAGAGGACTTCTTGGGGGACTTTCATGTCAGTTCGACGCTGGACAACCGGTCTCCAAAATCATTAAAATCATACCAGTCTGGGCTTCTGAGCCAGACCTCTAATTTTTATTTTTTTCAGAGTGTGATGATCATGTCCAATTACCTTGCAAATGTTTAAATTAGTAACAGAGATCATCTTTGCCGAGAAAGAACCTTTTGCTCTGTATGCTTTAACCTGATTACTATTCATATTAATAGGAACTGCAGAAAATCAGTAGCCCAAACTTTAACAAAAGTAAGGTGGGGGAAAGGGGGGATCCTTTCAAATCCAAGAAAACATATGTATAAGAACCACTGGATAATGTGATTGCAGATGTATGTTATATGTCAGAGTTGGCAATCCTTCCGAGCCGTATCAATAGCAACATAATTCAATTTTACTGTTTTGCTCGCTACTTCACATGAACTCATATTTAATTAAGTATTTATATTTATGTTGGTTTTTTTTCAGCCATTAAATATGACCATTTTCCTTTGTGATAGTGTATACCCCTGCCATTTTTCTCTAGACTGGATAATTGAAGGTCTGCTAATTTCTAAGGCTTTTCAGATTGAAAATGTTTAGTCCACGGAATGAATAGTAGAACCAGATTTAATATGTGGCTAGAAATAATGGATCCCTAATTTTGTGGGACCCTTGAATTCCATAACTCCATAATTTATTTATTGGTTGGTTGGCGAAGACCTGCACCAGAAATTCCATTTGTTGACCGATGACATGGTCAATGTGGTGGAAGACCCAGATAGGACAGCAAGCAAACAAAAACTGGTCAAAACTGGACCAATCACACTAAAAATGGTGGTCAACCCTTTGTATACCACTGGTATCACCATCCATGCACTTAGAGTTAGCAATGCATGCCCATAAAGTCCTTATTTATTGGTTGACGAAGACCTGCACCAAAAATTCCATTTGTTGACTGATGACATGGTCAACGTGGTGGAAGATAGGAAGCAAACAAAAACGGTCAAAACTGGACCAAAGCTCTTATGTCGTACCTCTGACCGTGGGAGAAGTACTTAGTGGTTCATTATGGTTCAAATAAGAGTCATTTATTAAGAAGATAATTTCTAGAACCAACCAAATAGAAGATCTCAGTGTATAAAAACATGGTTTCATTATATCTCTGTCTTGTAATCTGCGTATGTTATATAGTCAGTTGTTAGAAAGATACAAGCTTTTATAAAGTACATTAAACTTTTAGTTTATTGACACAATTTGTGTGACCTTCTAAGTCTAAGATTGAAAAGCTAAATATTTCACTAGATTCCAGTAATTGGGTTTATGATTGAAAAATGATTCAGTATGCTGTACTCAAAATCCTGCCTCCGATACCATTCTTCTAATTACACCAGAACATAATAGCCCACTTGTTTAAATTGTTTAGTGCTACAATTATTGTTCGCTGAACTAATTATACCACTAGGAATGTGTGGAAAGTTTATTTTTGTCTCCATAAAAAGTCTTGTACAAATTATTTCTCTGTGGTTACTTGGCTAGACCTTCTGCCAGTATAAAAACCCCAAAACCTCTTGAGTGAAAGAATGAGTCAGTACCATATTTAAACACAAAGTACTGGTAGAAACATGGTCGTCAACCATGTCTTTGGTCTGAAGAACTTTGGTTGTTGTTAAAAATGTAATATTCTTTCTACAGTAAATACCATATTAGATGCACTTACTCTTCCTGAAGCTAAACCGTATTAATATTTAGAAGATACAAGTTCTTGTGTTCTTCTTGTTCTGGTATAAGTGAGGGCTGGTGGCCTTATTGTCCGTAGAGGGAGAATTAATGCCAATTAATAAAATATAAGAGAATTTTAATCTCCTGTAGTACCAATTACCATAAATACAGTATTTAATAGGAAAGGACTGCCTCTCTCATATATCACGTGTGTAAACTGTAGCACCTGGGTAAAATTAAATTAATTTCATGTTGGGTCCAACACATGAAGATGTCATCTATGCTGAGCCCAATTTAATATTGTGCTAAGTAATGTAATGTGCAGTTAAAAACTAATTGACTTTAATATAAACATGGCCGGCATTCATTAACCTTCAAAATTGGTTATTGCACCTCATATCCACTTTGACTACAGTTCACCTAAATAGCTGTTAATTTGGGATCAGTGCATAGTAATTTAGATTAAAGATCCTTTATTGTTATATATATATGATTTTTTTTTTATGGGAGTTTTTTGTTTCATCAATAAAGGAAAAAAAAAAAAAAATGGAGGAAAGTAAAATCTGTAATAAGAAGCTAATTTGCCTACATAAAACATATTGTATTACCACCCTAAAATTTGTGTAAACAATTTTAAATTACAAAAAAAGATGAAAAAAAAACAAATGAATTACATTGAAAAATACTTTTTTTTCATAATGAATTAGAAGTAGACGTTTTTTTTAAAAAAAAATTGCTCAACTCTTATTCTCAGGGGCTTTTGTTGCTGGCTATGATACACATTTGTGTTGTCTTCCTCTGAAAAGTCAGAACGGCTAATAAATTTCTGACTCCCCTGCCTTCAAGCCAAGACCGATTAATATCTGCCTACCTTGTTACCTAATTCATTATGGAATAGCAGTTAATTTGATTTGATATTATTTTAATAAAATCCTGTAATATATTAGATTGTTTCAGGCTATCAAAATAATTTTCCAATTATTACGGTTACTCAAGCAAGTCTTTTCCTTTTTTTTTTTTTTCTTACCTCCGTCATGAACGGCAGTTGGTCTGCCTCAGAATACATTAAATCCAACAGCTTCATTCTGTCCATAGTAGTGGAGAATGTATGCATGATTAAACCAGAATATATTGCAGGTAATGGGCACCCGGACAAGCCGTGCTCTCTTATAGTAATATCATGTTAGGAATCATGAAAGGTACTATAGAGAAATCCAGTGTATGAAGGGGGCTCAAGTTAATTGGGAACAAAGAAATCTAAATTAAATGTACTTTAAGGAAATAAGATCAACCCAGAACAGAGATTCTCAAAGTTATCTTCACGGAATCATTATTCGTTGAGTTCTCTACTTGAACATAGGTGTTCTCTTAAATGTCATCTTCTGATTGGCCTGGCTGAGTCACCAAGAAATAGACCTGGATGGGAAACATGTAACTGTTGGCCTGTATAATTTCTTTAATTTATAGGATTTATCCATTTTTCTACTTAAGTAAAACCTCATATTTATTTATTAACCTAAAAATAACCCCACACCTTGTCTTTTAACAGAAAAGATTATTTATGTAGAACTTTCCCTCTTGTTTTATTTACAAACACTTGTTATCATTTCAAGAATAACCCATGATTCAAAATGGCCGCCACTGTAGGCCTTTCACCTATGCACTTGCCCCTTGTGGAACTAACTTATGCCCCTTATTGCCTTGTTCACTGGCAATTGTTTTCCGGTTACCATAGATTTTTTTTTCAAGCCTTACATACAGATAATTTACCATATCCCTTTTAGAAGGCAATTTTCATGGTTAACCAAGCCCTAGTTTCTCTTGTCTTTCTTCACAATAACAATAAGTAGATAAGCCAGGAACTGACTAGGGCATGCTGCACTCTTACCTACATCAGCTACCTAAACCTTTGTAGCGTGATGCTACAAAACAGATAGCCACTAAAATAGTGGATCGGCCATTAAAGTGGGGATAATGGTAAGTGGCATGGGGATAACAAGGCAGCCCTCGTGCTTTAAAGCCAGAGGTGGCATATAAGATTTTTATGCTCACACACCATGTGGCTAGGCATATCCGTGAGTATAGAGTGCTGTCAGCCATCGGCCCAATGTGCCAGTGCAGGCCTGGTAAGAGGAAACCCAAAGAATGATGAGTAGGAACCCATTGGCCAGTGTGGGCCTGAATCAACCTACGTTTACTTTGTTCCCTGTGGCATATAATAATAAAGATGTTATCATTAAAAGGATATAGCTTCTTTATTGCCCTTAGTAAAGTAATCATTGAATTGTTTATTTACATACGTCTACAAGATCAGAGGTCCTTTATACCTACCCCTGTGATGTTGCCTGCTTGTCTTTTTTTTAATACACTAAGAAAACACGAAGACACAACAAAGCCATCGGCTTGTCATTGAATTCCAAATTTCAAAGGCTTCCGTTATATTCCTGACTAAATATATGCACAGTTAAAAAAAAAGAATTCTTCAGATACGGCATCTGACAGCTAAGTGCGACGGTTTGCCATCTAAGCGCTGTCTATTGTCACCAACAGAATATTTAGAATGTGTAGGGTAATAGTAAAATTACCATTATGTCTTGAGCCAAGTTGTTAGAAAGAAAAAAAAAAGATAGAGAAAATAAAAACATGAAGACAGCAATAAAATCTTATTATTCCCTTAAAGTATCACAACAATGAATGACACCTTTGACACTTTGTAAGAAAGTGAAAACTGAGAGATGTTTTCCTGCTTTTGCCCGCATGTTAACTGTTTTCAAATTAAAATTTCTTGCTCCTGAGACTTTGAAAATTCAGGCAGCCGATTTTTGGATACACGCTCTGTTGAAAAAACATGTCAAATCAAAAAAAAATTGCTCCAAGATGGTTAAAAAATTCCACGTCAAGACAACTTTCCACTTTGTGGTAACTGGAAAAACCTTATCTGCATTTTTTAACTTTCCTTGTAATTTTTATATTTTTTTTACTGCAAGCACAAGGAAACAAAGAAGAGAAGTAAAAAAAAAAAACTAGGCAGTAATCAAAGTGGCAAAGTGAAGTCTTGAAAATTTGAAGGCAGAACATCTGGTTTGGGGTCGACATAGATGACTTGGCCTGAAAATATAGGACTTGAGTAGCCGGCTGTAAAATGAAGCTTAAATTTAATAAGCGGTCGTGGATATTCTATACAGACATGGAGAGAAGATAATGAAAACATTTATAATGCTTGTCTTTGGTTAAAATGTAATAAGGAAAAAAAATGAATATTTTATACCGAATGCAAGGAATATAAGAAAAGAAAGAATATGATTTAAATCAAGTGGAAGTAGTCACTGGATCAAAATAATGGCTAAATTATTAACTCTGTTGAGTAAGAACAGATAAGCTTTCTCCAAATGTTCTTTCTCCGGTGACGTACGGCCCTTATTAAACTGATTTTTCTGACCAAACACTAATGTACCATTATTTATTGTGCTTTCAAAACAATTTATTTCTGTACATATGTCCTCTTGTCAGACCATTTCACGTGTCATGTCAAAGTTATGGTCTTCAGAGCAGGAAATGTGATTGCCGGAATTATGAATTTTGATAGTTTGATAAAAGAATCAAATAAAGACAAAAAGTTTAGATGAAACGAAACCTTTTGAGAATGTTGAAAGGTAAGCAATGTGTGATAACCTGAATATGTTGGATTACACCTCAAGGGGAACAAAAGACACAATCAGGCTCCCCAGTGGGCCACTGTAGGGGCCAGCTACAAGGGAGATTTCTGACCTTCCCAACTGGCCCTTGGAGCATTAGAGATCTCCCTTTTAACTGGCCCATATACATTATGGAGCATTGTGCTTCGCCAACAGAGCATCTATCGTGACCTGACTCCAAGCCGTGCCATGATTTGAAGCATTTCCTGGCACTCAACATAGAGATCGGCAGCTATGGAGGTAAGTACTGGGGGGGCAGCTGGGACCCAGGGCAGGGCATAGCCCAAGCATATCTCTGGATACATTTATTTTAAACGCATGTTATGGTCAGAATCTATCGCAAGGTAATCCGTGCTTAGCAGAGGTATAAGAGCAGTATACATCAGTTTTTACCCAAAATTCCGTTGCATTAAGTTGAAAAACAGAAGTGTGATTTGGTGCAATTATATGGTAAGGGAGATACAGATGAAGTTATTTATCTAGCCTTTAAGTTCAGCCAGAATAGAATTAAAAGGGTTTATGATATGCAATCCGCCTACCAATGTGTCAAGCTTAGACGCAATGAATCCTTTACACATCACGTCTCCGAGGTCAAACCAACTTCATTAGTGTTACTTACTTGATAACATATTTTCTTCGAGTCGGCACGAAAATCATGTTAAATTCCTCGGCTCTGTTTAAACCAACAGTTGGGAACATTTGCTGTAAGAGCCATAATACCTTTTGGATCTGAAGATGCTTCCTAATTACCTTGGCTCTAACAATAGTGAGTCTTCATGAAAGGTACGGAAGTTATATAAGTAGATACTCAATAAGTGTATTCCTCAACGGACTCTCTAATTTTGGCCGTCTGCAAGAAAATGAAAATATTTCTTAACACCCAACATGGCAGGAATATACATTTCAAAATTATAGCTCTGGCCATAACCCTCATCTTTTTCTTTAATGCATGACTTTCTAGCCTTCTAGACTGAGCAAGATCATGTTTCGGATCAAAGAGGTCTTCTTGGTTCTCGTCTACCAAGGACATGGTGTAAATTTCCAGTGAAATGCAGCCAGATGTAATCCCTTTCTAAACCACAGTCTTTTTTTTCCAATCCAACTCCAAGATATTATTCCTAGTCTTCTCGAGCCTTCCTTTAAAGAAAAAAAGGGGGCAAGTGTCAGATAACTAGTCTAGGGCTTTTCTTGAGACGACGGTAAAATATCTCACATTATTAGTCTTCAGTTGGGTTCTTTTGTTTATTGCTTTATTTTTATTGAAGTATAAAAAAAAAAAATCAGGGTTGTTGGCACATAGTTTGAAAACTAATCTGTAGAAATGCAAAGTTTGTGCCGAGTTGCCTGTGTGTGGTGTTCTCATGTTTGACATAATGACACCCAAATGGCCGGGAGACCTATTTTGCATGAGAATTTGATGGTTCCAATTACTTCTAGTGTAAAAATTCATCTAGAGAACTACATATTATTGGTTGTTGTTGACAAGAGAAGGTAGCGGTTGAACTCAATTACATTTAGCCCTGTGGAAATTTTTATTGTAAGTAGAAATTGAATATGGACATATTAGGCTCAGAGAAGATTCCATTTTTAGAGGTTATGAATACCTCGGCCAACGTATTCATGGAACAAGAAGTAGGGTAGCGTAAGTCACAAAGAGTTGTAAGGGCGACCCCCTGTATGTATGTATGAGCATTTTGATATATGTGCTGTAAATGCCATGGACACATACATACAAATATGATTAATATGAGTCCATAGATATAAGTTTATTCAGATTCATCTTTCAATGAAATAGGTTTAGGCCCAAACAGGCCTGGCGCTGCAGGCGGACCAACATACTGAACCACATATCCACCACTGGAGCGGCAAATCAGTTGATGCAACATGCACACTACATGAGTAGAAAAGAGTAGCGCAGAACCGCGTATATCCAGCTGTCTGATGCACTGACGTCATCAGGCGGCCGCCACTATCCCAGGGCCACCTTGCCATCGCCCTGGATGCGTTCATCTGTGCGCCCTTCTAAGTATTTTGTATGAGGTGTCTGATAGCCTGGACCTAGTCTTTTGGGTAAACATTCCATACGTTCGGCAAACCTGTTCTAGAATATACAAATGTGTTTTGGATATAACCCACATTCAAAGTTATGTATGTGGGTGCTCATGGACTCCAATATTTTACCAAGGTCCAAACCAACCACAATGCATCCTAATGTCAAATGGAAATGGGTCAACCCAAATAACCAACATTCACTATACTCACTAAATTTATAATGAAAACAATAAGCAATTGCTTTTATTGTTTGCTAGTTCAGTTGAAACAGATTTTTCTTTTCTTTGAGATCTTTGAGCCAACATGACATCTAATGATCATGGTTAGCAGAATTTCGGCTATACTCAAAAAGAAACAATCTTGGTTCATTAACTGTGCTTGCCGCTAAAAATAATAATAACATTACTGTAACAGAAATCAGACACAAACATTTCTCTTTCACTGGAGATAGGGAGGTCACAAAGCTTGATGGATTGAATGTAGCGATCATTTTACATGATCATTTTTTAATAAATGACATAAATATGCATTCTTACTTTCATTTGCACGAGAAAATAAACATTTGGAAAGGTTCAATGGATGGTCCTGCGAGAGATGTAATAAAGAAGGTAAGTTCATTTTATGATTTTGTTTTTATCCAGATGAAGGATTGGGTGTACTGTCTTCTCTCTAAGTACCATTGATCCTTTTTAAGTGTGGAGCAGTCAATGGCGAGTTTCAGGTCATTGTGATCTGGGGAGGCCAAACAAAATGGGCAGGTGCAGCAGCTCCTACAGGAGTCTAATGATGGGAACTCAGTCCAATTTGGGAGTGAGATGCTCAAGGGCTCTCAGGGCAAAAAAGATGCCCTCTATTGTCTATCTGATCGTCAAGAAGGAGTAAGGACTGAAGACACGAAAGAACTAAGCGTTCAATAAGAATGATGATGGTCGGTGGTTTAGCTGCCCATCCTGTTAGGAGAATGGGGTAAAAAGAGTTCCGAAGACGTGCAGGTGCTTGTTTTCTGTATTTATTGAAGCCCTTTTTTGAGGAATTGGAAGTCTCGAGCAACTGACCTATATGTTAAAAAGAAAGATGGGAAGCCTTGGGGAAAAAGAGTTTTGTTTATATTTTATTTATATAGGGCCAACAATTTACACAGTGCAGCCCATACATTAATTTGACCACTGTGCCAGATGGCCAGTCCATCCGCCGTCAAATTCTGTCTTGCTATGCTTCGACGTTAAGGGACGTCCCTGATCCTTTGGACCTTTAAGTGTGATCTTCAGGATCATACATTTCTAGAAGGCAGGATGTGTGGGGTTTTTTGGAACAATGGTGTATGCGCAGACCATAAAAGCAAAAAAAGGAATCGTTCTCATATATAAAACTTTTATACTTTGTACCTCCAAGACAGGATTTAAAAAACAAAACTGTCCCTACCAGGAGTGTAGAGGAGACCGATGTCCAACTAATTCCAAACTCACTTCATCCCTACAAGGTGTTAAGGTACAATTAACGACCGGACACCAAAGTCCCACTTATTCATTAATGATTTTAAACTTAGAGATGTCAGACTCTCCCTGAAATAAAGTGCATATGATCTTCTGTATTGATTCGGTGTATTATAACATTCGTAAATATCACATTCCGTATGAATCAGTGGAACTCGAATGACCTTATCTGCCACTGAAATATGATAGAAGCAGCATGTTTAATGTGAGCAAAATAATGCATTATTTTTAATGCAGGATCTCCACTGTACCTTGTTATTAACAGGAAAAAAAAATGTTCTTGCATTACAACTGACATCACTTTTTTTTTCTGTATGCTCCAAAATTCTTAACAATCTGAGGCATGTTGAAACGCGTGGGAACCAGTCACCCGTCAAAAACTACAGCAGACTAAATAGCTTCAAGCTTTTAATTGCACTCAAGACAAAATACAACATTTTGGACGGGGTGTCTGAATGAAGAATACACCTGAATTAATGCAGACATTATCACTCCCGCGTGAAGGCCTCCGAAGTTACTATATAAATGACAGCTAATTATTTCCCGCGTTTTGCAAAAGCCAATATGAAAATGTTCAGAGGAAGAATACCAGGGTTGTGTGTCACCCAGAATTAACTTTATATTTTTATTTTGTTTAAAGCAGACTTTATTAGACTTTGTTTAAAGTAGACCTCTCTTAAAAAAACTTACAGGAGCACTGCGTTTATAGCCCATGGCACCAACATATTTAATTAAAAATACAAATAATCACATTTAAATCCAAAAGAAGAAGCTGGATCTCCAATAATAAGTTTATAATGAAAAAGCACTTTATAGCCATATATTATATATACATGCTGGCCCTTTATGATAAGAGGAAATAAAGTGATTTTTTGGGGTAAAAACTGATTGGAGAACATGATATGGCTGAACTAGCAATGATTTTTATTGGGAGTGTTTTCAGACCCAGTTTATTCAATGGACAATGAAGGCTATTTCCTTGAAGGCCACCGTAAAATGGGACCTTGACAACTAGGCCAAGGCCTAGGGAGTAAAGGCTAGAAAGCTCCCTGGAGTGTCAGAACCAATTTCCAATTTTTTAACAGTTCATTTACAACATAATTTAATATTTAGTAAATATGAGTTTGGAAAAATATGAGATGAAACAATTGAAGAGCTCTACGT
>VKOC01000008.1:20850099-20872433 GCA_009364415.1 Spea multiplicata
TTATATACTGAGGCAGACATTGAAGGTGGTACAGCATAACACCTATCACTTTATACTGAGACAGACATTGACGGTGGTAGAGCATAACACCTATCTCTATATACTGAGGCAGACATTGATGGTTGTACGGCATTACACCTACCACTATATACAGAGGCAGACGGTGGTACAGTGTAATCCCTATCACTATACATTGAGCCTAAACCGAATATGACCCCCCACCATAAAAACTTTTATTTAAAGTAACACACCAAAATAGGACAAAAAAAATAAACAATATTAATATATATATATGATTGTTAACAGCAATTACACTCCTATCATGCCCAGGCATACCCAGATTCCAGCATGTACTAGCTGCCTTGGCATGATAGGAGTATGATTGCTAACATTAATGCATTCTCACAAACTCATTATATCCCTCATTCAGACAATGCTTTCCTACCTTTCCTCTGTCACTTTTCTCCCTTCAGTGATTTTAAGCCGGTTAAAGGGAGATCCCTGATCTCCTAAACCGAGCCTGCTCCATTAGTGTCCGCCTCTGGAGAGGTGCCCGGTGCAGACACCCCCTGATGAGCGCCACCGGTGTGAGCGTCCCCCCGCCCCCCGCTAGGTACACTACTGGCTCCAACATATATGTGTTAATGAAATATTATTTTTAACAACCTGTATATCTTCTATCTCTGGTATCTTATCCTAATCTACCAATTACCCTGATTCCTTATCATACTGACTATTAAAACATAGAATGGCACAGTCCTTAATAACCAGTCTGGCACTCTAACCAATGAAAGATAACGGGGAACAGACTTCATTAGCATAGCCAAAAAGCATCAGCTCAGTGTGGTGTTTGGGCAGGGAAAGTCACCCAAGATATCACATGACAACAATGGCAGCCTCCAAGTCTGCAGATAAAAGGGGTTTATTGGATCAAAATGAGGAAATGAGATAATACCATTGTTATTATCATTACTGTATACAGAGCTGTGGTAATTATTTTCTACAGCACTGGGGGACGGTTATAACTGTATACAGCACTGGGGGGTTATTACTGTATACAGCGCTGGAGGGTTATGTACAGCGCTGAGAAGTTGAGTCTCTCAACATCTCACATTTGTTCTTGCTTTATTCTACTGAGTGCAATCTATATCTTTAAATATAAAAATAAAGGGATATTTCAGACAGGGGACATGTCTTTTACAAATAGCCAGGTGTCCCAACCTCCCTCCTTCCTTGAAGATTAAGGAGGAAAAAAAAAAACAGAATAGCCGGATAATTAAGTTGGTTTGGAGTATTAAAGAAAGGGTGTCTAGACTTTTATTTTCCAGTTGTGGCCTTGTTTTCTGTGTTACTTTGAATTCCAGGGTGGTCACATTACTGCCTTTGCCCCAGCAGGTAGAGTGAAGCCTGGATCAAGGTGTGGCATTCTTCCTTTGATGTTTGTGACACGCTCGGCTAAATTTCGATCTCTTTGGCTGCCGTGAAGTCTGTTGTCGTGGGAGACCAGGTAAATCAGACCGGCAGCTTCTGTTCAAACGTAACAATCCATTTGGCAGAGGCTTATGGGAACCGTCTCGAGTCCTGTTTGGTGCAAAGGAGAGCTTGGGGCTCATCACCCTATTATGGTTACCTTAGGAAAAGAGAACAAGTCATTAAAATACATCCCTGGGTGTCTTATTACACAAGCAGAGGCGTATGTGTTCTGAGGTGGAAATTATGATTTAAGCCTTATTCAATTTTTGACCATTCGGCAAAAACAGGATTATTACCTAATCGGAGAGTTTCAAAAGCTGCTCCATACCTGGGTAGACAGATCTTGTATTGCTCAATGAAACCTTGCAAGAAGAATTTTGTACATGCAGGCGATGTACCTAATTTCTTTGGTGTGGTAGCAAAATATGTAAAAGAAAACAAGATGCAGGCATGCAATTCTATACATTCCCCTCGTAAACCTTGAACTAACTCCAAGGGTGGATAGCACATTCCAGCCCCGAACTTTTTGCACAGATCATTAAGGGTCTAGACTCGCCGGCTTCCACGTCCCACAGGTTTCAGTTGACCATGTAAACCACAAGCTGAAACTAGAGCGTTGATAACCATTTTAATTGGTCAGTTTGGAGGTGAACAACCTGTGATCTAGGAAAGGGATGCTCTGGGTGGATATCCATTATTTATTATTATAATACATTGAAAAGAGTATCCTAATTGACCATTTATTTGAAATACTAAAGTGCAAAAAAATTAAACTACCTGGACTCTTCTGGGGTGGCTTCATTAGGGATTGTGGCTAGATACATGTAGAGGCAGGGCTAGCTATGTTAAGGGGCCAGGACTAGCCCCCGCCAGGCTTTAGTAGGTGTGGAATGGCTGTGACCAAACGCCACTCACCTGCCAAGAAAATAAGAAACTGACTCAGAGACCCGGGGAAGCAGGTCTTCCCCAGGAGACTCCGAATCAGACCTGGAGAGTTTCCAGGTACGCACATAAGGGTTTTTTGCTCTGACGAAGGCTTTGTATGGCTGAAACGTTGGCAGGATAAATAAATAGTATCATTAACTTGAATTTGGAGTGTGCAGGATTAAATAAGGGCGGTGGGTACATCTCTCCATACCATTTGCACCTCGACTAAACTTGTGTTTGACCTTGGTGTGCACTGTGCACCATCCAGCTGCTATAAATGCAAATGTTCAAGGCTGCAGCATTGTTGCATGTTTGTCCTGCGGGAAGGATTGAGTGTAGGTAATGCAGTGGAGTGAAGTTGTTGGTCTCATCGTAACATACCTACATCTGATCGCTTAGTGAAAAAACTCAACTAGTCACGACTGACCCTCTAGTTCACGCATGTGCAAAGTGAATGACCCAGGAGTAGGGCTAGTTCCATTTTTATCTAAACACTTAGAAAGCACCTCAATTCTCTGGGACCACCGTAGCAGTGAGTACCCCTTTAAAATGCTAATTAAAGCAAATTGGGCATACGTTATGTTTACCGCTACTATTCCATTCCTGGGCGCCAATAAGACGGCATGCGTTAATTTAATTTGTATAAAGGGAACAGTAGACACTAATGCGTGATACTAAGAACAAACATCTCGATATGCCAAATTGTCTCTTCTGCTGCGACCATGCCACACGTATTAACCCTTTGTTTCAATATTGAATGTTGAAGAATGTATTTTCTATTCTTCCTGCTTATCATTTACGCTTAAAAGCGTTAAAAAGAGAACAGCAGTACCACAGTGATTACAGGAGATGCAGCCAAGCAGCATAGATGTACTATGACATCTACAACCTCTGTTTTTGATGATGTCATGGTATGTAAAGAAACTTGAACCCCTACCAGCAATGGCTGCCCATTGCGAAGAACCGGGGTAATGTTGGTGATGCAGTAATAACTTGTGTCTGTGTCCCAGTAGAGCCAAGCATCTTACAAGCATGGAAATATGCCCTCGTCCTGCCAGAGAACAGAGACAAATCCGACCCCCTGACAGACAAATGGAGGGGCAGTGCCAGGATGCCCATTTTTTTTAATAGCACATACCCCACGACCTACTTATGCCACTGGCCTCTGGCACAATGTGAGTTAATGTTGCAATGAACGCAATACCCATTTAACCCTTTCAGAGGAAGAAGGCTGCAAAACATGTCCACCCCCTCTTGCACTTAAAGAGTTAATGCTCTGAAACAAATTCCCAATCCACACAAGGGTTTTTCACCTTCCAGTACGATGTAGCTAATTCCCATATGGTATCCAGCATTATCAGCCTGTGAATAATTCTGGCCATTTACACTAGATTTAAATTAGTAACAAAGATAAGGATGGTGGTTTTTATATCATTAATTTAACTTTAATTAGCTGGATCTGTTGGAATAAATGTAACAAAACAGACATATTTGTGTCATGGAGTCAGATCATTGTCGCACCAGTAGACAGAATTCATTTTAAGTCTCCGTGTAAAGAGAATGCACATGTCACAAAGGTACTTTCACATTCAGAAGTTAGTTGTTCTGGGTTCGACTGGTAATCACACACCGTTGTGCAGAGCTTGCAGGTCCTGTAAAGTTCTTCTCTCCTTCTAATAACTCAAACTAATCACATAAGTGCAATTATCCCCCTTTTTTACAGAGCAGAGACAGTATAAAAGATCTTAAAGGGACACTCCAACCATACTCACTTTAATTCCTATGATATCATTTGAAATCCTTGCCGTGTCCCTTTTGCACATGCATGGGGGGATTCTGCAGTATCCCCCCCTCTTTTGTGTTTGTCACTTTCCCCACCATCCAGCTATTTGCCATGCAGGAGATGCCTTCAACTGAACTCATCTCCCACAATGTCCCACCAGTCAGCACCAGTGCTGGCTCGATGAACGCTTCGAGTCTTTTTGAGACCCCCTGTGAGCACACACAGATTTTCAATAAGAGCATTTCCCTGCTGCTGATTGGCTGCTTACCCCAACAAGCAGAAGGCACATGACAATTAGTTGTTCCCAGCAAAAATGAAAGATGAGACAAAATGGCATATGATTTAAGAAATGGCTTTAGTTTGTGGCTATACTAGAAATGATGTTTCAAATGCCTCATTTTCTTTCAAAAGCGTGAAATTCAGCGTGAAAAACAGCACATTTAATGATATCTAAGCATCCCGGTCAGTTAATGTATCTGTTGATAAATTGTTAGAAATACATGATTGGCACCATTACCGAATCCCTACAAATGTAATATTGTAATAAGGCATTACATGGTTAATATTTAAAGAATGTGAAAAGTAATTAAGTTGCCTAACGTTCTGTCCAGGGTCCAAGATGAAGCAGGGACAGAGGACATGAACAAGTGGGGTAATCCAACCGTAGGTATAGACCCAGACAACCAAGTTCATCGAATGAGGACACAACCAGGTCTATCGCCCTCCCCTGACGCACACCGATCAACTCACTTTGGCCTATTTTTAAAAAAGGAACATGACGGTTAAAAAGAAATAAAACTGATCATGGCTTTTAATTCCTAATTAACTTTCCATGAGGATTATCTCATATTCGAAGTCTGTGATAAAATTAGCTCATGAAACGAAACAAATGTTATAGGCGAAAACGTACTGTGCCAAGTAACAGACTGTGATGTTATTCGCAACAGTGAGGAACATGAAGAATTATTAGAACAGATACATTTAACATTATTGGGGGGGGTTTCAGCTACATATTTATTAGTATTCTAGGATCTCATATGGTCGCTTAATCCACATAAGCTGTGTCAGGAAACAGTCACGATCCCGTCTTACGCTCTGTCAGGGGATTTATTCTGAAGCCATATAATGAACACGTCACCCTATTTTGCATGTCAATCCCCAGAATCCTTTGCAAGAACACCCTGTGTCACACCGTGGGATGCTGAAACTAATTCTGGAATGGGCTTAAAATAAGCCTTTACTTGGAATATAAATTAGAATTGGAGACTTTATTCTGCTGTGTCCTACATATTCAAATAGACCATCACAGCTACCACATCATTAAGTAATCAGAGTTCTGAAATAAGAAGGCATCATTACGGATTGACTGTAGAAAGCATCCTATAATTTGGCCCATACGATAACAAACATACCATTTTCATTTCATTCAGTATTGCATGTTTTACGTAATTAGCTATTTATCACATAGAGCTTCTTGGGGTGGCGTGTTATTCTGTAATGTTGTCTTCACCCAGGAATGCCCGGTATAAGAAGGGTGAGAAAGTGCTGCAAGTCGCGATGATGAGAAAAAGAGGAGAGAGATGCTAATAATAAGCAAGGCAAGGAGTTAAATGTCCCATCACGACTTAGCCGTTTCTTTGTATTACTAGGAGTCTTTAAAGTGGAATCTGCAGACCAAGTTTACCTTCACACCTTGTATATGTCCTTAGTAAGAAGAGGTGCTCATCCATTTTCCCGGTTAACAGTATGTTTCCCAAACAGAAGGAACTCCAGATCATGACTTTTCCTAAGAAAGTAAATATTCAATTAAAGTTAAAAAATCTCCTAAAGAATTTTAGAGAAACATGATTTACTACTTACAGGGCTTCCAGAACCAAGAAGAGCCCCTAATTCTACCTAGCAGCTCTAGAACCATTTTCCCCAATTCTGTATCAATACCATCCTAGTATATCCTAACCTAATTAGTGGGAAAGTTGGCACGGTTTTATGGTAAAGGGAAAAAAGTTAATTTACACATTTTTCAAACCAAATCTAATGCATGTTTTGTGACAAGTGACATTGAGCCAAAGGCACTTGGCACCTCTTGGCCAAATGATCAGGACCTAAAATAATATGAGACTTCTAAGAACATAATCATCCGACAAAGTAAGAAGTCAAATGAATTGTATAGATACATTTAACCAGCCAGGTTTCAGTAGAACAATAGATCTGGAATTCTCTACAGGTGCTTTGTAGACTGATTTCAAGAATTCCTTCCTCTAATTCTTACTTGTCTCGTAAATCTACTGATTGAGAGGGGGACCACCAACGCAGACGGGTCGATCACCTTAAATGAGGGCAAATCTTTACTGTCTAGGATTCGTGACCCGCATCTCATATCACAGCACATATTTATCCTGTTATCACTGCTAACAAAAATGTCTTTTGCACTGTGTAGTTCATTTCCTTGAGATGTTTATTTAGTGCAATACTCACACAAAAGAACTAAAGAAGTGGAAAGAAAAATCTTTCCTCCTGGATAAGCGGCCTGTTTTAACCCTCTGTGCTTCAAATCCCAATATAAGAGACATTATTTCACCCCCAGGGCAGGCTGGCTGGGTTAGATAGCAAAAGGGAGGGGTGGTGAGGGCCGGGATAATTGTCCCCGGAGTCTGTGTGGTTTTAAAGGTTTAGACCACCATAGAAGCCCAACTCATCAGAACGGCTTAATAAAGACAGACCTGCTACTGAACCTCTTAATAAATAATCTTAAATATAAAAATGTTGAATTACTTTTTGTAAATTTCCCTATTATTATTAGCTTTAGTAGTATTATTCATATTTTATCCAAACCCATAAGCTTACCTGGGAACATAGCATGGCAGCCAACACTGAGCTCTATTTCTTCTTTTATAACGTTATGTGTCTTTACCACATGGGGAGGAGCTACCAGCACATAGGGGCGGGACTACCTCAAATAGCATTGAGTGGATAGGAAAGTGGGTGGGGAGTGGGAGTGGTCACAATTTGCTCATCCTTCATAGAGAGAGAAGTGACTCGGAGACCCGGGGAAGCAGCGTGTCCCCTGGAGACTCCAGGTCAAACCCAGTAAGTATGCCCATTAGTAAACCTCCCAATTCCCAGCACCATTTGCTAATACCCCAAGAAATCACAATTTCAGTGATGAGAACTTCAAGACGTGTTTTTGCATAACGAAATATATGCAAGTTCTAGGATAAAAAATAATCAATAATTTACATTATATTTCATAGGATATTGGGTTTTTTTTAGTTATCAAATCTATGGCACACATGCCACTTCAATCCAATTTACTAGTGCATAGAACTGAGATATTCATTCTTCTGCACTATGGAATAAGTTGAATCCACATACTAAATATTGATCAAATTATTTATGTTTAATCAGTCGGAAAACGTTTAAATCCTTTCAGTGTTGACAATAAGTAAAATAAAATACACTTATTTGGACATGTCTCATTTTGAACTTTTCTAAAACCAATCTTGCTCTAATTTAATTGCATTGTTTAGACAGTGTTTATGTCACTTTTTGATAATTTACTCACTGTTGGTTCCATCTGCATTGGTCTGCTACCAGTGATGTACTTTTAGGAGATTCTGCCCTAAGCCTTGTCAAAGGCAGCTTCCGAACAGTTCTACCATTCTCAGAGAGTCCTCCTTACTAAGGGCTTCTTCTTCGCCCAGAGCTCTGGGATATGGCTTCTCATTCAAGATCTCTAATCTTAACAGCCAGCCGATTGATAGATGAAACATATAAGAGGGGCAAATCAGCCATAGGGTGATTGGTCCCTAGTAATGAAACCAACCCCTGGATTTGCCTCCCTAGGCCTACTTGGCCTAGGAAAGAATATGCTACTGCCTAGAACATTGTCATACCTTATAACTTCTCAGGGTAGGCTACTCTGAGCTCTCCCAATTTTGGGGGAATTGTTTGGTGAATGTGAGGGGCTAGATGTGCTTAGGGGCAGGGCTAGCCACATATAGGAGTGAGGTTTGCTGTATGCAAGAGGAGTGATTGCCCCAGACCACCCTTAGTGGGCAGGAAGGGGCATGGTTTAGGCAGGGAGAGTGTTTGGGCCAACAAAGAAACTGACCCAGAGACTCAGGGAAGCAGGATTTCACCCAGAGACTCCTGTTCAGACCTGGCGAGTTCCCTGGTTCTACTAACAAAAAGCAGCTATCTACAGATTTGGTAAGCTTATGTTGAGTACATAAGTGACAAAAGCCCTCCTCTGTATGGTGTTCTCAGTAAGAATATTCCAATGTGAATCTAACAAACACTAGATACAACTGTCTTGAAAAAAGTTTAAATGTATTGCAGATTCTTCAACCACAGCCGAAGGATCATACTTCTGTTTGCCAGGCTCGTGTGATTGAATAAATAGAAGAGCTCTGTAACCTATTAGTAGCACTGCCACTTCTGTGCCTTGCCAAGCTTTGATCAGGCAGCGAAAGCTCATCATAGTATGTACCCGCTGATTCTAACCTGATGGTCACTGGAAAGAAACCAGTAAAAGAACAAAAAAAAAACAACAAGAAAAGAAATATAACATCAGGAAAAATTAACCCTTTCTACCCTACATTTTGCAGCCAAATCACACAGGGTAAAAAAAATAAACATCAAATGATTGTCTTTGATACTCAAATTTCTGGAACACTCACCCATTTTACTTGAGGAACCACCTTGCTGCAATAGCACAGACCTCCACCAATTTTACAGCCCCCCCTGTGCTGGTCGGGGAGATCAGAGGGTCCATGACCCAACTGCAGGCATAAGTGGGGCAGCTAGGCGGGGCAGCGAGACAGAGCCCAAAAATCAGGACTGTCCTGCTAAAAACAGGTCACTTGTGTAGTAGATACTTGGCCACATCACTCACTACTACACTAATTAAAATCAACTTGTTTACCTGGAAGCTGTTAGAGGACTTCTTGGGGGACTTTCATGTCAGTTCGACGCTGGACAACCGGTCTCCAAAATCATTAAAATCATACCAGTCTGGGCTTCTGAGCCAGACCTCTAATTTTTATTTTTTTCAGAGTGTGATGATCATGTCCAATTACCTTGCAAATGTTTAAATTAGTAACAGAGATCATCTTTGCCGAGAAAGAACCTTTTGCTCTGTATGCTTTAACCTGATTACTATTCATATTAATAGGAACTGCAGAAAATCAGTAGCCCAAACTTTAACAAAAGTAAGGTGGGGGAAAGGGGGGATCCTTTCAAATCCAAGAAAACATATGTATAAGAACCACTGGATAATGTGATTGCAGATGTATGTTATATGTCAGAGTTGGCAATCCTTCCGAGCCGTATCAATAGCAACATAATTCAATTTTACTGTTTTGCTCGCTACTTCACATGAACTCATATTTAATTAAGTATTTATATTTATGTTGGGTTTTTTTCAGCCATTAAATATGACCATTTTGCTTTGTGATAATGTATACCCCTGCCATTTTTCTCTAGACTGGATAATTGAAGGTCTGCTAATTTCTAAGGCTTTTCAGATTGAAAATGTGATTGTGTTTAGTCCACGGAATGAATAGTAGAACCAGATTTAATATGTGGCTAGAAATAATGGATCCCTAATTTTGTGGGACCCTTGAATTCCATAACTCCATAATTTATTTATTGGTTGGTTGACGAAGACCTGCACCAGAAATTCCATTTGTTGACCGATGACATGGTCAATGTGATGGAAGACCCAGATAGGACAGAAAGCAAACAAAAACTGGTCAAAACTGGACCAATCACACTAAAAATGGTGGTCAACCCTTTGTATACCACTGGTATCACCATCCATGCACTTAGAGTTAGCAATGCATGCCCATAACTAAGTCCTTATTTATTGGTTGATGAAGACCTGCACCAAAAATTCCATTTGTTGACCGATGACATGGTCAATGTGGTGGAAGACAGGAAGCAAACAAAAACGGTCAAAACTGGACCATACTGGACCGTGGGAGAAGTACTTAGAGTAAGAAGTGGTTCATTATGGTTCAAATAAGAGTCATTTATTAAGAAGATAATTTCTAGAACCTACCAAATAGAAGATCTCAGCGTATAAAAACAGGGTTTCATTATATCTCCGTCTTGTAATCTGCGTATGTTATATACTCAGTTGTTAGAAAGATACAAGCTTTTATAAAGTACATTAAACTTTTAGTTTATTGACACAATTTGTGTGACCTTCTAAGTCTAAGATTGAAAAGCTAAATATTTCACTAGATTCCAGTAATTGGGTTTATGATTGAAAAATGATTCAGTATGCTGTACTCAAAATCCTGCCTCCGATACCATTCTTCTAATTACACCAGAACATAATAGCCCACTTGTTTAAATTGTTTAGTGCTACAATTATTGTTCGCTGAACTAATTATACCACTAGGAATGTGTGGAAAGTTTATTTTTGTCTCCATAAAAAGTCTTGTACAAATTATTTCTCTGTGGTTACTTGGCTAGACCTTCTGCCAGTATAAAAACCCCAAAACCTCTTGAGTGAAAGAATGAGTCAGTACCATATTTAAACACAAAGTACTGGTAGAAACATGGTCGTCAACCATGTCTTTGGTCTGAAGAACTTTGGTTGTTGTTAAAAATGTAATATTCTGTGTTTTTTGCTCTTTCTACAGTAAATACCATATTAGATGCACTTACTCTTCATGAAGCTAAACCGTATTAATATTTAGAAGATACAAGTTCTTGTGTTCTTCTTGTTCTGATATAAGCGAGGGCTGGTGGCCTTATTGTCCGTAGAGGGAGAATTAATGCCAATTAATAAAATATAACAGAATTTTAATCTCCTGTAGTACCAATTACCATAAATACAGTATTTAATAGGAAAGGACTGCCTCTCTCATATATCACGTGTGTAAACTGTAGCACCCGGGTAAAATTAAATTAATTTCATGTTGGGTCCAACACATGAAGATGTCATCTATGCTGAGCCCAATTTAATATTGTGCTAAGTAATGTGATGTGCAGTTAAAAACTAATTGACTTTAATATAAACATGGCCGGCATTCATTAACCTTCAAAATTGGTTATTGCACCTCATATCCACGTTGCCTACAGTTCACCTAAATAGCTGTTAATTTGGGATCAGTGCATAGTAATTTAGATTAAAGATCCATTATTGTTATATATATATATGATTTATTTTTTTATGGGAGTTTTTTGTTTCATCAATAAAGGAAAAAAAATAATAAAAATGGAGGAAAGTAAAATCTGTAATAAGAAGCTAATTTGCCTACATAAAACATATTGTATTACCACCCTAAAATTTGTGTAAACAATTTTAAATTACAAAAAAAGATGAAAAAAAAACAAATGAATTACATTGAAAAATACTTTTTTTTCATAATGAATTAGAAGTAGACGTTTTTTTTAAAAAAAAATTGCTCAACTCTTATTCTCAGGGGCTTTTGTTGCTGGCTATGATACACATTTGTGTTGTCTTCCTCTGAAAAGTCAGAACGGCTAATAAATTTCTGACTCCCCTGCCTTCAAGCCAAGACCGATTAATATCTGCCTACCTTGTTACCTAATTCATTATGGAATAGCAGTTAATTTGATTTGATATTATTTTAATAAAATCCTGTAATATATTAGATTGTTTCAGGCTATCAAAATAATTTTCCAATTATTACGGTTACTCAAGCAAGTCTTTTCCTTTTTTTTTTTTTTCTTACCTCCGTCATGAACGGCAGTTGGTCTGCCTCAGAATACATTAAATCCAACAGCTTCATTCTGTCCATAGTAGTGGAGAATGTATGCATGATTAAACCAGAATATATTGCAGGTAATGGGCACCCGGACAAGCCGTGCTCTCTTATAGTAATATCATGTTAGGAATCATGAAAGGTACTATAGAGAAATCCAGTGTATGAAGGGGGCTCAAGTTAATTTGGGAACAAAGAAATCTAAATTAAATGTACTTTACGGAAATAAGATCAACCCTGAACAGAGATTCTCAAAGTTATCTTCACGGAATCATTATTCGTTGAGTTCTCTACTTGAACATAGGTGTTCTCTTAAATTTAATCTTCTGATTAGCCTGGCTGAGTCACCAAGAAATAGACCTGGATGGGAAACATGTAACTGTTGGCCTGTATAATTTCTTTAATTTATAGGATTTATCCATTTTTCTACTTAAGTAAAACCTCATATTTATTTATTAACCTAAAAATAACCCCACACGTTGTCTTTTAACTGAAAAGATTATTTATGTAGAACTTTCCCTCTTGTTTTATTTACAAACACTTGTTATCATTTCAATAATAATAACCCATGATTCAAAATGGCCGCCACTGTAGGCCTTTCACCTATGCACTTGCCCTTTGTGGAACTAACTTATACCCCTTATTGCCTTGTTCACTGGCAATTGTTTTCTGGTTACCATAGATTTTTTGTTCAAGCCTTACACACAGATAATTTACCATATCCCTTTTAAAAGGCAATTTTCATGGTTAACCAAGCCCTAGTTTCTCGCGTCTTTCTTCACAATAACAATAAGTAGATAAGCCAGGAACTGACTAGGGCTAAAAATTGTCTGTGGCACCTTAAAGTGATCGCATGCTGCACTCTTACCTACATCAGCTACCTAAACCTTTGTAGCGTGATGCTACAAAACAGATAGCCACTAAAATAGTGGATCGGCCATTAAAGTGGGGATAATGGTAAGTGGCATGGGGATAACAAGGCAGCCCTCGTGCTTTAAAGCCAGAGGTGGCATATAAGATTTTTATGCTCACACACCATGTGGCTAGGCATATCCGTGAGTATAGAGTGATGTCAGCCATCGGCCCAATGTGCCAGTGCAGGCCCGGTAAGAGGAAACCCAAAGAATGATGAGTAGGAACCCATTGGCCAGTGTGGGCCTGAATCAACCTACGTTTACTTTGTTCCCTGTGGCATATAATAATAAAGATGTTATCATTAAAAGGAAATAGCTTCTTTATTGCCCTTAGTAAAGTAATCATTGAATTGTTTATTTACATACGTCTACAAGATCTGAGGTCCTTTATACCTACCCCTGTGATGTTGTCTGCTTGTCTTTTTTTTTAATACACTAAGAAAACACGAAGATACAACAAAGCCATCGGCTTGTCATTGAATTCCAAATTTCAAAGGCTTCCGTTATATTCCTGACTAAATATATGCACAGTTTAAAAAAAAGAATTCTTCAGATACGGTATCTGACAGCTAAGTGCGACGGTTTGCCATCTAAGCGCTGTCTATTGTCACCAACAGAATATTTAGAATGTGTAGGGTAATAGTAAAATTACCATTATGTCTTGAGCCAAGTTGTTAGAAAGAAAAAAAAAAGATAGAGAAAATAAAAACTTGAAGACAGCAATAAAATCTTATTATTCCCTGAAAGTATCACAACAATGAATGACACTTTGTAAGAAAGTGAAAACGGAGAGATGTTTTCCTGCTTTTCCCCGCATGTTAACTGTTTTCAAATTAAAATTTCTTGGCTTTCTGAGACTTGAAAATTCAGGCAGTTCAGTCGATTTTGGATACACGCTCTGTTGAAAAAAACATGTCAAATCAAAAAAAATTGCTCCAAGATGGTTAAAAAATTCCACGTCAAGACAACTTTCCACTTTGTGGTAACTGGAAAAACCTTATCTGCCATTTTTTAACTTCCTGTAATTTTTATATTTTTTTTTGACTTGCAAGCACAAGGAACACAAAAGAATGAGAACTAAAAAAACTAGGCAGTAATCAAAGTGGCAAAGTGAAGTCTTGAAAATTTGAAGTCAGAACATCTGGTTTTGGGTCGACATAGATGACTTGGCCTGAAAATATAGGACTTGAGTAGCCGGCTGTAAAATGAAGCTTAAATTTAATAAGCGGTCGTGGATATTCTATACAGACATGGAGAGAAGATAATGAAAACATTTATAATGCTTGTCTTTGGTTAAAATGTAATAAGGAAAAAAAATGAATATTTTATACCGAATGCAAGAAATATAAGAAAAGAGAGAATATGATTTAAATCAAGTGGAAGTAGTCACTGGATCAAAATAATGGCTAAATTATTAACTCTGTTGAGTAAGAACAGATAAGCTTTCTCCAAATGTTCTTTCTCCGGTGACGTACGGCCCTTATTAAACTGATTTTTCTGACCAAACACTAATGTACCATTATTTATTGTGCTTTCAAAACAATTTATTTCTGTACATATGTCCTCTTGTCAGACCATTTCACGTGTCATGTCAAAGTTATGGTCTTCAGAGCAGGAAATGTGATTGCCGGAATTATGAATTTTGATAGTTTGATAAAAGAATCAAATAAAGACAAAAAGTTTAGATGAAACGAAACCTTTTGAGAATGTTGAAAGGTAAGCAATGTGTGATAACCTGAATATGTTGGATTACACCTCAAGGGGAACAAAAGACACGATCAGGCTCCCCAGTGGGCAACTGCTCCAAGGGCCAGCTACAAGGGAGATTTCTGACCTTCCCAACTGGCCCTTGGAGCATCAGAGATCTCGCTTGTAACTGGCCCATATACATTATGGAGCATCGTGCTTCGCCAACAGAGCATCTATCGTGACCTTGCTCCAAGCCGTGCCATGATTTGAAGCATTTCCTGGCACTCAACATAGAGATCGGCAGCTATGGAGGTAAGTACTGGGGGGCAGCTGGGACCCAGGGCAGAGCCCAAGCATATCTCTGGATACATTTATTTTAAACGCATGTTATGGTCAGAATCTATCGCAAGGTAATACGTGCTTAGTAGAGGTATAAGAGCAGAATACATCAGTTTTTACCCAAAATTCCGTTGCATTAAGTTGAAAAACAGAAGTGTGATTTGGTACAATTATATGGTAAAGGAGATACAGATGAAGTTATTTATCTAGCCTTTAAGTTCAGCCAGAATAGAATTAAAAGGGTTTATGATATGCAATCCGCCTACCAATGTGTCAAGCTTAGACGCAATGAATCCTTTACACATCACGTCTCCGAGGTCAAACCAACTTCATTAGTGTTACTTACTTGATAACATATTTTCTTCGAGTCGGCACGAAAATCATGTTAAATTCCTCGGCTCTGTTTAAACCAACAGTTGGGAAAATTTGCTGTAAGAGCCATAATACCTTTTGGATCTGAAGTCAGATAAATCCCAAATCCTTAAATCACGTAGATGCTTCCTAATTACCTTGGCTCTAACAATAGTGAGTCTTCATGAAAGGTACGGAAGTTGTATAAGTAGATACTCAATAAGTGTATTCCTCAACGGACTCTCTAATTTTGGCCGTCTGGAGGAAAATGAAAATATTTCTCAACACCCAACATGGCAGGAATATACATTTCAAAATTATAGCTCTGGCCATAACCCTCATCTTTTTCTTTAATGCATGACTTTCTAGCCTTCTAGACTGAGCAAGATCATGTTTCGGATCAAAGAGGTCCTTTTGGTTCTCGTCTACCAAGGACATGGTGTAAATTTCCAGTGAAATGCAGCCAGATGTAATCCCTTTCTAAACCACAGTCTTTTTTCCAATCCAACTCCAAGATATTATTCCTAGTCTTCTCGAGCCTTCGTTTAAAGAAAAAAAGGGGGCAAGTGTCAGATAACTAGTCTAGGGCTTTTCTTGAGACGACGGTAAAATATCTCACATTATTAGTCTTCAGTTGGGTTCTTTTGTTTATTGCTTTATTTTTATTGAAGTATAAAAAAAAAAAATCAGGTTTGTTGGCACATAGTTTGAAAACTAATCTGTAGAAATGCAAAGTTTGTGCCGAGTTGCCTGTGTGTGGTGTTCTCATTTTTGACATAATGACACCCAAATGGCCGGGAGACCTATTTTGCATGAGAATTTGATGGTTCCAATTACTTCTAGTGTAAAAATTCATCTAGAGAACTACATATTATTGGTTGTTGTTGACAAGAGAAGGTAGCGGTTGAACTCAATTACATTTAGCCCTGTGGAAATTCTTATTGTAAGTAGAAATTGAATATGGACATATTAGGCTCAGAGAAGATTCCGTTTTTAGAGGTTATGAATACCTCGGCCAACGAATTCATGGAACAAGAACGAGGGTAGCGTAAGTCACAAAGAGTTGTAAGGGCGACCCCCTGTATGTATGTATGAGCATTTTGATATATGTGCTGTAAATGCCATGGACACATACATACAAATATGATTAATATGAGTCCATAGATATACGTTTATTCAGATTCATCTTTCAATGAAATAGGTTTAGGCCCAAACAGGCCTGGCGCTGCAGGCTGACCAACATACTGAACCACATATCCACCACTGGAGCGGCAAATCAGTTGATGCAACATGCACACTACATGAGTAGAAAAGAGTAGCGCAGAACCGCGTATATCCAGCTGTCTGATGCTCTGACGTCATCAGGCGGCCGCCACTATCAAAAGGCCCACTTGGCCATCGCCCTGGATGCGTTCGTCTGATCCTTCGTCTGATATACGAATGTGTTTTGGATATAACCCACATTCAAATTTATGTATGTGGGTGCTCATGGACTCCGATATTTTACCAAGGTCCAAACCAACCACAATGCATCCTAATGTCAAATGGAAATGGGTCAACCCAAATAACCACCATTCACTATACTCACTAAATTTATAATGAAAAAAATAAGCAATTGCTTTTATTGTTTGCTAGTTCAGTTGAAACAGATTTTTCTTTTCTTTGAGATCTTTGAGCCAACATGACATCTAATGATCATGGTTAGCAGAATTTCGGCTATACTCAAAAAGAAACAATCTTGGTTCATTAACTGTGCTTGCCGCTAAAAATAATAATAACATTACTGTAACAGAAATCAGACACAAACATTTCTCTTTCACTGGAGATAGGGAGGTCACAAAGCTTGATGGATTGAATGTAGCGATCATTTTACATGATCATTTTTTAATAAATGACATAAATATGCATTCTTACTTTCATTTGCACGAGAAAATAAACATTTGGAAAGGTTCAATGGATGGTCCTGCGAGAGATGTAATAAAGAAGGTAAGTTCATTTTATGATTTTGTTTTTATCCAGATGAAGGATTGGGTGTACTGTCTTCTCTCTAAGTACCATTGATCCTTTTTAAGTGTGGAGCAGTCAATGGCGAGTTTCAGGTCATTGTGATCTGGGGAGGCCAAACAAAATGGGCAGGTGCAGCAGCTCCTACAGGAGTCTAATGATGGGAACCCAGTCCAATTTGGGAGTGAGATGCTCAAGGGCTCTCAGGGCAAAAGATGCCCTCTATTGTCTATCTGATCGTCAAGAAGGAGTAAGGACTGAAGACACGAAAGAACTAAGCGTTCAATAAGAATGATGATGGTCGGTGGTTTAGCTGCCCATCCTGTTAGGAGAATGGGGTAAAAAGAGTTCCGAAGACGTGCAGGTGCTTGTTTTCTGTATTTATTGAAGCCCTTTTTTGAATTGGAAGTCTCGAGCAACTGACCTATATGTTAAAAAGAAAGATGGGAAGCCTTGGGGAAAAAGAGAGTTTTGTTTATATTTTATTTATATAGGGCCAACAATTTACGCAGTGCTGCTGGCAGCCCATACATTAATTTGACCATTGTGCCAGCTGGCCAGTCCATCCGCCGTCAAATTCTGTCTTGCTATGCTTCGACGTTAAGGGACGTCCCTGATCCTTTGGACCTTTAAGTGTGATCTTCAGGATAATACATTTCTAGAAGGCAGGATGTGTGGGGGACAATGGAACAATGGTGTATGCGCAGACCATAAAAGCAAAAAAAGGAATCGTTCTCATATATCAAACTTTTATACTTTGTACCTCCAAGACAGGATTTAAAAAACAAAACTGTCCCTACCAGGAGCCTAGAGGAGACTGATCAACAACTAATTCCAAACTCACTTCATCCCTACAAGGTGTTAAGGTACAATTAACGACCGGACACCAAAGTCCCACTTATTCATTAATGATTTTAAACTTAGAGATGTCAGACTCTCCCTGAAATAAAGTGCATATGATCTTCTGTATTGATTCGGTGTATTATAACATTCGTAAATATCACATTCCGTATGAATCAGTGGAACTCGAATGACCTTATCTGCCACTGAAATATGATAGAAGCAGTATGTTTAATGTGAGCAAAATAATGCATTATTTTTAATGCAGGATCTCCACTGTACCTTGTTATTAACAGGGAAAAAATGTTCTTGCATTACAACTGACATCACTTTTTTTTTCTGTATGCTCCAAAATTCTTAACAATCTGAGGCATGTTGAAACGCGTGGGAACCAGTCACCCGTCAAAAACTACAGCAGACTAAATAGCTTCAAGCTTTTAATTGCACTCAAGACAAAATACAACATTTTGGACGGGGTGTCTGAATGAAGAATACACCTGAATTAATGCAGACATTATCACTCCCGCGTGAAGGCCTCCGAAGTTACTATATAAATGACAGCTAATTATTTCCCGCGTTTTGCAAAAGCCAGTATGAAAATGTTCAGACGAAGAATACCAGGGTTGTGTGTCACCCAGAATTAACTTTATATTTTTATTTTGTTTAAAGCAGACTTTATTAGACTTTGTTTAAAGTAGACCTCCCTTAAAAAAACCTACAGGAGCACTGAGATTATAGCCCATGGCACCAACATATTTAATTAAATATACAAATAATCACACTTAAATCCAATAGAAGAAGCTGGATCTCCAATAATCAGTTTATAATGAAAAATAACTTTATAGCCATATATCATATATTATACATGCTGGCCCTTTGTGATAAGAGGAAATAAAGTGATTTTTTTTGGTAAAAACTGATTTTGGATTGGAGTGTTTTCAGACCCAGTTTATTCAATGGACAATGAAGGCTATTTCCTTGAAGGCCACCATAAAATGGGACCTTGACAACTAGGCCAACAACTAGGGAGTAAAGACTAGAAAGCTCACTGCAGTGTCAGAACCAATTTCCAATTTTTTAACAGTTCATTTACAACATATTTTAATATTTAGTAAATATGAGTATGTTTGGAAAAGCAAGAGATGAAACAATTGAAGAGCTCTACGTAGAGCCCACCTGAGCCTCAAACAAACTGAGTGATCAATGTCTGGTTCATCATAGACATGTTATGTTAGTTAAAATGGAATGCTATATTGGCTACGTTTCATGGAGTGCACCTATTCTCCAACAATGGCCTTCATTCACACACCTCTGCGCTATCACTCCTCTGGGTCAATCCTAGGGTAGCCTCTGGTTACATGACATCATATTTCAGTTAGCCGTCCATCTCTGGGTAACATCACGGATTGAGAGGGGGACAGCTGTGGACATGCAAAACTATCCCCTCCTTACCACCTAACCACAAAGAAAGAGCCTACTCCTAAAAGTAAAAACAAACCAATCCCGTTCCCGGGATCAAAAATACCCTTATAACCTTTAAAAGGTTTCGGCTCAGAACCACTCCTTTTACTAGATCGCTCAGTGGCTTATACCGTTGCCCTGCAGCACTGGGTCCAGGGTTCAAATCCCACCAAGGACACCAAAACACTCAAGGCACCACATCCAAAAACACCAGTGCAAATTTGCATAATTTTAGCATATTCGCCGTACACAGTTATACTCATCACAATTGGATAATTCCCTTCCCAAATATCCCTATCACAATGTAAGTCTCCATAATATAGTCATACCTCCCTATAAAGTAAGTAAATCATTATCAAATAATCAATATTGCAAATCGAAGAGAGTCCAATTATTTAGAATCTACAAATAGGCTGAGAAGGAAAAACCTTCTGCCCCAACCATTGTCCCATTGTGGTGGCATTATACACATGGCACATCGGTGGGTAAGAGGACATCATTCGGGCACAAAACTAAAATGCCAATCATCTTTAACTCTTCATATCTGTAAATACCAGCACTAAATCCGCTCAGTGGCAGGCCAGCATTACAGAGTATTATTCATTATCACAGCTCAGTAACTTCAATATGCAAATTAAGCCTGTGATCCAAGTCTCATGCATACTTGATAGCGGTATTTAGTGGAACTCTGCGGACTTTTATGTTCCAAACGTATGCTATCATTTGCGATCTGCTGTATGGGGCTATTCTATATATTGCATTATATATATATATATGTGTGTATGCTCTTCCCGCAGTGAATCCTCAATACTATAAGATGTACAATTAATTAGAGTTTTGGGGATCACTGCACAGATATAAAAGCTGGTGATAAAATGTATTGTGACTGCGACATATCCTTTAAAACGCTCAATGAAATGTTTCACTTACAGAGTTAAGATAGCCTATTGTTAGGAATTGTCAGTATCCTTTATGGATGTCATAAAGCTGGTATTTATTGGATGGAGATATTAAAATCAATAACATAAATGGGAAACCTAATTCAGCCTTTTTTCTGCCCAAAGTGAAGCATTTCTGCCTTGAAATTTGCTGTCGTAAAAGGATACTTGATGTTGTAGTTTAACTCTAATCCAAATGATGGTGTCACCTTAAAATAGTTTTTTTTTTACAAGTTTTTAGATTTAATGCCTTTCTGGTCAAAGGAAGACTTGGTCCGTGAAGTAATCTGAATTCATTAACTTATTCATTACTGAATTATTATACCCGCAGGTTCAAGATGTACGTACATAAAATTACATGAAAAAAAAACAACTTTTTCAGAATATAGCATCCATGTTGAAAAAAGAACGTAGAATGTGACGGCAGATAAGAACCATTCGGCCCATCTGGTCTACCCATTTTTCCTGCTGTAGAGACTCAGGAGCCGGGTGCCTGCACCATGTATGTAACTAGCCTCACTGCATTAACCTCTACCATATTGCGATATGCCAACTGGGATTAAAATGGTAAATATTAAGAAAAGATCATTTTGGAGCTGAAAGAAATGAGAGGCAGAGATAGAGGACCACTTTAACATCCCAAGGTGCGGTGATGTAACAGTATTTACCATGACTCTACGCGGAGCGCTGGGGTATGATGTCATATCCTGTCATTCCGTGTAGACAGATGCTGACCAATTACACCATGCTTGACACAGCCTCCATGGTGTAATTGGCCTGGTTGGGGAGATCAAAGATGTCAGCAGCCTCCACCCCTCCCTCCCTGGACCTGCCGCCACCCCCTGGACCTGCCGCCCCTAAGACTAGCCATGACATCGATATGTCACTGTCAATGTGGTATTATTTAACGGCATTTGGTCTGGATATTCTGCTTCCATACATTTATACCGTTTATATACTTGGGAAAAATTAACCTGCCGTTGCTCATTCAAGTTAGTTCCTGAATATACCGTTGAGGTCACGATATGTAAATTTAGATTCAGAACTTGCCTAAACTTTTCCAGAATGATCAAACATTAAAAACAAAACACAGTTACCCAGTGTCCCAACACACCCCCTGCGGCAATAGGATGACTGCCAAAAAAAATCTGAATTCCAGCACCTAGAGATCACTTGATAGAGTTAATTATGGGCCAGTATTAATATTGTTTTTTTAAGCTTTTTTTTCTTTTCCCATAACCATAGAATGAGCCATAGATTTCAAAATAAATTGCATTGCTACACAACAAGATACCTTGTGTATTGTACTATATGTGTCATAAAATTAGGCACCATTATTATTTTTTATTTTTTTTCAGAAAAATAGAATTATAAGGACATTAGAGATTGGGGGGAAAAAAGACAGTTTTTTATTTGTTTATTAGTTACGAAAAAATAAATATAGTCGTAATGGACCAAGAGAAGATGGAGTCTTTTTAGTTAAAGCTGATACCTTTTATTGGGCCAAGAAGAGACCTCCCAAAAGCTTTTTCTGTGTTGGTCCAATAAAACTCAACTAAAAAAAAGGCACTTTATTTTTATAAGGATATTTCTTCGCATTCAATAAGGTTCTGTACCTTATTTGTGTCTGTTTTGTGACTGTGCTGACATTGCTCAATCACTCTTTATTAATTCATCTGCTGGAGATTTTTGTAGTATCTTATTTCAGCGCTATTGTTTTTTTGTTTTTGTTTTTTACCAGGTTAAATCACATGAAGTTTATAGTAGTAAATATCCTGAAAAAAAGGAAAAAAAATAAAGTGGAACATGGAGCAAAAATAGATTTTTTTATATGTTTTTGTTTTTTTTTATTGTTTTTTTTTGTTTGTTTCTTTTA
>VKOC01000008.1:20889323-20900721 GCA_009364415.1 Spea multiplicata
CCAAACAAAGCCAAAAAATTGGAAACTCTAAATAAATATTTTTCAATATTTGTAAAATCCTGCTTTGTATTTTTTTTAACATGTATATATATATTTTAGATTTTTTGTGCAGCTCTCTGAAAAGGAACCCAAAACTTAGGTAAGTACTCACCACGGCATGGCTTTGCAGAATAATCTGTTTTAACTCACTGATTTCATTATACACTATCAAGAGCCAAACCCTAGTGAGCTTCTGGTGCGCAAAGGGCCATGCTATCCCTGCATCATACGTAGTCATGGCTTTAAATTTAATGGGGTGAATTTTTGGGGCATCTTCCATAAACTCCCATTGGGCCCCAAGTCTGAGTTTCCCTTTCTCACCTTGTCGTTCTCTTCGCTAGTAAGCCTACTTCTTCCTCACTCCCTGTGATCACCCTTATTCTTCTCACACCTTTACTCATGCACAAGAACCAGTTCCTTTGGTCCTTGGTGGAATGCGTTGGCTTTGGGCAGCTGCCTCTTTGCCCTTAAAGAGGTCCCTTTGTTCAGTTAATGAAGTGATTTCTTAAAAGCCATCTCCATTCACTTAACCATGAAACGTATAGGGTCAACTCATATGTTCATGCAAGAAAAGCTCACTAGGGATGGTCCTCCTTAATTTATAGTGACGTGAGAGGGTTGAAACCTTGACTCTTCTTCAAGCTCATAAGTTCTTTGGGATATTGAACAAGTTGTACGTAATGCAACAACGCACTGCTGATCACTCTAGGATATTGGTAAAAGGGTGTATGGATGGGTTCTAGCATGTTTATAAAAAATACCTTATCTATGTAACAACTTCAATGACTCCTGTTACTTAAAAAAAGCTATTACCAATAGCAATAAGTGCATACGCTAAACTTGTCTGCCTGACATAAAGTATCTAGATATGAACATATATATAAATATATATATATATTTCTTCAGCAAAGACCACATTCCATTCTTTCTTGCAAAGACTTAACATTCTCTTTTGAGCTTCATCATCTGATGTCCCCATGATCTTCTGTTTCGCAGCAGAAATTGGTCCATTTAAACCATCCCTTTTGTCCTGCCTAAACAGATATATCTCTTATAAAAATGTTCAGGTTTATCACTGATTGCAATATTTCGGCTCATTGTTGCATTCCTGTATTGTAGAATCTGCCTTTTGTCATTTGACGACGGCAAGAAATGTGAACGTCTTTTTATTGGTTCTGGGAAAAGAACCAAGTTATTAATATGCTTACTAAATAGAAAAGTAAATACGGCCAGTAATAATGTAAAGAACTAATATGAGAGGGACTTTTATACTGCAGGAAGAAAATGATCATCTACCTGGTTATTATAGAGCACGGAATATGGTGAATTTCTAATCTAACTTTTCTTCCTGTAATATTTGCATTAAAATGAACTGAAAGTAATTTCTTTTAACTCAAATAATACCGTTGAACTCAACCACCACTAAATTCTGTTACAGCAACGTTTTATATAAACAAATAGTCATATATATATATATGTATATACATACACCGTGTATATAGTGGTTGTGTGTATGTGTATATAGAGTATATATAAATGTGTCAACATAAAATAATCATATATTAAATATATTATTATATATAATATATATATTTATATATATTGTGGCAGGATGGCCCAGGATCAAAACAAGAAACTCCAGACACCAGCGGAATAAAAGTAAAATGTCATTTATTGCAGCTTGCTGTAAGGTCCACAGTGTTGCGCTTCACAGTATAAATAAACCAAAACAAATCCTGCTCCATCTTGGAGACTAACTATACAAGGTTCTTTACCTCACTAACTAACCGGCCAGCTAACCCAGTGCCAGTCATAAAAGTCATAGCAGCACAACACAGTATTTCTGGCCCATACCTTTCTAAAGTCTGAGGGCCTCTGGCTTCACTGCCTCTCTCCCTGTTCTCAGACAACTAATGCCTCTAACGACCGCCCTTTAAACACCTGAGTGCAGGTTCATTTTTCCCACCTGCTGACCTCCCAGAAATTAACTCCCTCATGCTGGGAATAATGAGCGCTCTAACCTGCTACTGATGTACACAGACTCCGTTACCTTGCCACAATATATATATTATAATACATATATATCTAAAACAAAACAGTACAAAATAGATTAGCACTATAGTTGGAATAGATAAAAGATTAGTTAAAAAAAAAACCACAAACAAATATTTTGGCAAACCATTTATTCAAGTAATTATTATAATTGTTGTTATTATTGTTATTATTAATTTGAATCCCTTATGGCTTAATATTTACCCTTTATATATATAAACTTCCTAGGAAAGTGTTGAGGATTCAATATTTTCACATATGGGACAGAAAAAACATGTCTGTATGTTCCAAGGGTCTGCTGGATTTATTTTGCCTGAAAATAAAGGGAAACCAAAAAAAAGAAGAAGAAGAAGAAAAAGAAACAAACAAAAAAACTAAACAAAGCTTAACAGCTGTGTAGCTGAGCGAATTTAATGTCATGGAAAATGTATTGTTATTGTGGGAGTACTTTGCACTGTGAATAACGGCTGCAGCACTGGCATGGCGAAGGACAGGCAGCGAGACGCAGGGACGAGAGCGTAGAAAGGGACTTGATTGCACTGCCTGTCACTCAAGCCTTAATTGCATGCAAATGACTCCAGAAAGGAGTGGTTTATGTAGATGTTTAGGTCTTCCCAGGCACAGTAATTAAGACAAAGGCTTGAAAAATCAGGTGCAAGATGATCAGCTTGTTAACCCCTAGTTTGACAAAGGGCAGCGCGATGAATTGTAACGAGCGATGGCGTTGGCCATCTTTGTGGTTGGGTTACCCATAGACTCCCTCTTCTTGGGGCATCCTACAAGGGCCACTCACTGTCACTTAACCGTTGGAATTTAATAAATTAGAGGCGAGGCACCAATGCCGAGTCCAAGCTAAGCAAAAGTCTGCCAGTTTAATGGCAGAGGGCGAGACATGAAACCGTAATTATCTTCCCACTAATAATGATTGCGTATTTTGATTTTCTAAGCATATACGCGCAGGTTGAAAAGGCAGACATAGTTTTTTTTTTTTTGCAACAATTTGTATTTTATTCCCATTCACTGAACCTGTGAGTTTAATTATTATGTTAGAATTTCTACCTTTTTTCCCTTCTCTAATCTCAAAATATTTATTATGAATTTACCTAATAAAATAATTACAGAATTACATTATAAAGCTATGTGTATTGTTGAGCTGTACTGCAGTTATTATTCATCCTAAAACACATGGGCTTTTGGTTAATAATATAAATAATGAAAAATCTGTTTTTTTACTCCTATCGAGTGTATGCGGTATTCTAATCTATACTTAAGGAAATATTACCCCAGGCCCCGCATTAATACCCACAGTCCTATTATACCAGATATAGATTCAGGGGAGAGCTTTCCTTGAATGTTGGCTCTGTTCTGTCCAACCAGATGCTCAACGGAAATAATCCTGATACAGTTTTAGGATTTTTCTAATTAATATAGGATTAATTAACCAATTATTGGAATCCTGGGGATTAATTTCGCATATCGCAGGATAAGTATTAACCTAAAAACCCTGACTTGTATGATGTATTTGAGTGTACTCATGGCCTAAAACGCGAGGCTTTTTCCCATTCTCCACGACGTTGTCTCTTGGTCTACACATGCCGGTGAATATGTCTGTCTGTTTCTCTGCATCTCTTTTTTTTTTGTCCGTGTGTTTCTGTGTCATTGCCTCATTGTACTTTAATTACGTCTCCTCTCTCTTTTTTAAAAGCTTGGAGTGGGTTACAGCTGTGTTTGTATCAGAATTTCAAATTGAAGTTTTTCACAGCTGGATACAAACAAACATGATGTCATCAAAATACAGTAGGCTTGCCCAGTAGACGAAAACCCACCTCAACAAGAATGCAGAAGAATGGAATGGACATCGGCCGTGAATTTATTACTCCCAAGTATCGTCAGCACTCCAGCACTGAAGAGGTTAAACACACAAAGACCCCAATTACTACTTGAGTAGATATTTCTCTTAAAATGATCTGGACCATATTTAATCGTATGATGTCAAGGCTAAATTCCATTGTTCACTTAAATGAATGAGAAAGTTAAGTATCGTTTTTGCTGGCATCTAATGGGTTAATCGTTTTAAGCGCTTGCATGCTTTAGGTATAAATCCAGGTTACTGATCAATAAAGCCTTTAATGTAATTTATAATAATGGATTAGTGAAAGAAAAAAGATTCCCTTTCAGGAAAAAAAAACAGCTCTCCGTCAAACCGGCATTGACTGGGACGGCCAATAAAAATTATTTCTCTCCTTCTGTAAAATGTCAGTCCGTTTCCCATAATTCCCAGCAGGCTATGATGTCATAGTAAATGGTAACTCAGACACTTTGTTAAACTTGATCATACTGTTTGCAATATGCCAATATCCATCAATACTAGTCAAGCTAGATAGATATACCCATAATCAAGCATCCTGGCTAATTATTATTATTATTGTTTTATATAGCACCGTCATATTCTGTAGTGCTGTACAATGGGTGCTTATCTCTATTGTAACCCTTATTTGTAACCCTTAATTTGCTGTTTATATATATAAAATTAAAGGTATTGCCTAGAATATGAGATCAAACCTCCCAGTCTTTCAAATGATCAAAGATGGAGGCACGTCAAGGAGACAGGGCTTTACCAAGACTTTTAATGTGACTTTCAGACCTTATTAAAACTGCTTTATGTGACTGAGAAAGATGTTTCCATGCAAATTATTGTGACTTTTGGGGCTGTAGATACCCTCCTCACACCCTCATTCTGAGCTCCTGGAAAAGAGGGGCAATCAGGGGAGGAAAGAGGGACATCAGGCATTTTGACTCTTGTAAAGACGTCAGAAACGAGACCTCAAGACAGTGATGGCTCTTCAGATTGCCCAGAAGACTATCCCTTTTACTATGCATTAAAGATGGCCCCGGGTAACTCAATATGCTGCACTTTACTCAGAGATATCAGAGGTTTCAGAGGTGTAGATCATGGGACCATAATATTTACACTGTCTAAATTATTTGCTGTTTTCCTGTTTCAGAGCCCAGATTTTCTTGTTCTGTGTGTGATATTTATAGGAATTTACAGGTGATTGAGTCACCTGGTTAAGTCAGGTGAGACTGTGTTGTGTATGTGATCTGGATACACCTCTTGTAGGTAATGCATGCGGAAGACATTTAAGTATTATGTAGGTTTTTTTAACTTCCATTCCAAAGGACCAGGAATGGAAGGAGGGAGAGAGGCATGGGATGGGGTTTGTTGCTCTCCAGATGGTTAAAGGTACTTTACCCCCATCCCAATTGACAGGGGATCGGGGCATATGTTGGCTCATATGATCTTTTTATCCCCCCTGATGTTTTCATTGTTACGCTCCATACCCAGCCTCAAATAGGGTAGGCGAAGGAGGGGTTTAATGAATACCTACAGAGAAGAGACAGCCAACGGGTAGCTCTCCAGCTCCAAATCTCCAAGACCCATGTGTCACACCATTTTCAAAAACTTACTAGAGATGTAAGTTAGCCTCTGGTATAACTTGTTTTGTATGGTCTATTGTGTCCTTACTTTGGGTCCATTTGAGGTATTAGTGAGATGGTCCATATGTTGCACAGAAGCAGGATACGTCTGATCCGTGTCACAGGTTCGATTTCAATCTGACGTGTCCTTCTACAGATACCGTGTGTCACTTGACTAGTTTGGCACCTTCTGCGTTTAGTGCAATCATTACTGTTCTCCTACACAAGCTTGGAATAATCTCAAAATCTGGTATTGTAAAGATTTTCTGTTTTGATTATATTGTCAATGTAACAAAACCCTTCCGAGTTATTCCAAAAACGCTTTTTCATCTTCTGTGAAATAACTTTTTTTGAAAAGCTAGTTTTATTCTTTTTCTCCTTGCTGTCCATAGTCCTCATCTTGCCTCTCGTCTGCTCTGCTAAAGTTCTCAGGGCTGAATTGAGATGTCAAGTAATGGTCAGCCAAGAGTCTGTTCTAGCCTGGAAAGCAGAGTCCATCAAATATTTAATTGTTAACCCCCCTCAGGACACTCAAGTTCACAGCTAAGAAACTGAAGAACGCTCCATAGGCAACAAAAAACGAATGTTTGTCTCGGAACATTAAAGTGTTACTACCATAGAATAATTGCGTCGGCACCCGACTCACAAATTAACACATCAATTTAAATATCTGTTATTATAGGGTAAGTTTTTATTATTTTTTTTTAATTAAAATCACACTAATTTTTTGGTTGATTTATATACTCTGCTTCTGACTGGGTTTTTGTTCCAACAACCTGTTTATGCTTTTAATCCGGGTAATGTAGACATATTGGCGACACCAGAGGGTAAAGCCTTCCAAAATGGAATATTACAGTACATTTGGCTGGATCTTCTAAGCCTATCATAGATGCCAGTTTCAAAAGCTTTATCGGTGCCCATTTTAATCAATGGGAATTTAGGGCAGGCCTATATTTGGAATTTTTTTCTGCTGAGAAAATAGCACACGAAAAATATTTCAGTGCGTCGAACGAGGGTTACCATTATTGCTTTACTTGAAAGTCTAGAATGAATAATACTGGTATTTTAGAAATAGAAATTCTTTTGCTGTAGGGCGCATTAACCTATTGAGTACCAGAGACATTTAGTATTATCACAAACATACAGGCGAGCAAACACAATGGTTTTATAATTTTAAAAAAGTGTCCCAAATAGGCGCAAATTATTATTATGGTTTTTAAATATATTGTATAACCCAGCCCTACAACCCAGCCCTACAACTCTAGTTAGGTCTTTCTTTGTAATTTGCTTCCATACGATCAATTTTTAGATTTTTTGACTTTTATTTTAAAGAAAATTAGAACATACACATTGCATTGACCTAAGTTTCTGAAAAAATATATTAATATAATTTAATAAAATAAGTGAATTAAAGAATGTATGGGGTAGACAAAAGGCTATCGAACAAAATGTAGGCCCAAGGAGCTAATAAAGTTTGAGGTAACGAGGGGCAGATTTCTAGGCCCAGTGGCTCTACGCAATTATTCCTACACGATAACCCTTTTGATAAAGTTTTTATGTCCATACTTGATAATACGGAATAAACAGACGTGGGTTCCGTTCACAGTTATTGACTCCCGCAATAAATCTTTTCCCCCCTGACCTTAATACATTTTACACGTGGGAAAACCAGATGGTGCGCAGCGCTTGTCGTGATACCCAACTACGGGAAATATGACAATCCTGTCCTTAACGCGTCGCCCTACATTTCAGAAACTGAATATCGGGCGGATTTGCGTGCTGCAGGTGATCAAGAGATAGCTCGACGCTGTGAGAAAGTCTGCGTTGTCGGCTTTGTGGGAAAAAAGGAGGTTCTTTTTCCGTGAACTGTACACTACATGAGAATGAGGGTATAAAAAGCTTGGACACTCAGACAAAAAGAAGACCATTTAGCCTTTTCACTGAAGTCTAGGATCCTTGCTGAGGGATTATTTTACATGGGCCTCTGTTTTGGCTGTCAAGGCCCCGGATTTTACTCAAAGCCAGGCACCAGATGTCAAGCCTCAGAATTCTTCACAAACGATGACCTTACTGGGTCAAGGCCCTATACAGCAGTTTTTCGCTTCAAGCTGTGTACAACAGAAGCAGCAGAAAGGCTCTCTTGGAGAAAGCCCGTCTAAGTGACTAGATCCTAATTTTTTTTCCCGCAGACTGAAGTCCTTGTGATGTCTATGAGAAAAAAAACCTAAAACACCCTAGACAGTTAACTTCTCCTTTTCTTTTCTCTCCTTCCATCGCCCCCCCCCCGTAATGAATTTATTGATGTTTTTCAGGGAATGCACGATACAAAGGTCTAACTACATATATTTATATCTTGGTTTTCCGTAACAATTCATTTGTTTTTGGTTACTGTATAGAAGCCTACATTGTGGTAGGGCGCATAGTGTCAGAGTTGGAAGCGGAATGTGTTGTAACGATTTACAAAAGAAAATACAGAGTTCGACTCCTCTACGCATTCTTCCGGCCAGCAAGAATTCTTTGTATGTATTTTTTTTGTGTGTTTCTGGCTGGTAAATCAACTACAATATGTTCATTACTGGAACAATGGTAGAATTACCATAGGTAAAAACAAAGAGCAAGCAGATAACACACGTAGAAGTAGGTGAGAATTTACTCATGTAATAAAAACGAACCATTATATGCTCAAGGTTTTATTAAATCTTTGAGTTCTTGGATCTGTGTTAAAGACACGAGTTATTGCATATGGCAAACAAATTTCAAGGACGTAGTATAGTAGAGGGATAACCTTTTTTTTACAGTTAGATCTTCATTTTGATGTGAAGGTGGAATGAAATGTGATTTATTCTGGACAAACTAGAAGAAAATTGGAAGGATATCTTCATAGAGTCAGGGTAGGACTTACAAATAGCTGAAAAGGCTGAGGGTCTGATACGATCCTGATTTCTCACTTGTATATCAATGGATGGAGAGTGGGCTATGTGGGAGAATGTGAGGAGATGTAGGTAGGTCATTTGATAAAGAACTAGAGCGTGAGGAGAGATGACCTAGGGGGTGCAGCAGTTTATTTGACAAAGAGCCATCTTGGTCCTACTCAGTCCAGAAGTGTAGGAAATAAAAGAGTGGATCCCATGATTTTAGGGAGCCACAAGAAGCTGGTTAGATAGTCAGACATGATGAGGGAGGGAAAAGGGAAGAAGGGGTAGATGACCCATAGCCAGAAACATCTCAGTCATGGGAGGAGAAGTGATTGCCCCCTGGGGGAGGAAAACAACACTCACTAGCCAGCAATGGATGTGACAAATGGGTCGTCAGTTTCACAAGATGGAGGAAGCATTGGAGGAACTTATTATATGACTAGACGTATTGTACCCGTCCTTTTATTATACTGGAAAATGTAACATGCTAAGTACAATTGTAAATAAAAAATGTATATATCTTAATAGGAAGAACAAGAAGGGGAGGGAGAGAAAGATAGGAACAAATAGGTTTTCATGTTTTTGTATCTCCAGGATTTAGGATCAATAACAACGTAGGGTTAAAATTGTCTTGTGTGGGGATCTATAAAGACAACTCATATGTTCTGTGTGAATGAGCATATGATAGGCCCCTCTAATCCCTATACCGCAAGGCAGACGAGAATTGATATAATCCATTTACATGCATGATTCCAGTGCAAATTCATGTCAGAAACATTTTAAATGACCAGTTACCTAATTCTTGTCTATTTTCCTTTCTCTACAGCCCCTTGCAACATCCCAGTTTGAGAACATGGACTGGGAATAGGAGGTGTAGGGATAGCCCAGGGTAAATCTTCTAGTTAGGTTACCTGCTAATACAAATAATCTGTACATTTTCCAGTAAATGGGGGGAAATTTTCATGGTGTCTCGTCGTGACAGATACAAAGTACTTACACCTGCAAACTGAATCACAACCACTAGGGCTGTATTAATATTGCACCTATTTTGAAAAAACAGGACTAGATTTAATATCCCCCTCTACCCTCAGATCCAACCACCTTGGGCGTTTGGACAAGGCCGGCACTGGCAACTAATACCCCCACCTCATGGCTAATTGCCACCAGCTGATTTCATGTGACAGGGCTGATACCAGGATATCCATGGATGAGGTTGTAAGGGCCAAAAACCTTTGGAGCTTTCCACTTTTCAACATGCTTAAGTACAGTTTTCAGGGATTTTCTGGACAGAATGGCATGGCTGTGGATGGAGCACGGCACTATGTCCCCTTCCATCCCTAGGATTGTGATACCTTCCTAATTGCTTTTAAGATCTCCAGACACAACCAAAAAAAACAATGCAAGTTGTGAATTGGCCATACTAAATATCTTACCCTACAATGAGTTCCTAAAATCTCGAGTTTCGGCTCACATGTGCCATCGCAGAGGAGAAATCTCCATTAGCATGTGAGGTTAATGCCGCACACAAGTGTGGAATACGAGGGGCAGTTCCTATGTACACAAGCACAACCCCTCCGTAGATATGTGTAACTATTTTGTGTAACAGTTTCTTAACACTCGTGACAATGTTTTAGGGTCTGGAGCCCTGCAGGACTTCAGGTATCAGATCCCATTAGGTTCTGACCTACTTTCTATCACATCCAGAACTCAAGAATGAAAAGATCTGCTTTTGCCAAGATCTCCCACAGATGTTATTTCGAATATTTTGGCCAGCTCTATCCACCAGATGTATCCAGGAGCCAGAATTTAGATTTCAGAAGTCCAATTTTTTTGTTGTTGTTGTTGTCAGTCAGGTTCATTGTCCTGAAATAACCCTCATTCCACTTGTTTTAGCCGTTTTTGTGTGAATTTACCAGTGTGGTTGGTAGAGCTAACGTCCTTGTGGGGTAACTACATATACTAACACTGTAACAACTACAGTTGTTTTATTAACAATGTTTATCAACCCAACTGCCGTATTTACCCAACCTCAAAGACCCTGTGAACATAGCATTGCCTAAGGACGTAGGAGTCATGTATGTTCCCAGGAAAGGCAGCCCAGGTGCTATTTTCCCTTTACAGATCATCTCAATATTTACTAAAGAAAATGTATTAGTTTAATTTTCGGAATTCATGTAGCAGAGTAATGATGGTTCCCAGTAATGTGGCATGGTGTTGGTACCCTTGCCTGGTCATACCTGTCCAACCATGGCCAAGATGGCAGTGTTTTGACTTGCTATCTGTGCTAATTAGTGCATTTGTAGAATGTATTTGCCCTAGGATAATATGGCGGGTGGGCAATTTTACCAACTCCCCAGACCACCCTATGGAACTCCATGCACATCTACTGCTCAACTGAACACTTTGCCCATTTTCGTAATCCCATCTTCCCCTGACTGCTTCATTATAGGATGTGGCTTAATGAAGTATGATGTTAATTTGCATCTCTATTGCCCAAGAGGCTCTGCAGCAGAAACACCTTTATATGCCCTTGTTTCAGAGACAGGCAACTAATCTCCTTTGGTTGGCCAAATCACTCAAGTCGCACTAGCCTAAAAGACAATGCCCCCACCTGCCAAACTAGCCAGTAGCCTCTACACAATGTGAACCATTAAAAATCAATTTTTCAAGCTGTAAATTAAACGCACCAGTGTCATTTTTCAGCCCACCGTGACAACTAAATATTTGTCTCAACATTAATATTGAAGTTTAATACTTAAGAGATTTGGAGGAGTTTATTTTAATTTAATCTTTTTTGCCACTGGCAATCAATTGTACTTGTCACCCACCTGATAGAGAACCGGCAATTCTGCTGCAAAAAAAAATAATAAAAAAAATAATAATGAATTAGCTCCTCGTACCCACAGTGTCTGCCC
>VKOC01000008.1:20900821-20921670 GCA_009364415.1 Spea multiplicata
CCACAGAATAGGGGAACGGCGCATTGGCCCACCCTGCTCTCCAATTGCTCTACCCCAGGGACCCATATTTACGATCTGGATAGCACCTGTACCCAAATGCCACACTAAGCATCTCCCTGGGGTTTACAGTACACTGTCACAATATATATATATATACCGTAATATATAATGTGTGTATTTACTGTATATACATTATTTGCTGATTCTATTGTGTTAAATTCTGGCACTCACAAAAAAACATTATGTGACCTTGAATGACTTTGTGTTACAACACGGGGTGCAATAAACCATCCAGTTGGAAAGACAGGCTGTAATGATGTGATTAAAATCTTTGATACAGTAATAGGGGGGAAAAAGCCCTTCTGATATAATAAACCTTTTGAGAGACGTGGCTACTTATTCACAGTTTGGGAGATTGACGAGCTGATCTTTAAAACACCAGCCAGTGTTTACAGTGAAGATTTTTGAATATTGAATGAAGTTTGCCGTTGCAGATTATACTCGTCCTCTAATCCCTTAATACCTCGGGGACCCCCTATCATGTTTACACTTTTATATTCACGCACAGCGTGTTGTAAATTGCATATTCCTGGTCCAAAGTATTTTTTTTTTCCCGCGGATCTACTGTATCTGTGTTACAAAGTAACAAACAGACCGAAATATGTTTGCCGTTTGGCACCTTCTGGTGATGTGATATGATCTGTCCAATTTGCAGCATGGCTGGGTTGATAAAACCTTTCTGTGCCAGAGGGGCAAACCATAGATTGTATATCAGGTGGCAGAAAGGGTTAATTTTCAGATGCTTATCAACAAGTAGGGGGGGTGTATTTTTTAATTTTGTGCAATAATAGGAGGGGCACCGTAAGATGGAAATGATGGAGTATTATGTATACATCCCGTTATATCCACTTATACCAGAAACGAACCCAAGCCCCTTTCTCGTTGGAAGGTGACCTTGGCGCATATTAATATTTAGACATTTTATTCTTGATTTCGTTGTAAAGTGGGCTGTATTGAACACATTTAGTGGAGGACATTAATAGCGCTTCTGTCTTTCCGCACACAGTAGGTTTTCCAAGAAATTAAATGAAATCTAGATCTGGATGGCCATACAATTTATACCTTCCAAGTGCCCCTATGTTGGAAGGACAGTCCCATTCTAATACTCCCTATTCCTCCCCTGGTGTCCCTCTTACCCAGTTGGGTATAAGTGTCACAATGGAGTCTATAAAATACATTCTTCTCCTGAATACATTACTCAAATAGTTATTAATATGTCACAAAATCACAGGAGGGACAGAGGCCGAGTGGGTTCCGTTCTAAGTCCCCTAACTGGGCTTAAGGCCAGCCTGCTCATGGAGGCAGGGGTAAACGAGCGTTACCTATTGCATCCTCATGGGACCGCACAGTAGCAAGGCATGATGTGTGGTGGTGCCAGCACTATCCTGGACAAAGGGATTTTGGTCTTAAAGAGGGCCTGCTCCGCTTAATGAGGGACATTTTGGAGGAACAGGTCAAAAAGTGTTCTTGGATTTGTTGCGATGTGCTTAGGCTTTTGGCAGATATCCATATTTGCCCTGGGGTAGCGATGTCCTATTTTGACAATAAATTCCCCAGAATTCCCAGGGTAGGGGTGGCACCTTCTGTTCCAGGGGGGGCAGGTAAAGCCATGCGGTGAAATTAACAGCTTGACCCCCTCCCCGGTAACTAACATACAGTATGCACATATTTACACACCCTCACATACTTATGCTAACACACACATGCAAATCCCTTTTGTAAGCACCCTTACACATACACACTCCAGTCTCACAGTAAACACACTCTAACACACATTGTACCATCATGCTAAAAGAAACACCTTCATATACACAAAATGCTTACATTTCCTCTAAACACACCCATGCTTACACACCTATACATCCACATTGAAGCTAACATACATACATATTTTTGTACTGCCGTTCTTGTCTCCGTGATCAGGATGGTCAAAGTTGGTCTGCCCCTTGAGGATCCCTAATATGTATTTCTTTTGCATATGGAAACTTTCTGTTAATATTCGGTGTCTCTGAAAAGAGTTTATAAAATACACCCAGACTGTGAGCCCAATGAATTATTATTGTCTTTACCTTTGATACATTGATAATTAATTTGTCTGACACCATATGGATTACATTCTTTCTGTTGTATAGCCATCGCTTTCTGTTTAAAGCACACGTGGCATTATACTGGAAGCAAATGGAAACGCTGGTCCCACAAATGATATTCATGGACTCGGGCGCAACAATATTCTGACCTTTTAAGAAGAAGCTTGAGATTTTACCAGTTACAGAACAGACAAAGTGTATCTGGGGACTGAGACCTGCTGGAACAAGTGTGAATATTTTGCTTACAGCATAACTATCATAAAAAAGAATAATAAGATATGTCTGTCTACATTTAACTCTTTAAGAGCTATGCTGGCTTACTTGGCATAAACCAAAAAGCTGATTTAAATTTAAAATATATATTTTTTTTATTTCTATGGGGATGCACACTTCATAAATATTTTTTCAGTCCCAAACTATTTAGTTGTACCCTTCCTGAGCCTTTTGTAGGGTCAGATCATGGTCTGGCTCTAGTGTCGTCAAATGAATAACCTGCAGTTGAAGCTTGAAGGTCACCACTTGTCTTAGATAGTCAGCTCTAGGAGGAAATTGAAATTATGCTTTGATAAAACAAATATTTTCCTTATTGCTTTCAATTGTCTGTTGATAAATATATATTAAGTTTAACTTCATTGCATCAAAATATTATCTTAACTTTAGTTTAACGGAACTCCTTAATTATATTCATAATGCAGAATTCTGTAACACCAGTCAGTTGGATATCTGGGGGAATTATGGTCTAGGAGACAAATGTCAGCTTGTCCTGATAAATGACATCATGTCTAACTGAAGAGGTGGCTATTCTGTAGACATCTACCCCACCAGGGGCACAAAAGGTAGATGTTGTTCCTAAGAAAATACAGTAATAACCTATTCCCATAGAGAATCTCAGCTCCAATGGCATATCTTCGACATGTTCCGTTTTCTTGCTGTCCTGGCTAGCTGCCCAGCTTTCTTGCTTTCGTGGGCAGTAGGGATCATGGGGAGATCCTCTGATCTTCTCTAAGTTGCCAAGGTAGCTGTAAAATGAACGGAGGTCTTCTGTGTTGCACCCATGCGGCTTCTGTGCGATGCTCTGCAGTTGAGCACCTTAAGGTGGCTCTTGGGGTAAGATGGGTATTCTTGGTCTTCCGTCTCACCTTCACCCCTCTCAGATCCAGTCTCGCCCCCCCGTCACCTCTATCCACACCCCAACAAAGAAGCCCCAATTTGGACACCTGAACTCTTTGAGGATTAGAGTTAACTAAAGCTTGATTTGCCAAGCTCATGTCTACTTCAATCCCATTTGCAGTACCGAGATAGAATAGACAGAACGTAAAACATACCGCATGAATCTACAATATGAATAAATAAGTACCAAGATATATGCATGTGTATGTATTGTGTTGCACGGAGAAAACTTGTCTTCGAAAGACAAGTGATAATTTCACGCGGATGATGACTGAGTTAAAGCAAAAAATTGTCTCATTTGACTAAGGGCTGTAATTCTGCTGCAAAAATTCATTATGTTCTGTTGAGTGATACAGAACCTGCTTTCCCTCTTCCTCAGCGCCGTCTCTCACGCTGATGCTATCTCGTACCCCGTGCTCCAAACACTCCATTTGTCCCTGCAGTCTGGATCATCACCTCGATCAATCACTTCAGTTCCCTATCAAACAGAGGAGGAATAAACCAATCCATGACAACATTGTTCTTCCTGTTACTCCATCTGTAAGTGATGGATTAAGTAATTTTTGTTCCTCAGCCCGAGAACGCAAGGCATTGCTCACGGTCTCCGCTTGCTGTTTTTTTTTTCTTTTTTTTCTTTTTCATTCCGACATATAAAATAAAAAAAAAAAAGAACAAGTAACGGTTTTAAAATAAAATACTGTCACTAGCGGAGAAGTCTATTAACATGTGAAACAGTAAGAATTGAAATAATCTATTAAAACAGTGGGAAAGATTTACATTCCACCGTATCTGCAAAGCAACTGTAGGCTGTTCTATATCCAATCGTGTAAAATCATTTATTTGTCCTGATAGCGCACCAAAGTCACACGTACAACTATAAAACACATTAGCTTGCGCCACGGTGAAAATCTTTGATCTGTATCAACAGGAGAAGCAATATAACAGGGATATTAGGATGCCTGGGGATGTGACAATGATGGTTGGTGGCATTTTAAATAGTAGTTTAAATTTAAATTTGCTGGGTATCTGACCCCCACATCTTTCAATCTTGCTTAGGTTTTTTTTCCCAATGCTTAGTCCATTTTATCAAAAACAAGGACCGTCCGCACACCTCAATTCAAGGGAAGTAGATAAAGTACACACACGCACACACAGATAGAGAATCCTATTTCAACAATGGTATAGCTGCCAACAGTCCGGAATTTGTGGGGACAATCAGAAGGATAGCATACACAGTGTCCACAGTGACAACATGGCTCCACCCACATAAAAAGGGCAGTTTGTGACATCATGCCGCTGCCTGCATGTTGTCATGTGACATCACACATGTTCCGGTTCCCCATTGTGGGAAGCAAGAAGGTTGACATGTATGCAGAGGACTCATTGACAATGAGCCGGCTTCAAAAGTATCAGTACCACGAGATGGGACAGATGGTTCTTATGTGCCATCAAATTCTATGTTCTATGGAACGCTACAAGCCAATTTTTTTATGCTATGCCCTTGGCCACTTAAAATATATTTCTTCTTGCTTCCTTGTATTCCGTAACCTTCTTCTCTTTCTTTGCAGCTCTGTGCGTCTCAACCCCAACCTTCCCCCGCACCCTTCACACACCTTATACCTGAGTGACCAACCGGCGTCTCATCTTCCTACTGTAAGCCTTGATATGCCTTAAAGCCTCCGTCAACTTGTCTCACCCTGCGACTCATTCACTTTAGTATTTCGTTCCACACCCAACCAAAAGAATGCATTCTAAAGCACAAGTTATGTTTAATACAAAAAAATATCGCTATCATGCTGGTAATAGTATTTAAATGCTATAGAGCCTGTTTTTAAAATGATTTCTACTATAATTTGTTAAATCAACAAATACGGTAAAACATGAGCAATCTTTTTTGAATCCTATAATTAGCAGAATGTTATACCTCTGGACACAAATTACATTAAAACAGCAGCGCATGAATAATAATTGATTATATACATGGTATATGCTTGACTTTTCGACTGGAATAGAGGTAAGAGTTCTTGATTAATATAAAGAGCTAGAACTCGGTTTTTCTATTTTTACATAATTTGATTTATCTCTTCTTTGGTTTCAGACAAGGTCACATGAAGCACGATTTCACTGGGTCCAACTATGAAGGTTGTTTGTTCTTGTTCCCATTACACAATGTAAGGAAGGGTACCGTAAGGACGCGCAACCCCAAAGTGCTTCAGAGACCCCCATTTTTTAGGTAGATATTTTTGCTTTGGGGCCAATCTCGCTATTCTACAACTCGTATTCTAACATGTATCAGCACGAAGGAGGCTTCGTGTCTTGGCTGGTTATCAGTCACGGTAGGTTCACACCTAGACTCGTGAGTGCAGTTCAGGAGAGCATATCTCCAGGAGGACATCTACTAAATTAAAGATAACTCAAACCTGAAAAGCTACTAAATGATGCATGTTGTAAATTATAAGACTTACGAGGAAAGACTTGACATTTCACTTGAAAGACTGAAGAAGGAGAGGTGATTTATCAGAAATATTCATATGCATCAACTTTCAGGAGGTAAACATTTTTCAGAGAAAGACGAGTCTTCCTCTCTTCCTTCCACCGATCGTCACCTGCTTGTGACAGGTCTAGGTTGCAAACCTTAAGCCTACTTTAAAGTCTATCGTACCGATCGCGGGCAATGTTGTTATCCTAGAAAATATGCATTCTATTGGGTTAGAAACTTATGTGTATAACGTGGGAGCAGCCGTCGTAATGTCCCATTCTCAGAATCTGCATCATTAATCCTGTCCTGTTATGTCGTCCCTGCCTTTTTGTTCAAAATCCTTTTTGTTTTGGCTGCACTAGAAGCAGGAACGAACACAAAGGAGAGGACATCAGGACAATTAAGGACATCATGATGTTGTTTTTCTCCAGTGCGCCATTAAACTCCATTTTTTTTGGTGGCAGCACATTTACTAATTTTAAATCGAATATTTCTAAAACAAATGCACTCAAGAAAAAAAAAGCTATTTTCAGTTTTAATAAACTAATTTAATGATTCTAAGAAGTTGTGACATAGTTCCCAACGTAAAGTTTTTGTCATGATGATAGGATTATTAAGATAGGTCTTATTAAAGCTTTTTACTTCTGCGGTAATTCTAATTGGAAGCACTGACCGGTGAGAAATTGGGTGAAAAAAGGAGGGTATGCATTGAGAGATGTTTTCTGAAATATTTCACGTTGTGATGTCACAACGCATGTTTCTACCATTGTTTGCATCACAAGAAGAAAATTTTCCTACCCATTTTTGGAGCAGTGTTTTTTCTTATATTTGGACTTATATCAGGACCTGGACTATCCCTTTCCTTAAGTCATCCCTGATCACTGACTCCAATGTATGATGTCAGCACATAAAGCCTGTCTTTATTAACAAGCAGCAACACGGAGCAATGCGGCTCTCGGCTAGAAGGCATCCCTTAAATGCAATTGTGAACAGAGACCCAGAAAGAACTCTAAGCTGTAAGAAGACTGTGAATTAATTGTTCCCTGATTTACTAAAACCCTGTTTACTATAGCTGTACCGGGCGTGACGTCACCTGGAAATTCTTTATGAATTCTCCTGAACCTTGGAGTTCATGGTAGACTGTACAATGAAACCAACAGAGTCTGAGTTGAATCAAGTTCGGCTAAAAGGAATCTGCTAAAAGACCTCTAATCCACCCAAAATGACGTAACAAAATAGCATTATGACAGTAACCAGGGGAAAATCTTAAAAAAGTAATGCTGCCCCTCAATATACATTTTCTATAGAAATCCGGTGAAGCTGCTTTCCTGCTGGTATCTACTTAAACGCTTATCATAACCAGGAGTCCTATAATATTTTTCTGACATGGTCAATTTTCGCCGACATAGTGATGTCATCTTTTTGCATGCTTATTAGAGCATCCAGCAATGAATTATAAAATAGCAAACACCTGTCACTTCCCTTTCCTCGGCGCAGGAAGAATGACCTAAAGTCTTTCAGACAAATAAATCAAACAAATTCATTTAGAGCAGTCCTGAAAGCCAAGATTTTAGTGTCTCTTACTCTAAAATCCTGCACCCAAAGTCAAAGTGACTAATGTGCAAATAATTAAGATGTGCAACATTTCCTGGTTACGTCTTTCGGATATATACATTTAAGTGGATTCTATCATTAAGTGCTACTCAAAACAAATGTTACATTAATAAGTTAATAATGTTTTAAAGTTCACTTTTTAAGATATTTTGGAATACAGAATTCTAGCATTGTTTTTAAGCTATTTTACCCACCGGCAGTATCCATGTGCCTAAAACCCCTTTAACCTATGGGCTCTCGTGTTTAGGGATCCCCAAATCAAGAGGATAATCAGGCACAATCTGATGTCTTTGGCTCACGCCATGCTTCGGATTAAGACAGCTGGTTAATGAAGTCATGTGATGTCATACTTGGCTCTGTTTTTGTTTAGGGTTTGGCTGCAGATGGTACATCTAGAGGCACATCTAGATCACTGCTTTATGTGTGGTTAATTAATTAGTCTGTAAAAGAACTGCAGTGTTCCAGAAGCATATTCTGGACTAAGGAAATAGGACTATTGAAGTGAATTCCAAATACAAATATAATTTTATTTATAATGATGGGTTTTCTGCCATTGACTCATCTTTTAGGGTCCTGGTCCTCCACTGTTGGACCAGTAAATTCCAGCGGACCCTCACAAGGTGGGCTTCCATGACATCCAACATTGACATCAGGGTTTCTAGAACGGATTCAACTTTTTTTTGGAAATAAAAGCATAGAGTGGTTTGTTTATATAGGGTTATAACTGAGCAGAAGATGATGTTTTTATGGTCCGCTGGTAACTTATCAGCCTTGTGTTGCTATTAGGTCCCAGAGTAATGAGCATCCAGGAGAGATGGGCCTTGGGTGCAGAACCTTAAACTCCCCCACTGACTTGAAATGTCAAGTCAGATGTTTCCCGTACGACACAGATTGTCATGTAGATGTGTGAAAGATTTTGTTTATCGAGCCTCAGATGTACAGTAGCGTTAGAAACAAGGGAGTGCCACAAATTACGATTGCTCAACCACAGTTTAGAAACTCAGAGGTGTCTCCTCTGCTCTGCTTTTCCTTATCTCACCCCGGAGTTTTCATTAATCTTGTCATAGAATTCTAGGTAATATTTTATGAACTCGTATGCTCCTTCCTTATAAACCGTAAATGCTGAAAAAAATCCAGAATGTATTCAATGTAGTTTCGGGTGACGTGTAACTTACAATGAAACACCCGTAAGCAACTCCCTACAGCTATATGGCCAGACGCTATTCAAATAAAGAGAAGAAAACTCAATTATTAGCTTAGGCAAAACTATTGAAAAACTTACAAAAGAAAGCCATACAAAAGGAAGGGTTAATATAGTTGACTAGATTGCTGGCCCGTGTTGTGGGTTGACTTATCGCGTTTTAAGTAAAAATATGGGCAAGAATGCAAAAAATGAAAAGAAAAGTTATGCGTGACTGCTAATACCCAGAAAGCTTTGAGGCTCAAACGGACAGCGGTGAACTCTCGACCTCCAGAAGGTTGGAAAGACTTGTTGATTCAGGTAGAGTCTGGAGTTGTTGAAAAATGCCGTTGTTATAGAGGAAGTTCAAAAATCAACCCCCCCATATAGAATAACAGCATAATCTAAGAGGAGACGATGAGAAGGTGTCATTTCAATTTAAAGGTAATTTTCATGTCGCCTGCAGTATCTGGAGTAAAGAAGGAAGCATTTATCACAATAGTAGTGTAAGATCTCCTGTCCCTCATTATAAGAAGAAGACTAAGCCTAGAGAGTGGCACATTTCACATTAAGATTCTTTCATGTCTCAATCCGTTGTTTGGGTTTTGTCTCTTAAAGGGAAAGTGTCTAAAGGGATAAATTAGCAACTTTAATTTTAGCTACCACCAGAGCCGAACTGGGGATAACAAGGCGGCCATGGCACTTTAAGACTGGTGACCACCTTATGACGTAAGTGCGTCCGCCAGCTGGATATGACAAGCCCCACATTACGTTTTTATGCTTGCGTAGCTTGCCTCTGGGCATGTCCATCCGGAGGCAGTGGCATTTGCCACAGAACACTGTTCCCAGTCCAATTGACATTAAGCAAATCATTAAGCGGTCATTTGGACCATGTCTGCCTCTTATATTGATGTGCTCAGTGAATCCAAATCCAAGTCACAATTCCTGATGAAGTATGAGGGGGGCCACCTTCCTTGCCTAGAGAGATTAACTTACCAATACTGAGCATCAGTAGAATAGTGGGGGGACCCTGGATCAGAAGAATAACTCATAAATACTGTAAGGTTCTACAAAGCTGGGGTGTTTGCTCTCCATGCATAGAGTGGTTCCTTTACCACCATGTAGAATCGCGGGTGTCCTTGACATGTGTCACGACGAACATATCCAAGTGGGTATTGGAGTTGTACATTACCTTTCCCCATAGGAAAGGGTTAAAGAAAAGGCAGTGTAGTTAAAACAGGCAGGTAGATAGCCAGTTGAACTTGTTTTTTTTTCTTCAAGCTGTCTGCAAAGTCTACGGGACTATTCACAACGCCCCCAGGGCTGGTATGAATTGAAACCAGAGATGTTCCTCAACAAAAGGGCTTAAAACCCTGGTAAGCCTTTTGTTTTTGCCCAGGTCTACGGCCACTAACATTATTCCCTTTCCTGCGGCCAGATAACATGTCCCCGTTTCAGCGACAGAAAAGCTCTTTTACATTCTAATGTGACCTTAGTGTTTTTCTCAAATCACAGGCACATCTGACTACACTTGAGGTTGAATCGAGCTAATGGCATTCACCTCATCTTTAGATGCAAAATTGGGAGATAAAAAGGGCTTGATGTGAAAAGGAAACGGGGGGGGGGAGAGAGGAGGGAGGTACTCAGGGTAGCAGAAACAGATTGGAGATTTTACTAAAAAAATCTTATGATTGTGAGCCGATAATAAAATGTCTCCTTTTTCTCTTTCTTAAAAAAAAAAAATTTTCCCCTACGGTCCTTCGAGATGTCCTCACGCTTTTATTTTTAATGATAGAATCTTTTTTTTTTATTCTCTAGCCGCAGAAAATTTCAATGTTGCTGCATATGTGTCCAAGAGATACCTTGACCTTTAACAAATCTTACTTTTTAAATCAGATGGAATGGTTATTGCAATATTCTTGGCCTGTAAGAATTAAAAAAAAAAAAGAGCTTTCTTCGGCAGTAATCAGACCTGGATTACATTTATTAAAAGTGCAGCATCTACATTTAAATGACACTTGTCATTCTCGCGGAATTATATTAAATCCTCTGAAGATGCAGCGGCCGTCTGATTTTTAACCCCAGCTAAACCTTGCAAAATGCGGGGAATGTGTCGTGTCTTCTCTTACAGGTGTCTGGCAATGTACTAGAAGCTTAGGAAATAATGGGTGGGGGGGAAAGCCTTTGCAATAATATATTCCATAATTATATCAGAGGCTGAAGATGTAATATAGATGAGAATTTTACTTGCTTTCAACTAGATTACAGGTTTTTCGCCATGATTCTTTTTAACTCCTTCAGGGACTGAGTGATACATTGTAAAGCAATCTTCTGACAATGAGAGGTTTCTAATTTTTTGTACCACATTACATTTGTTTTAATCTAGATTACAATCTTAGCATAATTTAATCGTAGAAAGGTACATTGTAAACAGGGCTGGGCATAGCCATAGCTTGCATGCTTAGTACATTAGCCAACTAAATAAAATGTACAAGCCCAGTAGGATACTCGGGAATCTTTGTTGAGGACCATATTTTGTGGCTGGAGGGCCAGACCTACAAATGGTAGCACAAATATACACACACACACTCACGCTAGCACCTTCACGCATAAACTTCAACTGGGTCCAACTGAGGCTGGCCTTGTTTGAAGATTTTTGGATTTGTCTGGGGGGGGCATTCCCTCCCTCCCTGCATGGCAGACCCCCAGTTGGAGATTCTGATCATTAATTGAATTTCTTGGTGGGTGAAGTTTGGTTAGCCAAAAGGAAATCTAAGATACCTGTCCACTGGGCTCAAATATTCTCAAAACATACCCCAATGGCAATCTCCGGGATTATCACTATGTTAAATTAGATTATTGCAACCGTGAATGATGGTGTTTACTACGAAGGCATCCAACCTTTCTTAAAGTGATAACTGGATGCACCAAACTGTTTCATTTGGCAGTACATTCCACATCTTTACTGCCTGGGCTTCCTTGTAGAGTTGGAGACCTCCATGGTGGCATCCTGGAGCTTTCCTCTATAAGGCCACTTGGCATTTTCTCTATGCGCCTATGGTGTGTACTGGCCAGGTCTTGGATTACTGTTCATGGGCTTTGTAAACCCAACATGGCTCCATGATGAGTACGCATATGTAATTTTATAACCCAGACTTTGAGCATTTCAGATAGAACATGAAGTGATTTTCAGTTAATTATGGCAGGCTCCTACGCAAGCCGCGGTGAGTTAGGATTTGAGATTACTGTATTTAGCACGATTAGGGAATCTGATGAACATGGCGAGGTGGTGTGTGTCAGTCTTTGAAGAGGTTACCTAAGTATTAAAATCATTTCTGGACCGCTTAGATTAGTGTCAGGGGAATTAAGAGCGTTGTTACCAGCGTATCGTCTGCAGAAACTCAACAGCCTCAACCTTTCCTTGATAGAGGATCTTTCTCAATGTTACTCTAAAACCCATTGCTCTTTCAAGCTGAAAATGACTAACTCTTCGCGGGAATTTAACCCTTTCATTGCCAACAGGTGGTCCATTGCTACATATAGGATGGATAGACAGTTCTTACGTTAGCCTGCTATTTCTCCAGTCTTGTTATGGATGTGTATTTGATATTAACGATATTCGGCTTGCAATCACCTAAAAAGATATATGAAGGATGTATTACAGTACGACTTGAATGAGGTCAAGGATGATGCCACATTTTTCATGGACTGTCCCAGGTTACTGTGTTTCCCTGAATATACCACCAGAAACCTGAAAGCCCAGAATCTGCCCCCAATGTGTAGCACTGGTACCTGACAGGGGCATACATAAGAGATCTAAGAATATATTGGCATCCTAAAAGTAAAAAACATATGTCATATACTGATGTTAGGAGGGAATGGGGCTTCTTGCATGGGGAGCTGTTTGATTAAGGAATGGCCCATGGCAAAAGATATTTAATTCGGAACCCTCAGAATCATCATAGTTCTGTTATGAATGTGCTTGCTACTGATATCGCCTCTTCTGCTTCCAATATTAGAAAGACGTATGGGAAAAAAAAACAGAGTTCCTTGGGTCATAAAACAAACTACATGGTTCTAGAAACATCAATATTTGTAAGAATCGGCAGCAGATTAACGTTCACTCATTTTTAAATTATATTTAACAAAGTAAACAAGGTGCATTGTAGTCTACCATGCTTGTGGACGTTACTGCCCCCTGTAGCCCCCAAAACTCATCCCTCTTTAGCCATTTCAATGTCATGCCTTCCTACAATCGCAGTTTTTTTTCCCATCACGTCCCTACGCACAAAATAAAGAATCGTATGTTACTCAGATCCAGGCTGGACAAGCAAATGAAAACGTGAAATAAAATAATATTTTGGTATTTTCTTTGTTCTGACACTTAGCCCTTCCTCTAGATTTAAAGCTTCACTTTATGGTTTTTATTAGACTACATACATGATTTTCATTTTTTTTCCCCCTCTAGCCCGTCCGTTCAGCTTTTCCAGACCATGATACAATCTGGCTGAATAATAACAACATTTTGATTTGTGAGATATACTACAGGTGCAGCGAGGCCATTAAGAGCTTCCTACATCAGCTGTTTTTTTTTTTATTTCTGGGGCACAGAAATAATAAAAAAAAAAATGTAATAAATGATACTGAACCCAGACAAGATAGAGGCCTAGTTTGTAAATCAATTACAGACAAGAGGGCCTTCGTTGAATCGTTGAACATGGACGGGCTGAGATTTTGCACTAGGAGAAGAATACGCCATACAGGGATTGAAAAAAAAGGTTCTTAATACATCTCAAAATAATTTTGTAACTAAATGATCCAATAGAGACCTTATTCCTGGTGCTGTTGAATGTCCAAATTATTTAACCATGTAAAAGAGGAAAGAAGACTATCAAATTTCTTTAAAATGCCAGGGAATGCAATGAATATTTTGTGGAACAGCACCTTTAAAGCTATCGCATCTGTACACTAAACAAACCTATATAGGTCTATTAGAAACCTCCATTATATGTAGACCCTGGAAGCAGCCATATTGAATTCCCATGTCGTAGTAACCATACGATGTTGAGTTACTCTCTCTCGTTGATAGAAGCCTATTGGTTGTTGTAATGACAAAATGGATAAAATGATATTTTGAGTCTTGTCGTTGTTGGCCGCAGATCTCAACTGCTGCTAAGTAAAATAAACCCTACATTTTAAAACCACATATCGCCCAGACAATGACTCGATTCAAGCTGTTGCTTTGTTGAACTAATTAAAAACTATGAAGCTCTTTAGAGTTTAAACCCCCCCATTATGTTTAGAACAATAAAAAGGATATATAAAAGGAATTACGCGCCTTTATACGTACCTACATTTCAGATATGGTGATTACTTTTGTTGCGTTACAAAAATCTGCATGCTATAGACGTGATTGTGCGCGTTTTGTACTTTAGCAATAATAATATTTACCTATAATAATATTAGAATTTTTTCTAAATCAAAAACCAAGGTTCGCCAATCTCGGAAATATATATTGTTATTATTGTTATTATTTTTTCATCATCTGTCCAGTTGCTTACGCTTGTCACCTGGCATAGATTCGACCTTCAGTCCAGTAGACAATCAACTTGCGGCCAATAAGAACCAGAAAAGGTGGAAACTCTCTCTGCCGTCCATTCATGAAGTGGGTTAAATTAAATGCAGACAACGAGCCTTTTGTCCCCGATGTTATTCTGTGCATATTCATTAGAATAAACTAAAGAGAACGAAGGAGAAGCTCCTAATGCCCGGGGTCCACCATTTTGCCTTGATAAAGGACTTATTGTCATGTGCTCACCTGTGCCATAACAGATGGGTAAAGGAGACCCTGAGAACGTGTTAATTGCTCTTTTTCATTATCCTGGCTCTAAAAGCTCAAAGAATGCCCCCTCTAATTAAAGTGTCTACGGCGGATCTGGGCATCTGGCCTGTGTCATATTAATCACAGTTGCGATATGAGAAAATGTTCACCCCACGCTCTGACAGCACGAAGACCGATATATTTGCTCGAAATATTTGCTCTGTGTTTGCAACATCTTTTTAATAATAAACTCCTTTACTCGATCATAATCTACTTCTTAAGAAAATAAAAAGAAAAAATTCAGCCAGAAACTATAAATTCATTTTGATCTAATGAAAATGATAAAAATAATAAAAAAATCACTTAAAGTAGACCATCGCCATAAGCGTGGTACCGTTCCGGGAACTTTCACCTTCCAATCATTTTTGTAAAATTATCTTAAAATCTTGCTTGAAGCTGACCGGTTAAACACATATGTTGAATAATCGCATAAAACGTCGTGTCAGGGGCTTGGATTATTATTAATTTGATTATTTTGGTTTTTTTTATAGAGCTTCTCCGATTTACGTCTTTTGGTTACAATTCAACATTTTTTGTGATCATCTGTATAACAGAATCGGCCCGAAAAACCATCAATTTGAACAAACAAAGGGAGCTATTTTTGATGATTTATAATCATATAAGACCTACAGTTATCAAATTTACACGCAGAGTTAATTACAGCTAAATGATTTAATAAGGACATATCAAATTTTGTTTCATTCACACTATATCGTGTAAGTGGATTGGGTTGCTGACCTCTTTTTCATAGCAAATAAACACTGGTCATTTTTCCATTTGCAAAAAAAATCCCCAAATATTCTTTTATTATAACTTAGTATTTTTCCCCCACTACTTAAGTAATTAACACATATTAATTACTTTTAACCGGATAGTTATATTTCCGCTATACTCAAAGGAATATAAAACCACGTATATTGGTATAAAACATATAATAAAATGAAAAATGTGCAAAATAAAATGGATTAATAGATTAATGTACTTTTTATTCAAAATGTATAACGTAGTATGTATTTTATTTTTTTTCAAACAGTTCGAGGGTAAGAGGAATGCATCGTTTGCCGTGGGATACTATTAAGGGTTAAATCATTTAGTTCCGTCCAATGATTAAAATTGCTTTGCGACTGAATCTGCATTCAATAATGCAATGGAGATCCTGTAAATAATACTTTAGAATCTATCTAGTGATTAGTTAATTATGAATTAAAAATCAATAAATGTGCTTGGAAATAAGATATTCAGAAGTTGGGCGATTTCCCGTGTTCAGTGTCGATCGTTGATGGGAGTTCCATAAGGCACTTTTGCTTCAGTGGTTTCGGTCAGCAGAATTAATTATGGTATATGCCCTCTATTAAAACTTAAACTGTGTTTACTTTGTGTGCAGAGCGGATGAAACAAGACGTTCTAGACTTCCACGCCAGCGGAATTGAACGTAAAAAGGTGCAAAATTAGAGCGGAAGGAATTTTTCACGTCTACAAATTTGTGACATCATAAGTTTAGCATTTTTCTGGCACTTTTTTCAGACCGGCTGAGGGTGATAGGAGTTAAAGCTTAGAAATATAGAATGTGACGGCAGATAAGACCCATTAGAACCATCTAGTCTGCTCTGGGTCTCGTCTTAGATTCAGAAGCCATATGCCTGTCCCATGTTTTAGGTCCGTTTACTATACACTATAAAAAAACAAGTGCTCCTGGCACAAAGTTTGCGCTTGGGTGGTCCCGCCGATGTCAGTGGGCGTTCCCGTCGAGATCGCGGTACACACGCCCAATTAAGGGGGAAATGGGTGGGAGTGGGGCGTGTCAGGAACCCGCGACTCGAAGGAATCGGGTGCGCCCCAGAGAACCAGCAGGCAAAACCCGGAGAGTTCCCATGTATGCTTATCACCATAGCAACCAATGGACTATTTGTGCTGATTAACTATTGCTATCCTGATGAGAACAATTTTACTCAATATATAACATTTCATCAAAAAATCCTCGCATGTAGTTTGGGTGCCCAGTATGACAGACAAGACCATGCATAAAATAACAAACACCCTATTTTTTGTGGACTCTTCATTATAGCCTACTCTGCAGACTTTACTCCTTCTCCTCTTTTTTTGGATCAATTCATTCCCCTTCTAGACTTCCAAAACACCAGCCCTAATTTTAGATGACACCCAAAATCCTCGGGTGAGTTGAAAGGTGTGTATAAATCACAGGGAGACGGAACGCTGATGCGACGTTTCATTAGTCTCTTGCATGCTTGCTTATGGGTGAATGTTTCTGTAAACAGTAAAAGACAATGGCTTCTTTATCTTCAGGAGGACATGCCGGACAGTTTTGTGCAGGCGTGAACATGTAATCCGTTCATACAAGTTAGCCTTAAAAATGAGACATTCAACATTCTTATTAACTCTTTCTGAGTGTCTGTCGTGCAAAAAGAATAATTAAATATACTTTATATATATATATATATATATTCCAAATACTAGATAACAATGCATGGTAGTACAGTAAATATATATAACATGTTTTTGTTCTTTCTCTATTGTTTCTTTTATTAACCTCCATAATTTATTTTTACTAACTGACCAACCCATGATCCTCTTCAATCTTGTCCTAGTGACCTAAAAGCCTCCTGGGACTTGGAACATAGTGGCAATATCCAGGGCCAGGTGGCCTTGGCACTTTAAGACAAGGGTCTGCCTGATGACGTAGGTGAAGCTGATGGTTGAACATGCTGGTTTCTATGCTCCTGCGGGGTGAAGCTGGGCATATCCACTGCAGTATGGGGTGCTGATGGCCATACCTGGGAACTCTGGGTGAAGCACCGTTTCTCCGGGTCAACACCTGAATCCTCCTGAGTCGTGGGGTATTAGCACAGAAGTTCCCAGGTATACCAATGGCCAGTGGCCCACCAGGCATTTGTAAATGGACCATATGCAAGTTGTATATTGTGAAAAAGTCTTTTTTTTCTATTCATGTCCATGTTGGTTCCATGTTATCCATGAGGGTATGATGTCATATATATTGGTAACTAAGTTTTAGGAAGTCTTGAAATCGACAGATCCCTTTATTATTATTAGATAATTTTACAGTATTTTAATGTTCGATGTATTTTTTATATTATTTTTTTTTATTGTTAATTAATTAATGGGGGTTTCATCTGTATAGCGTAGAGATTTCCCACAGAGCAGTACAATATGGACTTAACTCCTGATGGCTATTATACTTCAGAAGGATTAGTGGGTTTGTCTGAAACAAATGGAACCGAGAGACAGAGCGTTCTCAGAATTATTCAGTTGTGTTAAGGATTGAAGAGGCCATCAGGTGTTAAACAAGGGTCTTTGAAGTAAAGCCCTTAATTCTAAAATTCTTGTGGCTTTGAGCTGCTTGTGGTCAATTTGGTCTTGATCTAATGACCCAAGGATTAAATCAATACTAGGAATCCTTTAATTGTCTCATTATAAGGTTTATCACAAAGCAAGAGTGAAAACTCCTCCACATGTCCACAAGAAAATCGACTTTGAGCAAAGATAGTTTAATTAGAACATTGACAAAATTTATTAATGATACGGCTCTGTTAATTTAGAAGCCTGAGTGCGCCATTAGATGAATAGTTACACTGCAATGTGTCGCCAACCAGCTCAGGATAAACTTTAGTTATATGATACATATTTTTGTACAAAGTAGCCTTGAATTGGAGGACCTTCCTTTGGTCCTTGGTGGTACAATGTTTATATGACATTGTTGGCTGCCCTCTTTCACTGATTTTTGGGGGAGGATTAAGCCAAATGTCTTGCATCATGATTTGGATAAAATAAATGGGAATAAATCACTTTGGCATGGCTATTGATATGGGATTCCTAACTTCACACACAATGAACCGTACCAGATTATTCTTCTTTGACCCATTGGATGAAGCTGCTATCAGGAGTTCCATTTTACTAATACATTTAACTCGTCTGTGCACCCATCGCTCGTACTGCCCTCCACCCCTTTCCTGACTCTGTTTTATCACAACTCAGTAGCCGGCATGCAAAAAATCCATTGATTGTGCTAATAGGCAAATGATAGAGTCTTAATCAAGGATGTGAAACCTCCAACCCCTTTGCTTGCATTATAGTACAAAGCGAGACATCTTCAAGTAACAAACTAGCTGGGAGCAGGTATTAGGAGAGTAGGTAGAGATTCAGAATATCTATTTGTGCAAATCTGTGCTCTCTAGTACACTTGGAGAGAGATACCGAGATAGCGTCTCCTGAACAACTGGCAAAAAACTTCTATTACTCTTTGTTTAATAGTTCTTGGCTCCCGGTCTCTGTTTGTTTTGCACTTAAATGCATCAATAAAACATTGTCGAAGGCATTGTAGGAGGATAAACCTGAGTTCAGTTCAGAATGACAGTCGCCATCTAGGAAAAAGAGAAAATTGTAGCTATTGCAAGCTTTTTGGGATGTGTAGTCTCAGCTATGTGGACCAGCAGAAGCAGCAGCAGAGTCAGTGATGGTCTATGAAGAATGTATCCTCTAATATGGAATGTGACATATTGTACTATGATTCCAAATATTTATCAGAAGTAAACATGTTATTTTTTGGTACAGAGCCTTGGCAGATTTTCTTTGTTTTTTAGACATAACTGTTTTCCTAGCCTGGAGCGAACACCTAACACATGCCTGTCTGCCAATATCATCAAAAATTGTTATTCGGATGAGCATAATAACCATGTCTGCAAGACAAATGACCCCCACATACATACATACATACACAAAATTGTAATTTGGCCAAAATATCCCTGAAGACCTGATGATAAAATGCCACCCCCACCAATGGGCAATATTCACCCATTTATTACGCCTCATTTACTTCTTTTATAGTTCTTAATATGATAATGATTTTTGTTTTTAAGATTACAATGAAAGCTTTGTTTTACAAGTTTACTCCCTTATCTGGTTTTCTTTTTTTATAGGATTTCTAGATCCAAGTTCATGTTCAAGAGACGTAGAAGAATATTAGCAGACTTGGCTTAATTTATGTTATTAAAAGCGTATTCTATTATTATTTTTTATTAAAATATTTTGAATACATTATTTCCATGAGTTTCATTATTTGTGCGTTGTTTATGAATATATATTGATTTGACCTTATAACCCAGTTCCTGTACTATTGTTATCCATCTGATGGCAGATTAAAGCAAATATACTGGGAACAGTGTGGCAAAATAAGGTTTGGTTTTTCCCTTTAATTTTAAGTGATGGAACATCACATGAGAACTTAAATCCTGGAGACAAAGGTGGGAAAACAGGACTCCCCAGGGCCCTTCATTTGGCCACTGGTTGTGATGTGAAATTAATGAGTTAGGAAAAAAGGGATGGAGCAATCTAGAGCAAGCTACGTCAAGCAGTCTCGAGGAGCCATCATACCCCAGTGATTAAAGTTGACCAGAACAATAACCACAAAGGAACTATAACCCTTAATCTTCTGACCCAGGGTCAGACATCTTATCCAGGGTTACTCCAAAAGGAAAGCCCTTTCAAAGAGAGTAGCTTGTGTCTTCTAAGCTCTGGCTCACACTTCTGCGCTCATGACCACCTAGAGTGAGCCAGATATTGGACTCGTCCCTAATACAGCTCTGCTGCTCAGTCCGATGTAAAACGTTTCTGATACAACATTTAAGGTTAATAATAAAGAAACAACAAATAACAAATATACTTCGAGTCTATTTTTGTCAGAAGACTAAATTTAACTCTATAATGATTCGTATTTCGGATAGCAAGAGTGCATTATGTCAGTTCCCAGAACTATAGCTAAATCATTATACAGAATCTGAATAAATTCTATGAAAGTGAAAGAAATAATATGGGTTTTCCTAAAGTGAAAATGGGTTATTTAAAATTAAAATGGCTGTTAAATGTTAAAGTTAAGTGGTCACGAAATACTAGGGACATCAGGAAATTTACATAAACAGTCCCTCGTTGGTCTCTTAACGCCCGACTTTTTAGCATTTTGTTTTGTTAATAAGTGACAGATTTTGCAAATTGCTGGTGAAGAACCTAACTGTCTAATTAAATTTCAGAGATGTTCAAGGTTTTGAAGAATGTGATTGATGCCCGTATAGGTACAGCACTTTAATGGAGTCCTCCTGACACACCATTTAAAACATGATGTTTTGTTTTGATCCGTCTTGTCATTTTTTCATTGCTGATTAAAATTAAAAATGTACCTTGCAAATATTGAAGGTGTACTTCCCCCCCCCTCCCCGGGAGCATACGACGGGACAAATTATTTTGTCAATCTCTGAGCCATCAAAATGTGTCTGTGAACTAATTCTTTTCGTTATCTCTTTCTTTTTTTTTTTTAATATCTGTTTTGTACTGTTCAAATCAAGAATAATA
>VKOC01000008.1:20921770-20936529 GCA_009364415.1 Spea multiplicata
CCATTAAACTCTGTTTTTTTGTGGCAGGACATTTCTAAAACAAATGCACTAAAAAAAAAGCTATTTTCAGTTTTAATAAACTAATTTAATGATTCTAAGAAGTTGTGACATAGTTCCCAACGTAAAGTTTTTGTTATGATGATAGGATTATTAAGATAGGTCTTATTAAAGCTTTTTACTTCCGCTGTAATTCTAATTGGAAGCACTGACCGGTGAGAAATTGGGTGAAAAAAGGAGGATATGCATTGAGAGATGTTTTCTGAAATATTTCACGTTGTGATGTCACAAGCGGTCACAACGCATGTTTCTACCATTGTTTGAATCACAAAAAGAAAATACTGTTTCCTACCCATTTTTGGAGCTGTGTTTTTTCTTATATTTGGACTTATATCAGGACCTGGACTATCCCTTTCCTTAACTCATCCCTGATCACTGACTCCAATGTATGATGTCAGCACATAAAGCACTTGTCTTTATTAACAAGCAGCAACACGGAGCAATGCGGCTCTCGGCTAGAAGGCATCCCTTAAATGTAATTGTGAACAGAGACCCAGAAAGAACTCTAAGCTGTAAGAAGACTGCTAATTAATTGTTTCCTGATTTACTAAAACCCTGTTTACTTCAGCTGTACCGGGTGTACTGACGTCACCTGGAAATCCTTTATGAATTCTCCTGAACCTTGGAGTTCATGGTAGACTGTACAATGAACCCAACAGAGTTGAATCAAGTTCGGCTAAAAGGAATCTGCTAAAAGACCTCTAATCCACCCAAAATGACGTAACAATATAGCATTATGACAATAACCAGGGAAAAATCTTAATAAAGTAATGCTGCCCCGCAATATACATTTTCTATAGAAATCCGGTGAAGCTGCTTTGATGCTGGTATCTACTTAAACGCTTATCATAACCATGAGTCCTATAATATTTTTCTGGCATGGTCAATTTTCGCCGACATAGTGATGTCATCTTTTTGCATGCTTATTAGAGCATCCAGCAATGAATTATAAAATAGCAAACACCTGTCACTTCCCTTTCCTCGGTGCAGGAAGAATGACCTAAAGTCTTTCAGACAAATAAATCAAACAAATTAATTTAGAGCAGTCCTGAAAGCCAAGATTTTAGTGTCTCTTACTCTAAAATCCTGCACCCAAAGTCAAAGTGACTAATGTGCAAATAATTAAGATGTGCAACATTTCCTGGTTACGTCTTTCGGATATATACATTTAAGTGGATTCTATCATCAAGTGCTACTCAAAACAAATGTTACATTAATAAGTTAATAATGTTTTAAAGTTCACTTTTTAAGACATTTTGGAATACAGAATTCTAGCATTGTTTTTTAAGCAACCGCAGTGCTATTTTACCCACTGGCAGTATCCATGTGCCTAAAACCCCTTTAACCTATGGACTCTCATGTTTAGGGATCCCCAAAATCAAGAGGATAATCAGGCACAATCTGATGTCTTTGGCTCACGCCATGCTTCGGATTAAGACAGCTGGTTAATGAAGTCATGTGATGTCATACTTGGCTCTGTTTTTATTTAGGGTTTGGCTGCAGATGGTACATCTAGAGGCACATCTAGATCACTGCTTTATGTGTGGTTAATTAATTAGTCTGTAAAAGAACTGCAGTGTTCCAGAAGCATATTCTGGACTAAGGAAATAGGACTATTGGAGTGAATTCCAAATACAAATATAATTTTATTTATAATGATAGGTTTTCTGCCATTGACTCAGATTTTTAGGGTCCTGGTCCTCCACTGTTGGACCAGTAAATTCCAGCGCACCCTCACAAGGTGGGCTTCCATGACATCCAGAACATTGACATCAGGGTTTCTAGAACTAATTCAACTTTTTTTGGAAATAAAAGCATAGAGTGGTTTGTTTATATAGGGTTATAACTGAGCAGAAGATGATGTTTTTATGGTCCGCTGGTAACTTATCAGCCTTGTGTTGCTATTAGGTCCCCGAGTAATGAGCATCCAGGAGAGATGGGCCTTGGGTGCAGAACCTTAAACTCCCCCACTGACTTGAAATGTCAAGTCAGATGTTTCCCGTACGATACAGATTGTCATGTAGATGTGTGAAAGATTTTGTTTATCGAGCCTCAGATGTACAGTAACGTTAGAAACAAGGGAGTGCCACAAATTACGATTGCTCAACCACAGTTTAGAAACTCAGAGGTGTCTCCTCTGCTCTGCTTTTCCTTATCTCACCCCGGAGTTTTCATTAATCTTGTCATAGAATTCTAGGTAATATTTTATGAACTCGTATGCTCCTTCCTTATAAACCGTAAATGCTGAAAAAAATCCAGAATGTATTCAATGTAGTTTCGGGTGACGTGTAACTTACAATGAAACACCCGTAAGCAACTCCCTACAGCTATATGGCCAGACGCTATTCAAATAAAGAGAAGAAAACTCAATTATTAGCTTAGGCAAAACTATTGAAAAACTTACAAAAGAAAGCCATACAAAAGGAAGGGTTAATATAGTTGACTAGATTGCTGGCCCGTGTTGTGGGTTGACTTATCGCGTTTTAAGTAAAAATATGGGCAAGAATGCAAAAAATGAAAAGAAAAGTTATGCGTGACTGCTAATACCCAGAAAGCTTTGAGGCTCAAACGGACAGCGGTGAACTCTCGACCTCCAGAAGGTTGGAAAGACTTGTTGATTCAGGTAGAGTCTGGAGTTGTTGAAAAATGCCGTTGTTATAGAGGAAGTTCAAAAATCAACCCCCCCATATAGAATAACAGCATAATCTAAGAGGAGACGATGAGAAGGTGTCATTTCAATTTAAAGGTAATTTTCATGTCGCCTGCAGTATCTGGAGTAAAGAAGGAAGCATTTATCACAATAGTAGTGTAAGATCTCCTGTCCCTCATTATAAGAAGAAGACTAAGCCTAGAGAGTGGCACATTTCACATTAAGATTCTTTCATGTCTCAATCCGTTGTTTGGGTTTTGTCTCTTAAAGGGAAAGTGTCTAAAGGGATAAATTAGCAACTTTAATTTTAGCTACCACCAGAGCCGAACTGGGGATAACAAGGCGGCCATGGCACTTTAAGACTGGTGACCACCTTATGACGTAAGTGCGTCCGCCAGCTGGATATGACAAGCCCCACATTACGTTTTTATGCTTGCGTAGCTTGCCTCTGGGCATGTCCATCCGGAGGCAGTGGCATTTGCCACAGAACACTGTTCCCAGTCCAATTGACATTAAGCAAATCATTAAGCGGTCATTTGGACCATGTCTGCCTCTTATATTGATGTGCTCAGTGAATCCAAATCCAAGTCACAATTCCTGATGAAGTATGAGGGGGGCCACCTTCCTTGCCTAGAGAGATTAACTTACCAATACTGAGCATCAGTAGAATAGTGGGGGGACCCTGGATCAGAAGAATAACTCATAAATACTGTAAGGTTCTACAAAGCTGGGGTGTTTGCTCTCCATGCATAGAGTGGTTCCTTTACCACCATGTAGAATCGCGGGTGTCCTTGACATGTGTCACGACGAACATATCCAAGTGGGTATTGGAGTTGTACATTACCTTTCCCCATAGGAAAGGGTTAAAGAAAAGGCAGTGTAGTTAAAACAGGCAGGTAGATAGCCAGTTGAACTTGTTTTTTTTTCTTCAAGCTGTCTGCAAAGTCTACGGGACTATTCACAACGCCCCCAGGGCTGGTATGAATTGAAACCAGAGATGTTCCTCAACAAAAGGGCTTAAAACCCTGGTAAGCCTTTTGTTTTTGCCCAGGTCTACGGCCACTAACATTATTCCCTTTCCTGCGGCCAGATAACATGTCCCCGTTTCAGCGACAGAAAAGCTCTTTTACATTCTAATGTGACCTTAGTGTTTTTCTCAAATCACAGGCACATCTGACTACACTTGAGGTTGAATCGAGCTAATGGCATTCACCTCATCTTTAGATGCAAAATTGGGAGATAAAAAGGGCTTGATGTGAAAAGGAAACGGGGGGGGGGGGAGGAGGGAGGTACATCAGGGTAGCAGAAACAGATTGGAGATTTTACTAAAAAAATCTTATGATTGTGAGCCGATAATAAAATGTCTCCTTTTTCTCTTTCTTAAAAAAAAAAAATTTTCCCCTACGGTCCTTCGAGATGTCCTCACGCTTTTATTTTTAATGATAGAATCTTTTTTTTTATTCTCTAGCCACAGAAAATTTCAATGTTGCTGCATATGTGTCCAAGAGATACCTTGACCTTCAACAAATCTTACTTTTTAAATCAGATGGAATGGTTATTGCAATATTCTTGGGCCTGTAAGATTAAAAAAAAAAAAGAGCTTTCTTCGGCAGTAATCAGACCTGGATTACATTTATTAAAAGTGCAGCATCTACATTTAAATGACACTTGTCATTCTCGCGGAATTATATTAAATCCTCTGAAGATGCAGCGGCCGTCTGATTTTTAACCCCAGCTAAACCTTGCAAAATGCAGGGAATGTGTCGTGCCTTCTCTTACAGGTGTCTGGCAATGTACTAGAAGCTTAGGAAATAATGGGTGGGGGGGAAAGCCTTTGCAATAATATATTCCATAATTATATCAGAGGCTGAAGATGTAATATAGATGAGAATTTTACTTGCTTTCAACTAGATTACAGGTTTTCGCCATGATTCTTTTAACTCCTTCAGGGACTGAGTGATACATTGTAAAGCAATCTTCTGACAATGAGAGGTTTCTAATTTTTTGTACCACATTACATTTGTTTTAACCTAGATTACAATCATAGTATAATTTAATCGTAGAAAGGTACATTGTAAACAGGGCTGGGCATAGCCATAGCTTGCATGCTTAGTACATTAGCCAACTAATTAAAACGTACAAGCCCAGTAGCATACTTGGGAATCTTTGTTGATGTGGAGGGCCATATTTTGTGGCTGGAGGGCCAGACCTACAAATGGTAGCACAAATATACACACACGCATTCACGCTAGCACCTTCACGCATAAACTTCAACTGGGTCCAACACTGGCCTTGTTTGAAAATTTTTGGATTCGTCTGGGGGGTCAATTCCCATTCCCTCCCTCCCTGCATGGCAGGCCCCCAGTTGAAGAGCCCTTTCCTTGAGATTCTGATCATTAATTTAATTTCTTGGTGGGTGAAGTTTGGTTAGCCAAAAGGAAATTCTAAGATACCTGTCCACTGGGTTTAAATATTCTCAAAACATACCCCAAGGCAATCCCCGGGATTATCACTATGTTAAATTAGATTATTGTAACCGTGAATGATGGTGTTTACTACGAAGGCATCCAACCTTTCTTAAAGTGATAACTGGATGCACCAAACTGTTTCATTTGGCAGTACATTCCACATCTTTACTGCCTGGGCTTCCTTGTAGAGTTGGAGACCTCCATGTGGCATCCTGGAGCTTTCCTCTATAAGGCCACTTGGCATTTTCTCTATACGCCTATGGTGTGTCCTGGCCAGGTCTTGGATTACTGTTCATGGGCTTTGTAAACCCAAAATGGCTCCATGATGAGTACGCATATGTAATTTTATAACCCAGACTTTGACCATTTCAGATAGAACATGAAGTGATTTTCAGTTAATTATGGCAGGCTCCTACGCAAGCCGCGGTGAGTTAGGATTTGAGATTACTGTACTTAGCACGATTAGGAAACCTGATGAACATGGCGAGGTGGTGTGTGTCAGTCTTTGAAGATGTTACCTAAGTATTAAAATCATTTCTGGACCGCTTAGATTAGTGTCAGGGGAATTAAGAGCGTTGTTACCAGAATATCGTCTGCAGAAACTCAACAGCCTTAACCTTTCCTTGATAGAGGATCTTTCTCAATGTTACTCTAAAACCCATTGCTCTTTCAAGCTGAAAATGAAAACTCTTTGCGGGAATTTAACCCTTTCATTGCCAACAGGTGATCCGTGCAACATATAGGATGGATAGACAGTTCTTTGAAACATTAGCCTGCTATTTCTCCAGTCTTGTTATGGATGTGTATTTGATATTAACGATATTCAGCTTGCGATCACCTAAAATATATATGAAGGATGTATTACAGTACGACTTGGATGAGGTCAAGGATGATGCCACATTTTTCATGGACTGTCCCCGGTTACTATGTTTCCCTGAATATACCACCAGAAACCTGAAAGCTAAATCAGGGCTCGTCTTAGTACCAGGAGAGTTAGGCAGCTGCCTGGGGTGCCTTCACCAGGAGGGGCGCCATCAGTAACCCCAGAATCTGCCCCCAATGTGTAGCACTGGTACCGGACAGGGGTATACATAAGAGATCTAAGCATAAATTGGCATCCTAAAAGTAAAAAACATATGTCATATACTGGTGTTAGGAGGGAATGGGGCTTCTTGCATGGGGAGCTGTTTGATTAAGGAATGGCCCATGGCAAAAGATATTTAATTGGGAACCCTCAGAATCATCATAGTCCTGTTATGAATGTGCTTGCTTCTGATATCGCCTCTTCTGCTTCCAATATTAGAAAGATGTATGGGAAAAAAAAACAGGATTCCTTGGGTCATAAAACAAACTACATGGTTCTAGAAACATCAATATTTGTAAGAATCGGCAGCAGATTAACGTTCACTCATTTTTAAATTATATTTAACAAAGTAAACAAGGTGCATTGTAGTCTACCATGCTTGTGGACGTTACTGCCCCCTGTAGCCCCCAAAACTCATCCCTCTTTAGCCATTTCAATGTCATGCCTTCCTACAATCGCAGTTTTTTTTCCCATCACGTCCCTACGCACAAAATAAAGAATCGTATGTTACTCAGATCCAGGCTGGACAAGCAAATGAAAACGTGAAATAAAATAATATTTTGGTATTTTCTTTGTTCTGACACTTAGCCCTTCCTCTAGATTTAAAGCTTCACTTTATGGTTTTTATTAGACTACATACATGATTTTCATTTTTTTTCCCCCTCTAGCCCGTCCGTTCAGCTTTTCCAGACCATGATACAATCTGGCTGAATAATAACAACATTTTGATTTGTGAGATATACTACAGGTGCAGCGAGGCCATTAAGAGCTTCCTACATCAGCTGTTTTTTTTTTTATTTCTGGGGCACAGAAATAATAAAAAAAAAAATGTAATAAATGATACTGAACCCAGACAAGATAGAGGCCTAGTTTGTAAATCAATTACAGACAAGAGGGCCTTCGTTGAATCGTTGAACATGGACGGGCTGAGATTTTGCAATAGGAGAAGAATACGCCATACAGGGATTGAAAAAAAAGGTTCTTAATACATCTCAAAATAATTTTGTAACTAAATGATCCAATAGAGACCTTATTCCTGGTGCTGTTGAATGTCCAAATTATTTAACCATGTAGAAGAGGAAAGAAGACTATCAAATTTCTTTAAAATGCCAGGGAATGCAATGAATATTTTGTGTAAGTGGAACAGCGCCTTTAAAGCTATCGCATCTGTACACTAAACAAACCTATATAGGTCTATTAGAAACCTCCATTATATGTAGACCCTGGAAGCAGCCATATTGAATTCCCATGTCGTAGTAACCATACAATGTTGAGTTACTATCTCTCTCGTTGATAGAAGCCTTTCGGTTGTTGTAATTACAAAATGGATAAAATGATATTTTAGTCTTGCCGTTGTTGGCCGCAGATCTCAACTGCTGCTAAGTAAAATAAACCCTACATTTTAAAACCACATATCACCCAGACAATGACTCGATTCAAGCTGTTACTTTGTTGAACTAATTAAAAACTACGAAGCTCTTTAGAGTTTAAAACCCCCCATTATGTTTAGAACAATAAAAAGGATATATAAAAGGAATTACGTGCCTTTATACGTACCTACATTTCAGATATGGTGATTACTTTTGTTGCGTTACAAAAATCTGCATGCTATAGACGTGATTGTGCGCGTTTTGTACTTTAGCAATAATAATATTTACCTATAATAATATTTGAATTTTTTCTAAATCAAAACCCAAGGTTCACCAATCTCTGAAATATATTTTGTTATTATTGTTATTATTTTTTCATCATCTGTCCAGCGCGTTGCTAACGCTTGTCACCTGGCGTAGATTCGACCTTCAGTCCAGTAGACAATCAACTTGCGGCCAATAAGAACCAGAAAAGGTGGAAACTCTCTCTGCCGTCCATTCATGAAGTGGGTTAAATAAAATGCAGACAACGAGCCTTTTGTCCCCGATGTTATTCTGTGCATATTCATTAGAATAAACTAAAGAGAACGAAGGAGAAGCTCCTAATGCCCGGGGTCCACCATTTTGCCTTGATAAAGGACTTATTGTCATGTGCTCACCTGTGCCATAACAGATGGGTAAAGGAGACCCTGAGAACGTGTTAATTGCTCTTTTTCATTATCCTGGCTCTAAAAGCTCAAAGAATGCCCCTTCTAATTAAAGTGTCTACAGCGGATCTGGGCATCTGGCCTGTGTCATATTAATCACAGTTGCGATATGAGAAAATGCTCACCCCACGCTCTGACAGCACGAAGACCGATATATTTGCTAGAAATATTTGCTCTGTGTTTGCAACATCTTTTTAATAATAAACTCCTTTACTCGAGCATAATCTACTTCTGAAGAAAAGAAAAAAATTAAAAAAAATAATTCAGCCAGGAAACTATAAATTAATTTTGATCTAATGAAAAATGATAAAAAATAATAAAAAAAAATCACTTAAAGTAGACCATCGCCATAAGCGTTCCGTTTGGGAACTTTCACCTTCCAAAAATTTTTGTAAAATATCTTTTAATAATCCATAAAACCAGTGTCAGAGACTTGATTATTTATTTATTTATTTTTTATAGACTTCCCGATTTACTCTTTTGGTTACAATTCAACATTATTTGTGATCATCTGTATAATAGAATCGGCCCGAAAAACCATCAATATGAACAAACAAAGGGAACTATTTTTGATGATTTATAATTATATAAGACCTACAGTTATCAAATTTACACGCTGAGTTAATTACAGCTAAATGATTTAATATGGACATATCAAATTTTGTTTCATTCACACTATATCGTGTAAGTGGATTGGGTTGCTGACCTCTTTTTCATAGCAAATAAACACTGGTCATTTTTCCATTTGCAAAAAAAATCCCCAAATATTCTTTTATTATAACTTAGTGTTTTCCCCCCACTACTTAAGTAATTAACACATATTAATTACTTTTAACCGGATAGTTATATTTCCGCTATACTCAAAGAAATATAAAACCACGTATATTGGTATAAAAAATATAATAAAATGAAAAATGTGCAAAATAAAATGGATTAATAGATTAATGTACTTTTTATTCAAAATGTATAACGTAGTATGTATTTTATTTTTGTTTTTTTTTATTTTTTTTACAAACAGTTCGAGGGTAAGAGGAATGCATCGTTTGCCGTGGGATACTATTAAGGGTTAAATCATTTAGTTCCGTCCAATGATTAAAATTGCTTTGTGACAATCTGCATTCAATAATGCAATGCAGATCCTGTGAATAATACTTTAGAATCTATCTAGTGATTAGTTAATTATGAATTAAAAATCAATAAATGTGCTTGGAAATAAAATATTCGTTTCAGAAGTTGGGCGATTTCCCGTGTTCAGTGTCGATCGTTGATGGGAGTTACATAAGGCACTTTGCTTCAGTGGTTTCGGTCAGCAGAATTAATTATGGTATATGCCCTCTATTAAAACTTAAACTGTGTTTACTTTGTGTGCAGAGCGGATGAAACAAGACGTTCTAGACTTCCACGCCAGCGGAATTGAACGTAAAAAGGTGCAAAATTAGAGCGGAAGGAATTTTTCATGTCTACAAATTTGTGACATCATAAGTTTAGCATTTTTTTCAGACCGGCTGAGGGTGATAGGAGTTAAAGCTTAGAAATATAGAATGTGACGGCAGATAAGACCCATTAGAACCATCTAGTCTGCTCTGGGTCTCGTCTTAGATTCAGAAGCCATATGCCTGTCCCATGTTTTAGGTCCGTTTACTGTTAAACTATACACTATAAAAAAAAAAGTGATCCTGGCACTAAGTTTGAGCTTGGTTGGTCCCGCCGACATCAGTGGGCGTTCCCGTCGAGTTCGCGGTACACACGCCCAATTAAGGGGGAAATGGGCGGGAGTGGGGCGTGTCAGGAACCCGCGACTCGAATGAATCAGGTGCGCCCCAGAGAACCAGCAGTCGAAACCCGGAGAGTTTCCATGTATGCTTATCACCATAGCAACCAATGGACTATTTGTGCTGATTAACTATTGCTATCCTGATGAGAACACTTTAACTCAATGTATAACATTTTATAAAAAAAAATCCTCGCATGTAGTTTGGGTGCCCAGTATGACAGACAGGACCATGTATAAAATAATAAACACCCTATTTTTTGTGGACTCTTCATTGTAGCCTACTCTCCTTCTGCTGACTTCACTCCTTCTCCTCTTTTTTGGATCAATTCATTCCCCTTCTAGACTTCCAAAACACCAGCCCTAATTTTAGATGACACCCAAAATCCTCGGGTGAGTTGAAAGGTGTGTATAAATCACAGGGAGACGGAACGCTGATGCGACGTTTAATTAGTCTCTTGCATGCTTGCTTATGGGTGAATGTTTCTGTAAACAGTAAAAGACAATGGCTTCTTTATCTTCAGGAGGACATGCCGGACAGTTTTGTGCAGGCGTGAACATGTAATCCGTTCATACAAGTTAGCCTTAAAAATGAGACATTCAACATTCTTATTAACTCTTTCTGGTCTGTCGTGCAAAAAGAAATGATTAAATATACTATATATATATATCTTTATATATATATATATATATATTCCAAATACTAGATAACAATGCATGGTAGTACAGTAAATATATATAACATGTTTTTGTTCTTTCTCTATTGTTTCTTTTATTAACCTCCATAATTTATTTTTACTAACTGACCAACCCATGATCCTCTTCAATCTTGTCCTAGTGACCTAAAAGCCTCCTGGGACTTGGAACATAGTGGCAATATCCAGGGCCAGGTGGCCTTGGCACTTTAAGACAAGGGTCTGCCTGATGACGTAGGTGAAGCTGATGGTTGAACATGCTGGTTTCTATGCTCCTGCGGGGTGAAGCTGGGCATATCCACTGCAGTATGGGGTGCTGATGGCCATACCTGGGAACTCTGGGTGAAGCACCGTTTCTCCGGGTCAACACCTGAATCCTCCTGAGTCGTGGGGTATTAGCACAGAAGTTCCCAGGTATACCAATGGCCAGTGGCCCACCAGGCATTTGTAAATGGACCATATGCAAGTTGTATATTGTGAAAAAGTCTTTTTTTTCTATTCATGTCCATGTTGGTTCCATGTTATCCATGAGGGTATGATGTCATATATATTGGTAACTAAGTTTTAGGAAGTCTTGAAATCGACAGATCCCTTTATTATTATTAGATAATTTTACAGTATTTTAATGTTCGATGTATTTTTTATATTATTTTTTTTTATTGTTAATTAATTAATGGGGGTTTCATCTGTATAGCGTAGAGATTTCCCACAGAGCAGTACAATATGGACTTAACTCCTGATGGCTATTATACTTCAGAAGGATTAGTGGGTTTGTCTGAAACAAATGGAACCGAGAGACAGAGCGTTCTCAGAATTATTCAGTTGTGTTAAGGATTGAAGAGGCCATCAGGTGTTAAACAAGGGTCTTTGAAGTAAAGCCCTTAATTCTAAAATTCTTGTGGCTTTGAGCTGCTTGTGGTCAATTTGGTCTTGATCTAATGACCCAAGGATTAAATCAATACTAGGAATCCTTTAATTGTCTCATTATAAGGTTTATCACAAAGCAAGAGTGAAAACTCCACCACATGTCCACAAGAAAATCGACTGAGCAAAGATAGTTTAATTAGAACATTGACAAAATTTATTAATGATACGGCTCTGTTAATTTAGAAGCCTGAGTGTGCCATTAGATGAATAGTTACACTGCAATGTGTCGCCAACGAGCTCAGGATAAACATTTAGTTATATGATACATATTTTTGTACAAAGTAGCCTTGCATTGGAGGACCTTCCTTTGGTCCTTGGTGGTACAATGTTTATATGACCTTGTTGGCTGCCCTCTTTCACTGATTTTTGTGGGAGAATTAAGCCAAATGTCTTGCATCATGATTTGGATAAAATAAATGGGAATAAATCACTTTGGCATGGCTATTGATATGGGATTCCTAACTTCACACACAATGAACAGTACCAGATTATTCTTCTTTGACCCATTGGATGAAGCTGCTATCAGGAGTTCCATTTTACTAATACATTGAACTCGTCTGTGCACCCATCGCTCGTACTGCCCTCCACCCCTTTCCTGACTCTGTTTTATCACAACTCAGTAGCCGGCATGCAGAAAATCCATTGATTGTGCTAATAGGCAAATGATAGAGTCTTAATCAAGGATGTGAAACCTCCAACCCCTTTGCTTGCATTATAGTACAAAGCGAGACATCTTCAAGTAACAAACTAGCTGGGAGCAGGTATTAGGAGTGTAGGTAGAGATTCAGAATATCTATTTGTGCAAATCTGTGCTCTCTAGTATACTTGGAGAGAGATACCGAGATAGCGTCTCCTGAACAACTGGCAAAAAACTTCTATTACTCTTTGTTTAATAGTTCTTGGCTCCCGGTCTCTGTTTGTTTTGCACTTAAATGCATCAATAAAACATTGTCAAACGCATTGTAGGAGGATAAACCTGAGTTCAGTTCAGAATGACAGTCGCCATCTAGGAAAAAGAGAAAATTGTAGCTATTGCAAGCTTGGGATTTGTGGTCTGTGCTACCATAACCACTTTTTGGGATGTGTAGTAGCCAGCTACGTGGACCCGCAGAAGCAGCAGCAGAGTCAGTGATGGTCTATGAAGAATGTATCCTCTAATATGGAATGTGACATATTGTACTATGATTCCAAATATTTATCAGAAGTAAACATGTTATTTTTTGGTACAGAGCCTTGGCAGATTTTCTTTGTTTTTTAGACATAACGGTTTTCCTAGCCTGGAGCGAACACCTAACACATGCCTGTCTGCCAATATCATCAAAAATTGTTCTTCGGATGAGCATCATAACCATGTCTGCAAGACAAATGACCCCCACATACATACATGCATACATACACAAAATTGTAATTTGGCCAAAATATCCCTGAAGACCTGATGATAAAATGCCACCCCCCACCAATGGGCAATATTCACCCATTTATTACGCCTCATTTACTTCTTTTATAGTTCTTAATATGATAATGATTTTTGTTTTTAAGATTACAATGAAAGCTTTGTTTTACAAGTTTACTCCCTTATCTGGTTTTCTTTTTTTATAGGATTTCTAGATCCAAGTTCATGTTCAAGAGACGTAGAAGAATATTAGCAGACTTGGCTTAATTTATGTTATTAAAAGCGTATTCTATTATTATTTTTTATTAAAATATTTTGAATACATTATTTCCATGAGTTTCATTATTTGTGCGTTGTTTATGAATATATATTGATTTGACCTTATAACCCAGTTCCTGTACTATTGTTATCCATCTGATGGCAGATTAAAGCAAATATACTGGGAACAGTGTGGCAAAATAAGGTTTGGTTTTTCCCTTTAATTTTAAGTGATGGAACATCACATGAGAACTTAAATCCTGGAGACAAAGGTGGGAAAACAGGACTCCCCAGGGCCCTTCATTTGGCCACTGGTTGTGATGTGAAATTAATGAGTTAGGAAAAAAGGGATGGAGCAATCTAGAGCAAGCTACGTCAAGCAGTCTCGAGGAGCCATCATACCCCAGTGATTAAAGTTGACCAGAACAATAACCACAAAGGAACTGTAACCCTTAATCTTCTGACCCAGGGTCAGACATCTTATCCAGGGTTACTCCAAAAGGAAAGCCCTTTCAAAGAGAATAGCTTGGGTCTTCTAAGCTCTGGCTCACACTTCTGCACTCATGACCACCTAGAGTGAGCCAGAACTTGTCCCTAATACAGCTCTGCTGCTCAGTCCGATGTAAAACGTTTCTGATACAACATTTAAGGTTAATAATAAAGAAACAACAAATATACTTCGAGTCTATTTTTGTCGGAAGACTAAATTTAACTCTATAATGATTCGTATTTCGGATAGCAAGATTTTTGGAACCCCAAGTGCATTATGTCAGTTCCCAGAACTATAGCTAAATCATTATACAGAATCTGAATAAATTCTATGAAACTGAAAGAAATAATATGGGTTTTCCTAAAGTGAAAATTGGTTATTTAAAATTAAAATGGCTGTTAAATGTTAAAGTTAAGTGGTCACAAAATACTAGGGACATCAGGAAATTTACATAAACAGTCCCTCGTTGGTCTCTTAACGCCCGACTTTTTAGCATTTTGTTTTGTTAATAAGTGACAGATTTTGCAAATTGCTGGTGAAGAACCTAACTGTCTAATTAAATTTCAGAGATGTTCAAGGTTTTGAAGAATGTGATTGATGCCCGTATAGGTACAGCACTTTAATGGAGTCCTCCTGACACACCATTTAAAACATGATGTTTTGTTTTGATCCGTCTTGTCATTTTTTCATTGCTGATTAAAATTAAAAATGTACCTTGCAAATCCATTGTAAAGTGTACTCCCCCCCCGCCCGCCGGAAGAATCGACGGGTACAAATTATTTTGTCAATCTCTGAGCCATCAAAATGTGTCTGTGAACTAATTCTTTTCGTTATCTCTTTCTTTTTTTTTTTTAATATCTGTTTTGTACTGTTCAAATCAAGAATAATA
>VKOC01000008.1:20940470-20950554 GCA_009364415.1 Spea multiplicata
TGGATTCAGAAATGAGTCGCAATCGTGAAAACGGTGCAAAGGCGCTCCACGAGGAGAAGTCCCTCGTTCTCGGAAAAGTCATGGAGAATGTAAACCTAGCTGGCATGCAGCAATACAATGACATGCTTAATGAGAAGCAGAAAAGAAGTCATTTCATAAAACGGTCCTCTGATCCAAGAGACTTATGCAGGAGAATTCCAGGTGACGAAGATGGAGTAGAGAGAGAAATTATCCGCAACGACGAAGGGGCTGTCAACGGAAGAAGTTTTGGCTCAGGTGAATCCTTTCCAGGCTTGCTCCCACGTAAACCAATGCCCATTTCCAGTTCTGGTCTAAACAACTCTTCGAAAAGGATAAAGATCGAAAAAGATTTGGACTTACCACCAGCAACGATAATCCCTTCTGAAAACGTTTACTCTCAGTGGCTGGTAGGATATGCAGCGTCGAGGCACTTCATGAAGGATCCCTTCCTAGGATTCACAGACTCACGACAATCCCCTTTTGCAACGTCTTCTGAGCACTCATCAGAAAACGGAAGCCTACGGTTCTCCACTCCACCGGGTGACATGCTGGACGGGGGTCTCTCAGGGCGGAGTGGGACAGCAAGCGGAGGTAGCACGCCTCACATCAGCGGACCAGGTCCTGGCCGACCTAGCTCAAAAGAAGGGAGGCGAAGCGATACATGCGAGTTCTGTGGCAAAGTATTTAAGAACTGCAGTAATCTCACTGTCCACCGCCGGAGCCACACTGGAGAGCGGCCTTATAAATGTGAGCTCTGCAACTATGCATGTGCCCAGAGCAGCAAGCTGACGCGCCACATGAAAACACATGGCCAGATAGGTAAGGAGGTCTACCGCTGTGACATTTGCCAGATGCCCTTCAGTGTTTACAGCACCCTGGAGAAACACATGAAAAAGTGGCATGGAGAACATTTGCTGACGAATGACGTCAAAATTGAGCAGGCAGAAAGAAGCTAAGGCCCCCTATCTGGGTTTAATCAGGGGTCTAGGTATCAATATAATATGTACAGATTTAACTATTGCCAACTGAGAAAAGCTGACCTAACTTGCCTCCTTTTAACATAACTCTTAGTATAAATATTGTTAGGTGTCGCAAAGTGGCACGATAACCTGTGTCTTCAAAGAGTTAAAGTCAAACCTGAGGGTTGAATAAGGCAGTAAAAATGTGGAGCCTTTTAACTGTGCAATAATTTCTGTATTTATTGGAGTTTTATTTGTAATTATGGCATGTGCAGGTACTTTTTTTTTTCTTGCTGTTTAAATTTATTTTCACATATTTTTTTTTACTTTTTTGTGCATTCGTGCATTTTTGTGTAAAAAAACAAAACTGCTCTTGTGCTGCAGGGGATAGTGGCCTGTTACAAAAACAGTGTATTTTATTCCCCTTCAGAACAAAGGGGGTCTATTCCTCCCCACAGAGTAGCCTAAAACAATATTCCTTAAAGGGAAGAGTCATATCTTAAATTATATATATTTTTTTTTTTTGGCTGCTACTTTCTTTTTCTGGAATTTAAGCTAAACACATGTAATTTTTGGAAAGAAGCCAATCAGTTTATTTTTTATATCATTTTTATTTATGATTTCTTGTTTTCCATTCTTATTGATAGGGGTCAACGAGAAAAATTTATTACAGCGTTTACAATCTTAAAAAAAATAAAAAATCCTAGCACTTAGGAAATTATTTTGCTTGGGATCATATGCAACGTACAACTTTTGGGCATAGAACACGGTCCATATTGGGGTGCATTTTGTAGAATCTGGAACATTATGCAACAGTTTGCTAATTTTTTCATCACGGGTAGACCTGATTTGAAACGGTTTAGTTACATGGGTTCAAGGAGGAAGCCAGAGCGGGACAAAAAAAAGCAGAAATCATCCCTAAATCAGGCTAATAGGAATACATCCTAGAATGTGAGCAGCTCCTCGTAGTTAACACTTTTGCTGCCAGAGTGTCTACTGCGGAACCTTAAAAAGCAATTTGCTGCTGTCTAGTCTGGCACAGAAACTGTTCATTTCTCCGCTGCTATCCCTATAAGCCTTAAGAAGGGTTTTCGGGTCGTTGGATAGCCCTACCCCACCTCCCATTCTGAAAAAGGTTAGTTCTGAGTGCACCTGCCCCGCTTAAAAAGGGTTATCATTGCTGTTCAATGCATACGTTATGTTATTGTAATTGGTTGCTTATTTCAAGTACTGTGGATTATAAATTGAAAATGTTATTTATTCTAAATAATGAAAGTTCCATTAATGACACCTGCTTTTAAGATTGTTTTTCCATTTTTTTTTCTTTTCTTTTTTCTTTGCGTGCACCAGGAGGACAGCAGAGATCAAAAGGTTACCAATTTTAATTATGTTGACCGCACTTTAAAACTTGAGTTCTGTCTTGTCAATGGCTTCTGATCAAGAAATTATAGCGTATTCTCTTACTCAACCCAACGGCGGTTGAACTCTATAAAGGGAACATCTGAGATTAAGTGTCAGCATTGCAAAAGCATGGCATCCACAATGTTGACACTATAAAAAAAAAGATATCTATATATAATTTATTGGACGGTTTGTCTGCTGCCATTCAATTTTTTGCGAGTGCCTTCAAAACCGATCTTCCTATCCGAGTCTTTCGAGACAAAATGCAAAACATTTTTGTGAAACAAAAAAAAAGACTTTGAAAAAAATAGTAGTACGAGAAAAAAAGTACATTTGTTTAAAAAAAAAAAAAAGAAAGCCACATTTTACTTATAAAACAAACAAACATAAAAAATTACTGGTTGAAAACAGTGGACACAATAATGCCATAAGACCCAATTTTAATGAAGATGTTTACCCAGCACAACTTTGAACGTTCTTGGGCTGACTTATTTTCAGCTTTTGTTTTTTTTCAGGACAGCGCTGCTTAGAAAACGGATTGAAAAATATTTACTGCTGAAATGAAACTGAAATAACACAATTTACCAGTTATCGTTGAATGGGGGAAAAATACAATTCAGGAACAACGGCTATTTTTTTTCAGACATTAAAATTTAGTGCACTCTGTCTTAAAAATACGTTTACAGTATTCAATACGTACAAGGGTAAAAAAAAAACAACAAAAAAAATAATTGTGTGTATGTGTGTTTGGACGATCATTTCTTTTTTTCTTTTTTTTTTTTTTAATTTTTGCTCAATAGGTTATAAAAAAAATGCCATAACGGCCCATGTGTATATTGTTTTCTCTTTTGGTGATGGGGTTTTAGTATATATTATATATATTAAAATTTCTTGATTACTGTAAAAGTGGACCCGTATTGCTATAAACTCACGAATGCCTGGGCATTTTACCAAAATCAGAAAAAAAAAATTCCTTGAAAATGTTGCCAGTAAAATTTTTTTATGGTGGGTCTATAAATATGTTCTTGTCACTGTAATTGTAAAGTCTGAATTTTAGTATTTTTTTCCTGCCTTGGGTGTTGAATTTTTTTTTTTAATTTTAAAATTGTATAGAAACTTGTATTTGGGGATTAAACGGTGATTGCTACACCATGTAGAAAAAGTAAGTAGAAAAAAGTGCTTAATATTGTTATTGCTTTGCAGAAAAAAAAAAAATCACATTTTTGACCTGTGCTTATTTTTCTCCTCCCTTACTCCCTATGGAATGGATATTAATATTGATTGGTTCACATGATGTAGGCACTTGCTGTATTTTTATTGGAGCTTGTAATTTTTTAACTGTACGCTTATCCTTTTAAAAGGATTAAATGTACCTTTTTGTTAGTGAATTTGAAAAAAAGAAAATCCACAAAAACATGCTGCCATAATATATTTTTTTAATTTGGCAGGATAAAATATTGCAAAAAAAAAAAAACGAAAAAAGAAAAAAAAAAGAAAAGACATGAATCATTTGTAATTTAAGTCCTACTGTACAGAATATTATTAAGTTGTTTAACAACTTTTAGGTAAATGAAACAAAACAGAAACAGTCGGTGTTTTGTTCACTAGTAAGTTAAGTTGTACATTATTTTTACCCAGAATTGGCCTACAAAAAAAAAAGTACTGTTTCTACAGGGAAATAACAACAACTAATTAGGTGCCTGGACCTTGTATCAAGGCCTTAGCAGGTATTGACTGATAAGTACTTACAACCCATTTACAATAATTTGTCATTTTAGATGAAAAAGAAAAATAAGGAACATTCCATATAGACCCATTAGTCTTTCTAGTCCTACAGCTAGAAAAGTTGGTGGCATTCTGGTGGGGTCGAATATGTTTTATTGAGAAAGCTTCTGCTCAATAGCTATACAAAACAGATGCAGATACATTTGGTATCAATACCCCTTAGTGGTCCAGGCACAGCCATGCAAACCCCTGTAAGAACAGGATCTTATCTGTTAACGGGTCTTGCCGATCCATGAAATGTGTGCTTTTTAGCTCTTCACTTCTTTTGGTACATTCCATAAATTCCTGAATGTTTGATGGACTGAGATGAAGTTCTGGACCTCTACAATGGGCGAGCCACTCCCAAGAAGGCAAAATTGATTTCCAAATCGAGCGCATCTAAAGCCAACCCGGTAGATCAGCCCATACACGCATTGGGGCTGCCAAATTCTTCATGTAGTGCAAAGTCATGTTTACACAAACTGTGTGATGTGAAAAATACTTCACCAGCAATATGAGTGGCCTCTACATTGCCAGCATGGACTGCAATGAGTTGTCTAGAACACTGTATGAGTTACCTAGAACACAACTGCATAATTACCGACAAACAATTTAAAGAGAAAAGCACAAAAGTGGCTGTACATTGGAAAATCGATCTATTTTCTCTTGCATAAGGCCCTTAAACTTAAAAAAAAAACCCAGACAAGCACAATCTGCTTTGACATCAAATGCCTATACTTTGGAAAACTTGTGCTATGCTACATATTGTGTGCCCCCACCAACAACAAGAATCAAGAAGCCAGCTCTCCCCTTGGTGGTTACCAGCAGGTTCATCTCAGTCCACGATAAAAAGACAGTCCAAGATTTTGTGTACATCATTATTGGTGCTTTTTGTATTTCAGAACAGCAAAGCATAATTAATGTCACTTAAGTTGTTTGCATTTGTACGGCAAGGCGAAATATTTTTATTACCTTTTTCTATTATTGTATGAGCTTTTTTTTTTGTTTACTTGGAGGTTTTATCGTCTTTTACTACAAGTTTGGAACTATTTATTAATTGCTTGGTATTTGCGCTCTGTTTAAAAAACAAGAGCACTTTTTTTTATTATGGATTGAAATGTTGGGACGGCTAGAGGTCATTTCAACATGACTTAGTGAAATATTTATTATTGCTTTTTTTTTTCTCTGTAAAGGATTACGACGTTTTGTTTTTTCTTTCCCTTACTTGTCACATTGTTGAGTTCAGCATGTGTCGGCCATTCCATTTGTACGCTCGTTCAAAACAAGGCTTGTTCCAGTTTTCAAGTTATAAAACAGACAAACTTTTAAAAAAAAAATAAAAATAAATTGGACTTTTAACTTGACGATCTGGAGATTGTTCATGATTTATTTGTTAATAACAGTGATTTTTGAATAAAAAAACCTTCCTGGTTATTTCTGTGTTTGTTCACTAATACTTGATCAAATGCATGAAACTCATCTATGACTGATACAATTCAAAGTACAGACATACACTGTGGTTGACTTTCTGTAATGTTCACCAGTAAGAGCTAGTTTGACGTTACTAATGCGTGTCTGGGGATATATATATATATAGAAAGGGTTAACACCGTTGTAATGCAGTATAACATGTATATGTTTATTATATGGTGATTCAGTCTTCAATGGTCACTAACAGATCATAAACACAAACACATTTTGCATACCAGGACTAATTCATATATGGACATCTTAACACTTAGAACATGAATACCTAAACAGTTCTTGAAGACCATAATTCCTGTTAGACAGCGGCAGCATTTCTCTTAATCTAAGGGTATAGCCAATGGAATCTTTGGGAATAGAACATTCTAAAAAGTTAAATATTGGGTACTTTTGTAATTCAAAAGGATCGAGGGTAGAAATCAAGGGAAATAAAGACAACCAATTTATACCAGGCTATTCCGGAGAGGACCATCATGGTTAATGTTGGAATGGTTTGTGGACCAAGAAAGTTCCAACTAATACCATTTATTGGATTGACAAATACTTTAATGAAACCATGAAGAATTTTGCCCAGCTGTGCCATCCTTGAGTACATCATGAGCATAGGCACGTGCCCATGTCCAACACACGTTAAATACCATAGAAGTATTATGTCACATGAAACCTGTTGGAAATTATTTTCTAATCATTTCCTTACTATTACAATGTACATGTTTTAATAAACTTTTTGTTCTCTCGATACACCCCTTTAAACAACATGTAGGGGAGTTTTTTGGGGGCCCTAAAGTAAATAATTACTGTATATGGACTCCTGGTTTCCTTTGGACTTCCTGACCCTGGATACTGGGTTTAAAGATTCCTCGTTAACCCTTGCACTGCTCACGAGACCTGAAAAGGAACGCTGAGTTACACATTTGTCTCTCCTGCTGAATTATATTGCTTTAAAAGAAGCCAACCCTGCTTTGTGACTATAAATTACTGCTGGGTTTTCTCTTGATGGAAGTATCAATAAGGTCAAGTCATACGCACACATTACTTTCTTATACTTAATAACATAAATCAATGTAGTAAAAGCTACTTGAGTACAGCAGCCAATTGTGGAGGAAAAAGGGAATGTAATTAGACCACATTGCGTTGCTTGCTAATAATACTCCCTTCTTATTAATACTTTAAAGACAGCCTCGCAACATGCTTCTAAAAACCCATCAGCACCCCAGGTTATATAAGCCATATCATGCATAATCTACAATTAGCGGACTTCTTCATTTTCTCCAAGAATAGTGAAACAACCAGTTTTTATTATTTTTAATACTGGCAGCAATAGTCTTATTGGTGCCACAGCATGGATGGGGTTAACTTTTTTACATGTTGGACTGCTGTGTAATGAATTAGACAAAATATGTACATATTCCTTGCCCCATTGGGCATACAATTTGAAATATTGTGTATCTATCTTGCCCCTCTGCTATCAAAGTGTTGCTCACAGCTCCATGGCACTTAAAGGGTCCCGAGCATTTTTATTTTTTTTACAAACCATATTCAATTAGGCAAGATCATGTAATTTGCACTTCTGTATCATCACCATTACTTGGTTCCTTCCCTTCCTTTTTAATTTTTTTTTTCAAACATTCACCATCCGAGCAAAGAACGTTGGTGAATAAACCTTAGTTGTCACCGTCTCTGCTGCTCTTTGACGACTCGGCATTTCTGATACTTCTATCTCTATCAACCTCCAGTTTCCATTCACCTGTCATTTTCCTCTAATCTTTATGTTGCCACGTAACTTGAATCTTCGGGGGTTATTCTACCTTATTCTCATTACATCACACTCATTTCATATTACTATATGTCGGCAGTCATTACCCATGACCAGTTTAGCCTAATAGCACAAACCCTATCCGTGCGTCACCTTTCGTATTCAGAAATCAGAGGGGACGATAGATATTTGCAGTAGAATTCTGGAAAGACAAATGGCTGGCGAAGATATATCTGCATACTCATTATAAGGAAGGCATGGGGTTCTAGTGAAGACCAGACCATAAACCTCATGGTGCCCATCAGCTTTGGCACCCAGACCCAATCTACAATGGGTACCAAGACTGAGCAGGGAAATGCTAAAACCGGTGATACTCTCCATCTGACATCAGAGCAAAGGGGTATGATGTCACTGACAAAGCTGGCCTACTGTTTGCCACCAATGAGCAGATACGATGTCATTCACTATAGGCGTAAATCTTTTTCTTTACCCCCTAAGACCACCATGAACTGTTAAAAAAGTTTGCATGGCGTTAATTGCAGGATACGTGCTCTCGGCACGACATAAATATTTAACAGCGAATTTAATGGGAAATTCCGCAGTCTCTGTATGAAACACAATGAGAGACCCGGAGCGGAATTAACTCTGCAGATAATTTGTCTTTGCTGAAAAAGAGTTAGTGTGACATCATCAAACTATCCAGGTGAGTGAAACAACCGGATTATAACACTAGGTGCTATTTGGAATATTTCAATGCAAGTAGAAGGTGTAAAATAAGTGCAGAGAGCGATTATCTTATCTCATTAGTCAGGCTGCCCTTAATATTATTAATAATAATTATAATAGGGGGCAGCAGCTGCGGGTCATTCAGGTAAACCTGGGCACAAGAGCTTCCAAATATTAAAGACAACCCTGCTTACTGCATGACACTTAGAACAGCGTCCATTACATCTTGTCCATTAGTTAGTCCTCCTCGTTGTGTTGTTTCTCCACTTCAGTAAAAGTCTTGGTCTTTTTGGCTGGTTCAGGCGAGGGAATGCCAGCATGCCAAAAAAAAAACCTATTTTTACAAGTCCATAATCTGCCACCATCTCCTTACATACAGGGGCCCGAGCCCCTACAGACAGCAGCCAGGACGGTAATCCATTTATCAGGACTGTCCTGTCCAGTTTGGGACTGTTGCCACCTATGTGCACGTATAGTAATGTGAAGCTCCTTTAACAGTAAACCCTGCCATGAGACCCGTGTTTGAGGCCTTTGGCTTAGCTGCGTTACATCCATTTTTTTTACTTCTTTTTTTAAAAAAAACAAAAGGTTTTCTGCTCTTTGAATCCCCAACCAGTGGAAATGCTTTGTCTTAATTACCTCAGGAGGAGAAAATGCCCCTGAAGCAATCATCGGTGTTTGTTAACACCCTATCCAGCGTGCCGCTCCCCATAAATAAAACATAACGCAGATTATAATACCGCACTCCCATGGACTCCGGGCCGTAGTCAGCGCGCAGATAGAATTCACAAAAACCTCAGAAGCAGACAGCTTATCCGAGGGCATCAGTAAACATTATCCATAGCTAAGCAGACGACAACACGCCGCGTGTTAATACGAAGCTACGATGCTCTGCCAGGCTGGCTGGATATCCACGAAGGGATCCGAGGCTGGAAAACAAAATATTGAACGAGAGGTTTTGAGCAAAGCGTAAGATCCCTATTTAGGTTGTCGCGCCCGTTACGCAAAGAATTCTGCAAAAGAATGGAAATAATGGAATGAAGACGGCAGGAGAATGGAAGTGGGTCCTTGCAGTGTTCTTAAAGAGACAGTAACACATATACATGTTTTAAATTTGATATTCATTTGCGGTTCGAGGTAGCTTTTATGACAACGCGGCTCTGAGATGTGGTCGCTTGCCAATGGCTACTTGCTTGAGTGCCAAGGTTGGAATATGGTCGCTTGCCAATGGCTACTTGATGATCACATACTGGGGCTGATAGTCCACATCTAGGAACGACCCAGGCCTGGTCTGCCAGCGTCTCTCCGTCTGCTCCTTATGGGAGGTAAGACGGAGGTGAGTGGCGCTACAATGCCCGTACCGTATATACTCTACTGTTCAAAAGCTTGGGGTCACTTAGCCGCTTTCATGGAAAACAAGCTAAAACTTCTAGATGTAACATAATTGCAAAATGGTTTTTCTAATGATTAATTCGCCTTTTAAACGTAAACTTGGATCAGCGAACACAACGTGCCATTGGAACACAGGAGTGATGGGAGTGATAAAGGGCCCTTGTATGCCTTTGAAGAGATTCTGTTAAAAATCAGCCTTTTTCCAGCTACAATAGTCATTAATAACATTAATTTCGTCTGCTCTGGATTTCTGATCCATTTCATGTTATTTTAATGGACAGCATTTGCTTTCTTTTCAAAAATCAAGGACATTTGTCCCCAAACACATGATCCCAAATGGTGTTTATATATATATATATATTGTGACAAACCCTGTAGCATGAGGGCCATACATGCCACTTTTAGGGGTCCTAAGCACAGTCCTCTAGGGCAATCAGTCTCGGGAACACCAGCTTGTAACAAAACAGATCTTTATTTTTAATTGCTGAAACCCCAAACACCAAATCATAAAAAGAAAACCTAGCTCCCAATTGGAGCCCTCTCTAACTGAACTACCCTGGTCCAGACTGACCAGCCTAAT
>VKOC01000008.1:20950654-21044249 GCA_009364415.1 Spea multiplicata
ATGTGTAGATATATATATATATCTATATATATATATAGATATATATATATCTACACATATATATATATATACACATATATATATTATATATGTGTGTGTGTGTGTGTAAGGGCAGTGCATATATGTATATGTCAGCAAATCAACCAGCAAATCACCAGTAAGGTACATTGCTTGCCGTGATTGGCTGGTTGTTTTACGCTGGGTAGAGGGGTAGTCTTATACGGCGAGTATAGTCCAAACTCTATATTTGGACTGTAAAAGTTGGGGGTCGTCTTATACGCCCAGTCGTCTTATACACCGGAATATACGGTATTTTAAAACAGACAGTTTTATTCTAACAAAATGTGGCGTTTAAAAGATTTGTCCGGAACTATTTCACCCAGATAATTAAAAGCCTGAAAAATCATAGCAGAACATGGAAAGAAACAGATATTATTTTTCAACATAGCCCAAAGGAATAGCTACGAAAACAACCTCATGTATTAAAATACAAAACAGTTGAACAGATTAGAAATGCGTTTAAAATATAGCTATAAAAGGACCTTGCTACGACTTCAACTAAAATTATATAGTAATCAACAAAGCTGCACTACAAGATTTCAAAGTTTGACCAGGGGGTCAGCAGTTCACCGGGAAAGGAACAGAAGGTCCACAGCTATTTGCAGATTATAAGAATTTGAAAGTCAATATGGTGTCTGGCTTTCAGCCAAACTTAGGATTTAAGACACAGAATAATAACGTATGACAAGCCCTGTAGTGCAACTAAGCACTTATATGCTACAGTCTAGGTTTACCAGGAGTTAAGGTTACAGCAAACTTAAAAAGGTCAAAGAAAGTGCATTTTTAAACTGAAAAAGAATAAGCAACAGCAAAGCTAGAATAAAAACCTTACATATACAAAAGGACCAGAATAAGAATATATATATTATATATAAAATCACTGCTGAACTATAGCAAAAATAATAACCATGTCATAGTCATAGAGGGCTACGCCAACGGTGTTCATCATTAGCGCTAAGTGTAGGGAGAAACAGGAGCGTTCTGATGACTCATTTTGCTCAGTGGGTTAATTGATGTTAAAATTATTACATTAATGAATGTCTATGTTTTCTTTTCCAATACATGTGCTAAAAAAAAGAAAATGCATCTGTATAATCCATGGAAAAATAGATGTTCTGTAAATAATGCACCTAGTTATTCTGCTAATAAATACATGTAAACGTGTTATTTGGTTTGAACTCTAGACTCTAGTAATTGGATATTAAGCTTTAGTCAATAACGCACACTAAAACAAATATAAATGAAATAATATTGTGAAAATACTGCCAGTTAATACATTGTGGGTTGAGTATTAAAAGTGTGTCAAGTTTGAAAAGAGGCGTTACCATCAGCAACTGTTGGAGTGGCTTCATTAGCATTAACATTTAATTGGTTTCTATGGTAAATGACCACTATTCAAACATAAAACCAGAATTACCTTCTAGACTTAACTCCCCTATAAATCACATTTATCTGCTTTATTTAATTCCAAAATAATAAATTTTAAACAATAAGAAGTAGCTATTTGATTGTGTTCCTAGATTTACAGCTTTGCAGCTGATTTTTTTGAATGAATTACCCTTAATTACTAAAAAGGTAAATAACATACATGATGGGTTTATATATATAAAATGGAACTCTAGTGCAAAGTTTGAAAAATATTTTGTGTCTGTATAGCAACCAATGGAATGGTCCAATCAGCAAAACTACTTCTGTAAAATGATAATATCCTCCTCTTTACAGATAAGCTTATGCATCTATATGACATTCAACCCTCTGTTAACAAGTCGAAGAACCATTATCTAGCCATGTTCTAGCCCTGAACATGGCAGACTGTGCACATACAGGTCTTGCCACTGGAGACTCTGTGGTTGCTGTCATTTCTGTTTTCCCCATGTCGCTGTCAAGCGATCCTGTCGCACGCGTGGCCTGTCAGGCAATTAAGGAGCTATGTAACCAGGCTCTCTGGCTGGAGCATTGAACTTCCAGGCCCTACTCTGAGTATGTCTGTGCTTAGTGTTTCCTAGTTGTGACCTGTGGCTTTGAACTTTGACCTTTTTATTTTTTGACCCATGTACCTCACCTTGATTTTGACCTTTAGCTTGGTGTGACGGAACCTTCCATCACCGGGGCCCCTGGAGAGGCCTGAGAGCCAGCCTCCTCCGTATTGACTATGGGCCCTGGCCTTGTAAAGACTTCTGTGTGTAGATACAGGGGGTCAGTTTCTACTGATTTTCCCCCGGTACAGATTTAACCATATTTCCTAAATATAGGAGACTCTGAGCACTGTGGAGCGCTTAGTTTTGCAATTATTTATTGTATGTCAATACTTTTCCCTGTGTCACCCCCTGTTTTCAGCTAACCCAGAAGTATATTGTCTTATCATGTGCTGAGGGGATTATATCTGGCAGACAGCCAGGATGCAACCAGGGAGTGAAAAGTTATTGTTTCAGTTAACCTTAGTAACCCATCCTTACGAAAAAAAGCATTTTTTCTGAAGTAATACTGCAGTTTTTTGGACATGAAAAAACGGCAATACTGCACTTTTACTGCAGTATTACTGCAGTTTTACTGCATTTGTACTTCACTGTACTGCAGTATTACTGCACATATACTGCACTTTTTTATATTGCAGTTGTACTTCAATGTACTGCAGCTTTATTGCATTTGTACTTTTGTACAAAAATAACTGCAGTACAATGAAGTACAAATGCAGTAAAACTGCAGTAAATGTGCAGTAATACTGCAGTAAAAATCCAAAAAACTGCGGTAGTACTTCAGAAAAACTGCAGTAATTTTTTCGTAAGGGATGGTGCACTAAGATGTTGTTTTTCCCAATCCCTCTCCCACTTTGTACCATATTTGCTTGATTATAAGACGCCCTGATTATAAGACGACCCCCCCAAAATCTGAATATTAATTTAGAAAAAAAAGAAAAAGCCTGACTATAAGATGACCCTATAGGAAAAAAGTTTTACCAGTAAATGTTAATTCATGTAAAAACCTTCTTATAACCAAGCAAATACGGTATTCCGCTATGTTAATAATTCATTTATGGTTGCATAAAAACCCTGTGTGTCACTCTGAATAAACAATTCCTGTTCTTCACCCTGCATTAAGCTTCGGCTAGTGATTTGGTTGACTGGAGAGTCGGTGCTTTGGAGTGTGCCCGTATACAGTTATAGGAAGCTAGGAATCAGCTATTGACGGAGGTACCTAGTTGGGCTACAGGGCGTCTTGTCACACTTGGCCTGTGACTATTCCTTTGATCATCCTTTGGTACTGTCCATTGTTCTGTGTATGACATTGGCTCACTGAGCGCTACTGTCTGCAAGACTGCCTGCTATAACTCTGCTGCTGTCTGCCATTTCCCCTGCCTGCTGCTGTCTGCCAGTTCCCTGCCTGCCAGCTGCTGTCTGCCATCGTACTGCTGTCTGCCGGTTCCCTGGTCCACTTCTGTCTGCCAGTGCTGTTCCTCGAGTCTGCGCCTAGAAAGAAGCCTAAAGCTGTTGCAAGCCATGACACCTGCTTTTCTTAAATGAATATTATAAAGAACAGCTTTTTCCCACAAGGAGTCAGAAATTCAGGTTTACTGTCAGGAATGTACCTTTTTAAGAATCCCTGATAACCTTACAATACAATTTCATGTGTTACACACCAAACAATGCTGTTTTTATAATACATGCTTAGCTCAATTCAAAGATTTTGAGTGTCATTTATCTAGTAATTCAATGGTACCTTGTAATAACATTGTACACCCATCATAGGAATGAAGAAAAAAAGAAAACAAAGCAGCTTGGCAAGTACATCACTGTTTAAAATGTCACAGTTGTCTGCACTATTGAAGTATAACTTGCAAACAAATTGATATTCCTTTTAGAAAACACGCCTTTCATAGACTTGTCTTATTTGTTTGAGTTTATTCACTAAGAAGTACAGGAGACCAGATTCACCTTCAGTCGTATGCCAACATTTGCAAAACAACTCACAAATTCACCAGTATTCAAGTTGTTTTTGAAAGCATGCAATGATAATATGGACTTGCACGCCATTGAATGAAACTTGCAAAACACCACCACAACTACATTAAATGTAAAAAATAATGGTGGGGAGTTATTAAATAGCTCCAGGATTATATTAGTCAACATACCAACTTCCATCTCCTCATCATGGAGATTCATTTTAAATGATATATAAAAAACCCCTATGGAGTCCACAGTTGTTCCCTCCTCATTCCCAAATTTGTATCTAGTAGGATGGAATGTTACAGAAAAAAAGTGTGCGTGGTATTATGTTTTTAGCATTTGACATGTATTTGTAAATACCACCTATCTACAATTGCTTAAATAATGGGCTTATATAATGCTTAAGCTATTAACATATTTGTATTGTTTAGTTACAATGTAAACACAATGGATTTTTTTACAGGATTCTGAATAGATAAATAACCTTGTATCCTCATGAATATACTTCTTTACATTCTTCACAGGAATATATATTGCTCACTGCAAATATTGTTTCATGCTTAATCCTTTATTACGGGAACCTAGGGATAAAAAGTAGATTTTTGCTATCCTAACATAACAGTATAAGTGCATTTTTTTTATGTATACTATACCTTATTTATTAAGGTGATTTAGGCAGACAGCAAGTGATGTGATGACCTAATTTAAAGGAAAGCTTTTGTTTTAACTAGATTACATGGCTTAAAAAAAATACTTGAAACCATGTCAATTGCTCCTTTATCAATTTCCATTAGGACAATTTTCCATCTATCCTTATCATGCATTGGTTTGTAATTTTACAAATAATAGCCAAGGCCAGACTAGGGTTTACAATTGGGCCTGTCACTTTACGGGCAGTAGCCAATGTAGTGGAGTATATGTGACACAAATGGCCATGCACTAAAGTAAAGTCTAAACTTATGGGTGTTATCATACACTGTCCCACCTATGGCCACTCATGGACTAGTAATAGCATTACTTGATTCCTCTAGCCTCCCTTGGAAATGAGATGTGACACTATAAATGATGTTTGTATGAAGGACCAATTTGGTTTCATATATTTTGCATAATAAATGAGAGTTTGAAGAATTAAGTGAATGCATTTAAAAATAATAGAGGAGAATAGAGGAAAGGGCATGCACGTGTGCTGTCAGAGACCAGTATTCGAACAGAGTTTAGGACAAATAATTTATAAATAAAAGAAACATTGGACACAAATACAGACCTCAAAGCCCACTGAGCCTACTTCCTAAATTAGCACAGGTTTTGCAAGAATGGTTAACCGAAGTGTCTGTGTTGACATATATTTTTAAATTATAAAACTGCTATTTACTCCTTAAAGAGAAATTGGTTTTCCCTCTAATTTTTCTATACATTGTGAATTCTAATGTTGTGTTAATAGATAGATGTGGAGTCACCCACAGATTTCTATTATATTAATATGGAAATCAATATTTTGGTAAATATTAGTCATCTATCCTAAATAAATATTGTAATACGAGGTTAACTGACAAATACATCAAGACAAAACTAAAGCAACTATTAAACATGGTGTTTTCAGCTGAGTTGTGGTATAAACTCTCTCACCTCACCAATCATGTTGAAGGGTCACACCGCCAGCAAGAAGCTGGACTGATATAATATATAGTTCATTATGTCAGGAGAAATCTGATTTATTTAATTAAGGATTAAACGGGGCCAACTAAGCTTATTGAATCTCACTAGGGTTGGATGTTCTTAAGGTATAATAAAGCCAAGAAAAGGAAACCCCATTCCTCCTACAAAGTGTAGGAGACTCTATTGCATGAATTTGTATGCTAACACTTGCAACTAAATGATTGACATATATGAAAGTTGGTTATGAGGGCTTGTGACTTCATTTTGCATGTTACAGGTGAGGGCATATGAGTTCAATGAGAATGATTGTACATGTCATCACCTGCAACTCACAAAATTCCCTCTCAAACACATTAAATAAAACAAATCAATTAAATAAATAAATTAAAACCTCCTATGATTGCCTTACCTCTTCCCCCAATCTGTGTGTGGTAGGGCAATTAAAAAACCTTGGATAGTGTATTGCTCTATACACCCTCCTCCCTCTAATGCCCTGCTAATTTGGATGGGGTGTTAAATAATAAAAAAATTATAAGTGTTGAGTTGTCTTTAGTGAATTTGTAAGTTGTACTTTTTCTTGCTTTTCTTTTGCATTTTTTTGCTATCTCACAAGCACTCACACTTTAATCAATAGAAGACCCATGCCACACCTCCAACATTTAACATGCGCTGAAAACAAGTGGCCACTGCAATTAATTTGTATTTCATAACATGCTGCTCCATATATTCAGGTACAGGATATACTAGAGAGCCATGCTTTAGTAGAAAACAATCATATATCTCATAATTTGCTTACTAATAACTTTACAATTTTTGATTATCCTTAAAATATAGCATTATTAATTCACAACCCTATATGTATACAGTAACTAAACCAAATTACGGTAAATAATAGAATAACAAAACAACATTGCAAATTAAACATTATAATTGCATTTTTTTTTTTGCATTCATCATCCTAGTCACTTTAAAAATACATTTTGATAAATCATGCCAGAAAGATTGTTAAAATAAAAGCAGTGCCAGTACTCTGCTTGAATAATAATCATCTGTCAATGAGAAGTCTGTTCCAAATTTCCTTTTACTGTAAACCATAAAATAATGAATCTTTGAATGAGTTATATCAATACCTGCGTTAATGCCCTATGCCCATATCCATTCCAATGTCGTTTGTGCCTCCAAGGCAACAGACTTTTAAGTGAAAGTCATTTTGTCTCTTCGATATTAGCTGCAGAACAGCCTTATTTCACACTGACTGTGCACTTTCAAATGCAGGTTCCTTGAAGCCTTTTTAATCACATTTGAGCCATGCATCTTTTTCCTGTCCACTGAATCTGATCTTTTGAAAGTGCCTTTCAGACTCTCCAGAATTCTATAAGATTTCCTGAATTCTTTGTTCTCGGCATAGACGAAACACATGCATTAAGATTGTGTGCTGGGTATTTTACCTCCAGATATATTTGCAACATTTAGTTTTCTTCCGCGTGTAATCTTTCTACAAGAGCCATAAAAAAAAATCATATTTTCCCTAGAGTAGGCATCATTATACAGACAAACACTTCCTATTCAGTTATGGACAGGTTTGGAGATTTGATGTTGCACATCATAACGGTTTTTCAAGTGAAAGACAAAAATACTTTGAAGTTTAGATCTTTCTTTGGGAAAATGTAATGTATAGTAAAAGGCAACAAATTCTCTTTTAATGTGGGAATTGTTGGTGTGAATATAACAAGGATACTTTATGTGACACCATTTTTTAATCCAACATTAACTGATTATTGAATGTGTATTGTTTTTATTAACAATTTTTTTCCCCCTACATTTTTTCAATACATTTATGTTAAACTCTTGGAAGACTGTTAATAAACCTGCAGCTAAATTATTAACCTGGGACATTAGGCAATAAACATATCTTACATTCATGGAAATATAGTATATAATACCAGATAAGAACCATTCAGCCCACATAGACTGCAGATGTAAAGACACAAATGTTAATCAGTCCAGGGTCTCGTTAACCATGCTCAAAATCCTTCACTGTTGAGTGGCTGTTCCACTGTTGCCACCATCTCAATAAAGGAGATTCTATATTTTAAAAAGACCCTTTTTAATGCAGCATTTTAAACCATCTGCCCTAGGAAAACATGGTGACAGAGAAATTATGCACAATGTTTCAAAAAATGTTCCTATACAGGAGTTGTAATTAGTGTATTTCAGTTTCAACAACTGTAATTAAATGTGACCTTTTAGTTAATTACGTCTTGACATTTATGATTTTAAGCTAACTTTCCCCGTGGTGTCAATGACTCAACATGTTATATATATGGATGCTAATAAGCAGCTTTTACATTACACAAAAATGTTGCTACTCCTTTCAGATGTTTCTACATTGTGATCTGAATCAATTCCGACATCCTCAATGAATTTCATTCTATTAGGATGTTGCATGTACAGATGCTTGTAATATATGCATATCATAGTACATGTTCATGTAACAATAATAAAGCAGGAGTACAAACTATGCTGGATTATTATAACATTTATTACTTCACATTATTTATATGTCTTAATAAAACATAAACAATGAATAGCTAAATTGTTCCATTACAGAGAAAGAAACAGTTTAAGATATTAACATATTAATTTTGAAGACATTACACTTTTTTAGTATTTTCCAAACTCCCACAAAATGAAATCATAAAAACACATCATTTTCCCCTCGGTATCTTCAACATCGGGAATTCAAATTTTTTTTTGTTTACTTGAATGGACAGAGAAACTCTGTGAACAGGAAATACATTAAGCCCATGAAAAAAACAGGTACTTCTGAAATCTGAGAGCCAACTAGTCTGTGTATGCTGTCATTTACATGGATATAAAAAATATAGAGAAGAAGTTCTACAATCAAGTGGAGGCCACTATCTGAACTTCAAGATATTTTTTGTGGCTGCAGCAAGTTTGGGGGTCTAATGGAGCAGAGGAAGATCAACCACAGATCTCTTGATAAAACAATATTACATCGGACATATGACTGATGGCAAAGCATATAAAACATAACAATATTATGGACAAACCTACAACCTATTGATTGAGTATAGGCAACTTCCTAGGAATACACAGAAGAGTATGAGTTTTCCATTTCCACACTAGAGCGCATGCTTCCCTGTGTGTTTGCAGTGAATGTATTTTTCACCTTGATAACATGAGGGATTAAAACCTGATTTTACACTTCATAGATATAAAATAATCATATTTAAGTTGTCAATCTTGTGAATGGAATACAACAATATAACAGCATTATTTTACAAAGCATCTTTATTCACCAGTAAAGAATAATCCAATCTAGTTTTGAATTTTTATTCATATATTATAAAACTGTTCTAAACGGAATAATCAAACATATATCTTTTAAGGAAATAGACAGAAAGACATTTCTAAGCTGAAAGAAAGCTGAATATATATTTTTGTATAATATGTATTTTATATGAATTCTAAATACAGGTGAAATAATTTACCATTTTTAAGAAGCATTTCTATTTTCCCTTAACTTTATATAATAGTGTTTAAAGATTTTGAAAAAGACAATAGATATATAATGGTACCCCATGTCAACTACTAGTGCATTCCACTTGGAGCAGCAATCATAATGTCCTACTTACAGGAATAAATAGAGGAAAAAACGAGATATCAGGTCATAACATTACTTTATATGTTAGATGTGCCACCTCTACCCACGAATCTGAGTTTAGCTGAGGCAGTTGCTTACTTTTAAATTGAGTAGTTCTTCTCGTCACTTCTCTTGACAAACAAACTGCATAAACTGTAGGTTGTTTGAGCAGATTCATTTAGTAATGCAGAAAACTGTGATCTGTGACAGTTCCCCTTTAACAGTGATTTTATTTAATTAGTCATGTATCATAATCACATATAAATTCCAGGCAGATTATTTAAATTGATTTTGAATATTTCGTATAAGAAAATTAGGAAACAAAAAACGAAACCAGACCTCGTAAACAGGTTTGCATCATATTTACAATTTGTGCGTAATGATCTTACATCCAATAAAAAAGCACCTGTCTTACAGTTGCTTAACATTGATAGATTATTTAATTGGTGCTCTTAATTTCAGAGACTTCTATTACACTATAAACATAAACAAATTACAACGTGTAAATTATTAACCATAGGCATCAATGACTACTGGGTAAATCTGAGGTTATATGTACATATCGTTAGTGGAAAAATGACTTGCTGCTCATTCATGAGTATAATAATGTGTTTTGTGCTAATACTTTCCGTATTCTTATTCACGTTTTCTTTCTGTCTTTTTCTTTTAAGGTTGCTTCAATACCTATGAAAACTTTGGATGCTCTACTAATAAACATTGCGAAGAAGTGCAGAATGTTTAGCATGATAATCTACCAAAATGGTAGAGGAGGGGCTGAAAAAAATATTAAATATGCATGAGGATAAATATGAGCTTTTGGTATAGACAAAAGAGTGTTACACATAATCCCTTTCTCAGCAGATGATTTTAATGTATGATGCTGCTTAATTAGGTAAAATAAGAAACTGGTAACACAACTTTACACCAGATAAAATAAAGAGTCTGCATGTCCAACTATAAAAGAGTTATAATCTCCCTAAAATCAGAATTTAGAATTCTACATACCTAATTTTATTTATAAACATCTGGGCTAATTAGCATAATCCTTAAGAAATGATTGATATTTAACTCCTGACATTAAAGTATCTCATTAGCTGCTTAGATAAATTCCCATTTTGTCTAGATAGAGTACTGTCCTTGTTAGCAAATTTCAGAAGATATTTTTTTAATTTTCTGAACTAACAGTTTTATGCATATTCTATTATTTATTTATCTGTTCTCTAAGTGTGACCTAGGTCAGCAGCATATTCTAGGCTGACAGGTCCAAGAGGAATCCTCCACTGTGCTGCTGCTCAATGAGACACTCTGATCTCCCCAGCCTGACCATATACACTGCGGAGGCTGTGTTGTCTGGGCACAGCCTATATTGGATGCACTACAAGACTTGTAACGTTGGGATGTGATGTGAAATCTTGGCACTCTTCAGCAAGGACAGTGGCTTCAGAGGGGCGGTCACGCATAGGGCAGGGCACACAGATTAATATGCCACTAACCTAGGTATAGGAATTCTTGAGGACCTTATATCAAACTCAGTGCCTTTGAGTGTCAGTTCACTATAATACTTTTATGTAACATAGGTATTCCAAGATGCAAAGGAAAAATATGAGACAGTAAGTGTAAGTGACACTAGGGTTATACCGTATTTGCTCGATTATAAGACAAGAAATACCCCTTGTCTTATAATCGAGGTGGTCTTCTACTCAGACCTCAAATGAGGTCTGTCTATGAGACTAAGATCCAGATCCCCCGCAGTGCTGCAGGGGACCTGGATCCTCCTGTCTGGTAACCTCAGCTGCTGCCGGCACTTATATCGGCAACTATCACTGAGCACCGGTGAAAGTGCTGGCAGCAGCGGAGATTGTCAACGCGGATCACGCATAGCTTCCCCAGCTGCCAGAGAGGAACGTCCTGCCAGCCGGCGAATGTCCACTCGATGAACGCAGACAACCCCCGCTACTGCTTGTACTTCCGCCGTAGCTTCTATGCTCACATGACCTTCCGGGGCTCATAGAAGTTCCCGCCGCCCCCACCAGACACCAGGGAGTCCGAAGCACTGGAAAGTCGGGGGCGGGTGTTGTATGCCACTCTGCCTCCAGAAATGCCTTATACCCCCCTATATGCCACTCTGTTTCATGATATGTCTTTTAACCCCCAAATGCCAGAGGGGCATATAGGGGTATAAGGCATTTCTGGAGACATGGTGGCATATATTGGTTAAAAGGCATTTCTGGAGACAGAGTGGCATAAAGGGGGTATAAGGCATTTCTGGAGGCAGAGTGACATATAGGGGTTAAAGGCATATCAGGGAGGCAGAATGGCATATAGGAGGGTATAAGGCATATCAGGGATGCAGAGTGGCGTATAGGGGGTATAAGGCATATCAGAGAGGCAGTGTGGCAAGCCTGGGGGCAGATGTGCATAACTAGGGGGGCAGGTTGGCAAATAAAAGGAAATAAAAACAAAAAAAATATTTTTCTCAATCATAGCTTTTATTAAATATGAAAAAATACTTTGAATAAATACATGAATTTATATTGACTAGTAAAACTTTTTTCCTATAGAGTCGTCTTATATTCAGGCTTTTTATTTTTTCCTAAATTAGATTTTGGGGGGTCGTCTTATAATCGAGCAAATACGGTATATAAAAAGAAACACTGGCGTAGCTACATGGGGCCGCAGCAGTCGGACCCCTTCTTCCGGTATATAATTGTTTAGAAAGCGCCCTTCTGACCTGAACTGCACCGATCCAGGTCGGAAGGGCCCTTTCGAAACTATTTTGAAACGGCATGGGGAGAAAGGAACATATCAGGGTAATGTGACATCATGTGACCGAGGCTGCTCACACACACACTGTGCACGAGCAGCAGGAGAGAAAACTACAGGAGGGGTGTGAGGTAAGTGGGGGTGGGATGTGGGATATATGTATATGTGTTTCCATGTGTGTGTTATTATATATATATTTATATATATATATATATATATATATATATGGATATGTACTTGTGTGTGTGTGCGCGTGTGTGAGCATGCATGTTTACCTGTGTGTATGACAGCATGTATGTGTGTGTGTGAGATGGAGTGTGTGTGTAAATATGATTAAGTGTGTGTAATTTGTGTAAGTGTGTTTGAATATATTGTGTGTTGGAAGGGAGTGCAAAGATGGCACAGACCAGTTGTGTGGGGGCAATAATGGCACAGACTAGCAGTTAAATTTGAGGGGCCCGGTAGTTTCTAGTTTCACCCCTGAAAATAGAATTGGTGCACATTAGAAAAAGATGAAATGCTCCTGCTGATTGAACTACCCCATTTGTTGCCATAGTAAGAAGACCTTGTTTTTAAGCTTTGCACCAAAGATGAAGAAGAAGTAGATGAAGATGAAAGATAAAAGATGAAGAAGAAGTAGATGTGGAAGAAGATGCGGAAGTGGTTGACAGAAGTGGAGATGGTTGACATAGAGAAACATTTAGAGAGGGTGAGAGTGAGTGAAAATGAGAGCGTGAGTGAGAGTGAATGATAGTGAATGTGGGCACCGGCAAAGTTCGCAAATTGAAAATGGCCCCCTGTCTTTTTTGGGCGGAACCGAATGGGCAAGGAATGAAATTTGTTGCCTAAAAACAAATGGGCCAAAAATGAACCAATACAATATAAGTTGTAAGATTGTGAAGTGTCCCTTCTCATCATTGATTTAATTATTATTTATGCATGGCCAAACCCTTCTGAATTTCCCCTATTAGAAACTTGAAAATGTAACATACTAACTGAGGCCTGTAGAGTCTGAGATGTACCATTGCACGGTTTGACCTTGCGGTAAATTTGCTGGGAAGAATGTTTTTCACTTTTGAACATTCTTTTTCATTTTAGAAAGATGGACCTTAAATTTATGGAAATGGACTTATAACCCTTACCAAGTTGATGGGCAGCATCAATTAGTTCTTTAGGAACTCTGATGATTTCTGGCCTCCTTGGCATCGTGTTAACACACACTTTAATGCTGCATATCAGCAAAGTGCTAAAAACCTTCGGCTTTTATAAAGGTGGCCACACTTGATGATGAATTCATCAAGGGCACTTGAATAGCATGTGTCTGCTGCTTAGCATCTTAATTCCTATGGAACTAGTAAGGGTGTACTTAGTTTCACACATAGCTTCTCCATATTGGCTTTGTTTTTGTTTAATAAATGATGACACAGTGTAATATGTGCTGTTGTTCATCTGAGGTTGTATTTACCCAATTTTTAGACTTGATAAGGAACAGATGATTGTTATTATGTCCTGATATATAAAACCACAGAATTCAAAGAAGGTGTATAATGCACTGCTCTAAACATTTAATGTAAACGCTCATTAGAAGTCATTTTGCTGAAATGTTTATCCTTGAGAGCTAGAAAGATAAAGCGATTATAGCCTGAAATTCTCATGAAAATCAGGTGAAAAGATGAAATTATTAAAAGCTCAGCTATTATTAGAACTGAGCATACTACATTATGTTTACACAAGGATGTACATGATTATCACTGTTCTCTCTTACTGTTATTGATCATATATTTCTGAAGCTATAACCTGATTTTAATGACCTGCACCTTGAAGATTTTTCTATAAGCAAAATGACAAGCTTTGGATAAATAAAGACTCAAAAGAATTTTCGCATAGTATTCTGTGGGATGAGTCAAAGGTGGGGCTTATTGAAAGATATACGAGACTTGTTTGGCGTAAAGCTAACACAGCAATCCACAATAAGAATATCATACCAACACAATGATAGTAATGTGAAGATCTGGGGCTGCTTTTCTGCTTCAGTATGGGGGCAACTTCCCATAACTGATGATCCCATAACAATGACTTTTGCGACTTTAGGTGTGTCCCAGTGGGTCCCATGGATTTATCTGTTTTTACTTTGGATAATTCAAGTTGAGCTTTTTCCCTCTGTAAACAAATATATTTTACATATCTGCGTGGTCCCATTATCTTTATCTGTAAAAACTGAACAGAAGTATTTATTTAGGTGGTTGACTAGAGCTTTCTCCTTATTGACAGGGCTTCAGAAACCACAGGTGCCAGATCATCATTGCAAAAAGAAATGGCTTCCTTGCAGGGAAGCACTGTACTTTGCATAACAGAGGTCTCTACATTGGACAGGCGTACCCCCTGTCCAGTACCAAATAAACACCTGGCATATTGCACATAATATTGGCCCGTGCACCTGCAGTCCAAGCACTCTGACTTAGTCTTAGCAGCTTGTGAGGTTGACGTGGGAGAAGACAGCAGAAGAGTTCCAGGAGAGGGAGTAAATGAGAGTATGGGAGAGCATTAGGGAGCATGTCAGAGACTGTGAAAGATCATGATAGTGTGAAAGTAACAATGAATTTCATTTCCAAATGCAAAAAGTCCTCTGATCTTCATCTGAAACGAAAGGGCTGAAAATGGAATTTGTTGTCCGAAAACTAATGGACCAATTTAAAAATTTGTCCAAATCGTTTTTTGGTCCATTTGGTCTTTTGGTGCAAGATGACAGAAGAATGCAGGCAGAAATTGTAAACAGGAAGGCAAACACAGGAAAGTCGTATTCGGAGAAGGTAGGGAGAGAGTGAGAATAAGTGCTAAAAAATGATGAATTTTGTTTCAGAAAAAAGCCCCCTGGATTTCTTCTGAATCAAAAGAGCAGGAAACAAAATTCGTTTTTAAGTTTAAACAACAAGAACAAATACCAAGGTAACTGTATTAATCGGCATGCTCCTTTTTATGGTTTTTTTTTGTGCAGATCATTTTATGCATTCCTATTCTTGACTCTCTAATACTAGCTTATTGTCACTTTTCTTCATATTATCCAGGCTTCTACTTTATAGTAGCATAATAATTTTTGTTATTTTCATGTCAACACTGATACAGTTCATAAAACTTTATCAAATGCTGATATGTGATTATACTGTGTAAATTAATTTTCACATTGTTTTTATCACTTCAATAAATTTTAATGAGTGTTTATAAATGTTAGGTATCCACTGCACAGGAATAAAAGCATAATTACAATAAACCATATTGTCCTAGAACACTCTAGCATGCAGTAATTTAATGTTCACCTTTTGACAGTGTTTAGAAAAAAAACTATTTCTGCTAATATAATTTTGAGCTCATAAACAGGCTTTTTTACATTTAAAAGAACTATTGATCATAGTAAGGGAGAGGCACAAATTGTTACGTTAGTATTTTCAGTCCAACAAATTATAAAACCATGAGGAACTGAGTACTAATAATATTTGTATTAAAAGTATTTATTGTATTAAAAGTAATTAAAGAGCTTACGATAGCGATGTTAGTCCAGTAGTGTAAATTGAAAAAAAATGAGTACTGCAATATTGAATAATACCTTTTTATTGGACTCACATTGCAATTTAAAGACAAGCCTTTGAGATTGACATTAACCTCCCTTTATCAAGTCTAAAGCAAAACTAACCATACAAAATCTAACTAAGACATGAGCACTGAGCAGCAGTATAGGGGTTAAGCAGAATGATAGAGACTAATAAGGTATAGGTCAAAGCCTGTGTGAGAAGAATTTCGAGGGGCAGGGTAATTAAAGGTGAAAAGGGCATTGTCAAAAATGAACCTCATACACACACATTTTACATATATATATATATATATATATATATATATATACCTGTATTCACTGTATATACCGTATTTGTTCAATTATCAGACAAGGTTTTTTCAGTACTTTGACGTAGTGGTGGGCTAAGCATACTATGGCCATAAATGTGACGGAATCTCCAATAGTTATCAAACAGTCCTAGGCTACTTTCTGTATTTTGGACTTGGTGTGAAGAAATCAACTGTGGGAGCAATTATTCGAAAATGGAAGACATACAGGACCACTGATAATCTCCCTCGATCTGGGGCTCCACGCAAGATCTCACCCCGTGGTGTCAAAATGATCACAAGAACGGTGAGCAAAAATCCCAGAACCACACAGGGGACCTAGTGAATGACCTGCAGAGAGCTGGGACCAAAGTAACAAAGGCTACCATCAGTAACACACTACGCCGCCAGGGACTCAAATCATGCAGTGCCAGACGTGTCCCCCTGCTTAAGCCAGTACATGTCAGGGCCCATCTGAAGTTTGCTGGAGTGCATTTGGATGATCCAGAAGAGTCATATGGTCAGTTGAAACCAAAGTAGAACTTTTTGGTAGAAACTCAACTAGTCGTGTTTGGAGGAGAAAGAATGCTGAGTTGCATCCAAAGAACACCATACCTACAGTGAAGCATGGGAAACATCATGCTTTGGGGCTGCTTTTTTGCAAAGGGACCAGGATGACTGATCCGTGTAAAGGAAAGAATGAATGGGGCCATGTATCGTGAGATTTTGAGTGAAAACCTCCTTCCATCAGCAAGGGCACTGAAGATGAAACGTGGCTGGGTCTTTCAGCATGACAATGATCCCAAACACACCGCCCGGGCAACGAAGGAGTGGCTTCGTAAGAAGCATTTCAAGGTCCTGGAGTGGCCTAGCCAGTCTCCAGATCTCAACCCCATAGAAAACCTTTGGAGGGAGTTGAAAGTCCGTGTTGCCCAGCGACAGCCCCAAAACATCACTGCTCTAGAGGAGATCTGCATGTTGGAATGGTCCAAAATACCAGTAACAGTGTGTGAAAACCTCTGCCATTGCCAACAAAGGGTATATAACAAAGTATTGATATGAACTTTTGTTATCGACCATATACTTCATTTGCAAATAAATTCTTTAAAAATCCAACAATGTGATCTATTGACTTTGTTGTCTCATTCTGTCTCTCATAGTTGAAGTGTACCTATGATGAAAATTACAGGCCTCTCTCATCTTTTAAGTGGGAAAACTTACACAATTGGTGGCTGACTAAATACTTTTTTGCTCCACTGTATATGGAAGAACCAGATGGTGCATCGTATAGCTTGCATTTCGAATAACTGCCAGTTGACATAGTATCATTTTTTAAATGATAAAAGTTCCTGTATGCTGGCAGCTGACCTATAGCTATGCTTGCCAGCATGCACAAAAAAACATATGACACCTCCTAACATACAGGCAAGAAACATTGTGATCCCTTATGTGGACCCCCATCAATAAAAGCATGGTTTTTAAATCTACCCTCCATGTCCCTCGTGCAGAATGATGATAAGTGTCACCAGAGCTGTAAAATAGAAAAAGCAAGGACATTTGTGGAACTCTAGAATGTGTGCCTAGATTGGCCATGTTTGTCAACCCGGTGATGTGTATTGTGACCTACATGGGCTTCCTGTGCAATCTAAATATACATAAAGCCACATTTATTAGTTACATTTATTAAGAGGAGTTGTGGCTTTCAAACAAGAACATTATAGAAAGTAACAGTTAGTTTGGCTGATAAGGAACTTACAGTGTATTTGGGGAATGTAGTAAATCATGTTTCACTAAAATGATATGTTAGTAACAAATAAAAAAAATTGTAACATTTTAATAAATCACTAACAAACTATGGCTGGTGTGAAAAGAGTCATTACCTACTAATCTCTTTATGTTTGTTCCAAGCTTCAAAGATTATTAACAACAGGCTTTTTAGTGTCTTCCTGCACTCTTACAGCAACCCTGGAACATCTTTCTTTGCTGATAAAATGACTTGTGAGAATAGTGACTGTGGCTTGTATATTTTTTAGAATACACTATGATTGACAGTATATTATCATTATACCTTATGACCAATGATATCATAATAAACAACGTGGAAGCGCCACACATTATTACCAGGTTAAGCCGTGTGCAATATAGAATTCTTTGTTAACATAAATGATTAGCTGACCTATTGATTTCATACAATCTTAAAGTATAATATTAACTGATATTAATGTGTCCTAAAAATTAATTTTTGTAATATGCTATCAACTGCAGAGGAAAGATAATGTTAATACCATAAGTCTGTAACGTATGCTACCTGAATAACAACCTATATTCTTTAATATTAAACTATATATGAAGAAAAACTTTACTTATTTAATTATTGTCTAATTTAAAAAGTGATTAATTACCTATAACTCAGACTCACCTCTTTTCAAAGAAAGTGTTTTTTATGTATCAACATTTTTATTTCTGATTTTGATGATACATAGGTATATGTATATCTTTGCATGCGACAACACTGAAGAAATGACACTCTGCTACAATGTACAGTAGTGAGTGTACAGCCTGTATAACCGTGAAAATTTGCTGTCCCCTCAAAATAACTCAACGAAAGCCATTAATGTCTAAACAAAAGTGAGTACAACCCCAAGTGGAAATGTCCAAATTGGGCCCAATTTCCCCTCCCTGGTGTCATGTGACTTGTTAGTTTTACAAGGTCTCAGGTGTGAATGGAGTGCAGGCGTGTTAAATTTGGTGTTATCGCTCTCACATTCTCTCATACTGCTCACTGGTTCAACATGGCACCTTATGGCAAAGAACTCTCTGAGGATCTAAAAAAAAGAATTTTTGCTCTACATAATGATGGCCTAGGCTATAAAGAGATTGCCAAGACCCTAAAACTGAGCTACAGCACGATGGGCAAGACCATACAGCGGTTTCACAGGACAGGTTCCACTCAGACCAAAGGTTGTCTTTGGGAAATAGACGTATGAGCGTTGCCAGCATTGCTGCAGAGGTTGAAGGGGTGGAGGGCCAGCCAGTCAGTGCTCAGACCATACGCCGCACACTGCATCAAATTGGTCTGACTTCAGTGGCAACCTGTGAAGCTCTGGTAGACTCCATGCCCAAGAGGGTAAGGCAGTGCTGGCCACACAAAATATTGACACTTTGGGCCCAATTTGGACATTTCCACTTAGGGTTGTACTCACTTTTGTTGCCAAGGTTTAGACATTAATGGCTGTGTGTTGAGTTATTTTGAGGGGACAGAAAATGTACACTGTTATACAGGCTGTATACTAACTACTTAACATTGTAGCAGAGTCATTTTTGCAGTGTTTTCACATGAAAAGATATAATAAAATATTTACAAAAATGTAAGAGGCGTACTCACTTTTGTGAGATACTATAAGTATCCTGCACACAGAAATGTAGATTACATTATTACAAAAGTATTTGATGTACATACGTTATCATAAGTGAAAAGCATCAAATGAAATGAAAGGGTTATTCACCAATATACTTTGTACAAATAATAGAAGTAGACTTTCCATTAGTAAGTTCCACAAGATTACTCCACTTAGGTAAAGAATATATGCGTCACACTATCCATGTTGTGTTTCAGATGCTTGCTAATACAATGATCCAGCCTCATTATTTATAATAAGAAAGAAATAAAATTACAAAAATAAATCAAATAACATAAACATAACCCACAACAACAAACTGGACAACCCACGATACACTATGCCACTTATTTCCGATTCATAATGCTTCCCCATTCTATCCTCAGATTAATAATTTATCTTCCCTTCATTAGTTGGTAATGAGGACCCAGCGGCATGGTCCCTTCCCAGTTGCTCCTCTCCCACCAAGAGCTGGCCTGTATGCTATGATTTCTATAGGAATGTGCTGTGATGTCTTTAGCTTTGGTACATTCCAGCCAATCCAGGACTGCAGAGGGTGTTAATGATAAAGCTAATCATTTTAAGCAGGTGAATCCTGCCGGTAAATGTAAGATGTAAAGTGTTGCAGAAATGTAACTAACTTAAAACCTGATATATTATATAATGTTTTTGGCATATAATTTGTATAATAGTGAATATGGGATGATCGCCATTGTAAATTGAAATGAGGGGTTTCAGGGAGGCATGCTATTTTACCCAAATAAAATGCCATTGATTTATTTATATCAAGCAATATTGCAAGGGAGGTCAATACAAGCATAAAAGGGGGGCCAAATTTTAATAATATTTGGATAAAAGTCCATTCAGACCAGGTGTCTTTTTGTTAGTTAAACTTGATAGGATTAATTTCACCTCCTCTTTTTCTTTAGGAGCATTGAGTGTCTGATTTATAGTCCAAGGCGGCTTTTCTGATAGTTTCCATGAACATCACTACTTTGTTATCCCTACTTCTATGCTCCGATATTATATGTCTAGATTTTCACAGTTTCACTAGGCTTGCCAATATTTCCCAGTTTTATTTCCCCATCATAAAATTTGCTTCTAAACATATCTGGGCTTTCCCCATCATAAAATGTGCTTGTAAACATGTCTGGGCTTTCTTAAAGAGAATGGACTCCATTAGACAGATAGTTATTGTCATTGGGGCTGTGAGATTTTTGGTAAGCGTCCATTAGAGCTTAATCTAGTTTATGAAATATGTATCTCCCTGCTGGGGCACATGTTATAGAGTGAATAGTATAGCTCAGACCTTAATGAATATCATAGCTACCCGTCTTGTTTTTTGTAAAAAGCACACATACACTTTATCCGAGTATCAAGTACCACATATGGGATGTAACCATCTAGTACCTTAAAGGGGAGTTTAGACACCCATTAATAGGGGATATTAAACATACTAATAAAGTAATATTCTTTCTAATAGTAAGGTTGGTTGTAAACATAGTAACAAAAACTCAGGAAGTGGTCTAGGAAGTAAGTACATACTTAGCCACCCATAGTAGGGTATGAACGAATTTACATTAAAAACATTGAATATCATTAAGGTTAAATGGGCATACAATGTAATGCATTATAGAATGTTATCTCCTCCACTAGGTTTTCTATTTCCCCCATTCATGATGATATGGAACATGTATGGATACAGATGTGGAACATCTTTTTAGAAGATGTAGAGATTACATTGTATTCAAATCATTTAGTTTATGGTAAAAAATCTTGGGTTTCATTTCTTTTCAACCTCATGAATACTACCAATATATATATACCCGTCCTATAGGTAATTTAACAGAACTTTGGACACCAAGTAACTCTTTGGCACATTAACTGACTTTCATGGAAATTATATTTATTCAACTGTATAATTCTTTGTGTGTTTTTGTGTTTTATAAAAAAAGTTTATCTAAAATGTAGCATTATAGAAATAGACAAGGGCAGTTTAGATATTGTACTATCAAGAGATTTGCCAGTACACACTGATGACCATTTTATACTCTGGCTATACACAATGAAGTGAATTACAAAGCTGAAATATGATGATTATTCTATTAAAATGTATGGACATAAAAAATGTCTCTAATTTTAATATGCAAGAAATGTTCTCTTGTTGAAAACCATTTTTGCAATAGCTTATCAACATTAATAGATTTATAGCTTGATCAACATAGACCATTTAATTTTACATTTTAGCCTATTTGCTGTCAGTCTTAGGTCCTATTTATTTTGATCATCTATTTTAGATTTAATTTGCCGAATCTGTAGTTAACTCTTATGATGCATAGAATAAACTTGATGTTAACTGCTTTTCAGCCACCAGAATTGCCACAAAACAAATTAAAACTGCTAATTTTTCCAGTCATATCACTATTAGACCCTTTCACACTTTCATTGAGTGTGAATATTTCTATATGCTGTCGCCAAATGTTATTAACACCTTCTCATGAAAAAAAAACAGACTCAGCTTAAGCAGATGGTTATCAGTCGTTTTTATTGCTTTTCTTACAAAAAATAAATGCACGAATATTTTGGATGCTACATTTTAACAGTTTTATTTGTGATGTACAATAAATATAGAGAGACGAAGGCCACAGGCCTTTCTAGCATTCTGTAGCAAAACCTGTAAATTATATACTGTTATAAACAATGCTTAGTCCTGCTTATCACCAGATATCACAGTTTGCTCAGTTAACATGCTCTTTTAACACTATACTTGCTATTGATCTAAGATTTTGAAAAATGTTTACATGCTTCAATACTGCATATATTTAAAATCACATTATAATAAAATATTATATTTTCCAGGTATGCTGTGAGTCAAGTTTGTTACAGTAATCAGCCTTCCAAACTTTAATTTCTGTTTGATTACTTTATTTTCTTAACCCTGCCAATAACTCCTTTATACAATAGAGAACCCGTTTGGAGGCTGCACCCTTTTCACTGAGAGGCCAGGATAATGAAGACAGATAAGCAACATGCTTATGTACCTTTCATTCTCTGTGAATCTATCTGTATTATTCTGGACTCTTTTTGGACTTCCACAAAAGGGTGGAGCAACAGGGACATCCTTTCCTCTGTCCCTCCAATCAAGGGAAAGGGTGTGTCTGGAGACTCTGACAACATGAAGAAAAAGAAGCGCAGAAGGTAGGGAGACATACTGAGAGAGTGAATTAGAGTGTGAGAGAATGTTAATGTGTGAGAGAGTGCAAAAAATATGAGAGAGTGAATGAGGGTGAGTGACAACAAATTTTGTGTGTAAAAAGCCCTCCAATTTTCATCTGGAACAATGCCTGAAAACATATGGACGAAAAACAAAACAAAAAATTAATCGGAATCATTTTTGATCCATTTGCCCCAGTCTAGTGTCTATAGTTATTAGGTTTCGACATATTATGTAAATGAAATGCATTTGGGTGCACTCACTATATGTTGAATTGGACAAAATGGTCTAAATGCTCATGCGCGAGTTTTATCTTTTTAATCTGCTCGTAAGTACTGGTATCCACTTAACAGCAGCCTTTGTTCTGAAAATTTGCAAATTGCTGAATGAACTCTGCTTTCACTTCAGATGATTTACAACAAATCCTGTTGTTTAAAAAGTTGACATTCTATAATAAACAGCATAAAGTGTACTTAAATCATGATTCATACAGAAGAAAGAGTGGCATTAAGAATTGTTTTGCTGTTGGCATTGTTGTGTTTTCAGATATTTAATCTGCATGAACTACATCACTAGGAACACCCACACAGAGAAAACCTGATATGTCAGAATAAAAGCACAACATTTTACTAGCTGACATACCAGATGATCTTTTTATGAGACTGTGGGTTGCTATGAGAACATTTGACAATCTGGCACCATTATTTTGAACTTTGCTGAAATTAAATGATTTCACCAAACTGCAAGAAATGAACTGTTCCAATGTGTAGGTTTAAATAATCTGTACACAAGAAGCAGGAGAGGGCTGACACGTTCTGATGCTGGGGGCAGGTAAAATCAAGCAGCCTTATGGCCCCTTGTCCCCCTGTAATAACTCACACACACAAACTAACACACACACATATGCATACTGACTATACACACACACACTCCATCTCACACATATACTGAACATTAATGCTTACATACACATTAATGCTCAAACACTTACACATACATCCTAACACACACCTACGCTCACACACACAATTATACATTCATGCTAACAAACATTGATACTGTACATACTCTGGCATACATACATACATACATACTCCCCCCTTACCCTCTTACTCACTATTGATATACTGTACATTCTACTATTTATATATTAACATGAAGTAACACATGGCCATTCGATGCAAACAATAAAGTAACTACCACTATTGAAATTCTCTATCCAGTAGCTTTTGGAGTATTCAACAGAATAACATTTTTTAAAAATGTTTGCAGGAAATTCAAATAATTTTTTTACAATCCTTTCTGATTCTGAACTGTTACTTGGAACAAATCCTTAGCAATATAAATCTGCTGAGCATATTTCTTTACATTTTTTTATTTGTTACAATATATTCAGTTTCTGCTCACAGACAGCAATGTATATTTCATTTCAAGGCATCAGAGTCTTGAATACTTTTTTACTTTAATGATTGTTAAATCTAATTTTACTGTAACAGTGCTAAAGTCTGTGGCACAGATGGGATTAAACTGTTCCGCTTTGGCACTATTCAGCCTTTTTATAGCTGACTTTAGGGAGACAGAGTGAATTCTTAAAGTATATATGTCTTCTGTAATTATATCCTTCTAATGAGAAGTGGATTACCTTTAAAAGCAAGAGCTCTTAACTAATCTATTTTCTAGAGACTATTTTCCAGCAACTAACAAATAACCAACATAAACAATATGAATCTTTAAAGTGCGGGTGCGTCCTTTATACGGGGTCCGATATTCGGGGTCTAGCGCAGGAATGCGCAATTTGTATTGCCCGACGCCCGGGACATGCAGTTCCGGGGCGCCGGGCAGGCAGCAGGGTTACGATACAGATCCCCGCAGCGCTGCAGGGGACCTGCATCCTACTCTCCGATAGGATGCCTCCCCTGCCAGCACTTTCCATGGGGGAGTGCCGGCACAGGAGATTGTCTGAGCGCATCATGCAGATATTCACCAGCTGTGGTGATGCACGTAAACAACCTCCGCGGCTGCCACATCTGCTCGATGTGCTTTAACAATCTCCCTTGCTGGGAGTTCCCAGGGAGATTGTTAAAGCACATCGCGCAGACGTGCCGGCAGCGGAGGTTGGTTACGCTCGCATCCGGTGAACGTCTGCACAATGTACATTAAGAATCTTCCTTGCCGGTATTTGTAAAACTCAACCTTTCCAAAACTTCCTATCTTTCCTTCTTCCAACACTAACATTCCCTTAGCAGTTTCTTAGTCAACCGTTCTGAGCAACTTGGCTTGGGAGGAACAGGGATTTTAGTCTCTCTGGCAAAGGACAGGGCAAGTTACAACTCTTTGGGTCACTGGCAGGGGCCTCCTCTGGCATCAACCAATCAAAGGCAGCTGCCCTTCATTGGTTGATGCCAGATGAGCTCACTGTCAGCGACCAATAGAGTCGCTCGTATGGACTTTTAACTCCAGACGCTGAATAAAGCTGACAAACTTTTCAAGAATCTTCATAGCATTCTGTTGACAAAATAAACTGTCACAGGCATCAAATTAGGTGCAGAAAACAGACACACAAACAGCAGAGTTTTTTTCTATTGCACCAATTAACATAAAACAATTAACTTAGAGATCCATTATTTCCATAGTATCCTATAACCATAATAATATAATAATTATTCTACAATAACTTGTGAGCAGACACCTGTATTTCCTCCGTGTTTATATATGGCACAATTATATATGTTTCTCAACAAAATCTAATAGCTGCTTTTTATATGCTACATATATGATTAAAATTAACTAAACAAGATCATATGAGTCATTTAGATATACAATCCATACAGTAGATGGATCATTATTTGCAAATAAATTCACTTACATCATTGTCTACAAGTAACAAGATATATAATTTTTATATAAGTTTGTATTTGACATTTGGTTTATCTAGAGGTATCTCTGTCATATAATTTATATGGGAAAAATTTTAAAATATAATTTTTTTGTACTTTACATAAAAATGTGTTTCCCTCCCCCACAGGTTGTTGTTTTTTTTTGGTTAGATTTTGAATTGTATAGGAGATTGGAGATAACAAAGGCAGCAGGAGTGAATTTAATGGTGTGAGCAGAGTTATGCAAAGTAGGCAACCAATTGTTGGATTGTAAAAACGATGTGCCTTTCTCTAAAAAAAGGAGCCAAGTTTATTTTACAATTCATGTAGCTCATTACTTTTTTTTTTAAAAAAAACTGCCTAAGGGACATACTACAATGAAATCTGGGAATCAGTTCATGGCCCAGTTCATGCAGTAAAATGTTATGGAAATTCAGGTAGCAATCATATTAGTAATTCCATTTCTAGCCAAAGACCAAACCTTAAAGATTGGTGTTACCAGAATACACTACGATACATGAAATATTCTGAAGAACATATTTGATTTATATGGTACACAGCAATTAATCTCAAAATCCATCTAAAGGGCCTAAGGAGGAACGGTAAATCAATCCAAAGTGTCATGGTAAGCAGTAGAGGTTTATTTGATATAAATCAAGCTGTCCATATACTGCAGTCACAGAAATAACACACCCTCAGGTGGCGTTAAGTCTTTGTGCATGCAAATGAAATAGTTACTGGTCTTATAATTAAAATGTAACACAAGATGGTTTGAATAAAGTTAGAAAAAGATATTTTCAGATCTGTGTTTTACATAAATTATGACATGATAAGGCCAATGAGTCAGGCACAACAAACCATAATAAGATGATGCATGCAGTTAAATCACATTTATTAAAAAACAAACTAAACAAAATAATAACGTAAGCATGGTCTAATACAACACCATGGGTCATAAGCCAGAACAGGTTGTCAGATGAGCTAGGATCAGGATACCAGATGTCACCGTAGTCAGGAATCTAATCAGGAACTGGAAAAGGGAAGTCAGCCAGGCCAGGATCATACACAGAGAAACCACAGTCTACAGGAGAAGGCACAAAGCTGTCAGAGACCACGCAAGGGCAGAGAGATGCTGAGCCTTAGCAGCTAAATAGCTAGAGCACATCAAGGAAAGGGCTAGCTGATTTACAGGTAAAAGTGGAGACAGCTCGTAGTCATCAGCCGTGGTGTACCTGTTCTGAGAAGAGAAGCAAGTAGTGGAGCGGGGGAAGAGTAGGAAGGGGGGAAGCACAAAAATACTGAATAAATATTCTTTATATTTTACCTAAACATGGTTGTGTCAAGCTTGATGTACAACAATGTTTGTCTTTACAACACTTATTTATCCTTATTTTCACCTTGATCATGCTCCTGTTGTGTGTTTCTAGTGAATGCTAAACTAATTATTTTGTATTTTTAAAATATTGTTTAAGGAGGACAAACTAAAAATAACACAAATAAACCACTGCATCGTTTAGCCCATGAAATCCATACATAATCCACATGTAAACCTCTGAATCATTAAACTAGAACTCAGTATGATTGCTGTGATTCATCAATTTGCAACCCAACATGATGGATCAACTGGCATTATCTGTTGTCAAAACTTTCAATTTGCATTTTTCAATTATAATCATTCGTTTGAATTAATCTCCAAAAAAGCAGGTCTGTGCTTAAGAAATAATTAAACATCTAGGATACAAAACTATGACCCATTATGTTCTCCAATTATAACATGTCCTATCACACAAATCTACAGCTTATTCTGCTGACACCCAAGGCCACAGTGAAGGTCAATATCAACACATCTGGATGTTAACCCAATTTGTGCTTGCTATAAAGTATGAATGTTTGCCTTCCAATAAATCAAGGTGTATGTTTACCTTCAAGATAGAATTCGCTTTTTCACAAAGCTAAATATATAGCTCCATTAATTATTTACAAAATGATTCTCGAAGAGTTACAATACCAAAAGTGTGCATAACAATGTATTAGAGCACCTGACAAGCATTATAAAAGACAGTATAATATAAAGAGGCAATACTAAATCTTGCTATTATTGATTTCAAAAACTAAACCATAAATGGAAATGGCTGATCGTGTTATTATTATTATTATTATTATTATTATTATATTTTAATATTTCATATGGGACAGATGTTTTTAAAAAAGTTCTCTGTAACTTATAACTTTAGGACAAAAGTCATAACTTTATTAACTTTAACTTGTTATTCCAAAAGTTAATATGAATCTTTTGTGTTATACTGTTTTGTAATGAGAAAGAACTACAACGAGTTACCAAACCATTGGAAATAAATTCTTAGCAAGGCTCACTTCAAATATGGCTATATAACTATCATCACAAAGCTCCAGACAGACTTTCATTGGTGTATCTAATGCCATATGTAACACATAATGATACGCTTAAAGTGTGAAAATTATACCTAACACAGGTATCATCTTTACCAAATGAGTGCAAAATATGTGTCCTGCCTTTCCTAATTTTTGGCTCACAGATACTTTTCTTAAATAGAAGATGGAGACAAGAAAAGTACGTCCCCTGGCATAATTTCTATAATGACTTGTTCACAGAAATAAAAGAATCATCACAAATGCTAAAAGCGTACAAAAGTACATTGGGATTCATCATCATTAAATAACTATATAATGCAATATTATATTAAAAAATACAATAAAATTCAGAATGCAAATATGTACCTACTTTACCTCACAAATGTGATATGGTATCCAAGCATGCACCGACAATGTACATTTTAACTTTTGATAAATTATAGAAAATAACAAAGTGGTAGCATGATGGTAACCATCATTCACAGGAGAGAACATCTAATTATGTCCCACGATATCTCAACATATCCATTGTATATCTGGGCTCATCAGCTTATTATTTGAATAAAGATATGTGACCATTTTGAGTAAATTAATTAAACACGTGCTTCTTCATCAGAACACATTACATTACACTTATTTATAAAGTGCCGACAGATTCCGCAGCACTGTTACACTCAGTAGAACAATTTCACATACAAGAACGCATACAATAACAAACTGGTGCAAAGGAGAGTGGTTGAGGGGGGAGTGAGGCAATCGGAGGGGACTGCTTGGATGGGGATGAGTTGATCTGGTTTCAATAATGTGTTGAAGCTGGCTTGATTATGATGGTTGGGAGTACTGGGAAGGAATGTTGTATGATTCCATGAACAGGTTTTCAGAGAGGTTTTGAAAGTTGCGTATGAGGCAAAATGGAACAGGGAAGGGAATTCCACGGGAGGGGTGCGGCACGGGTGAAATCCTGCTTTTCTGCAGTGCTACTTGGTATGTAGTTTCCCTCCGGTTTAACTCCAGTGTAACTCTTAACCACCCACTTATGACGAGTCCACTGGGCTAAAGCCACAGCAGCTACATTTCCAAGCAAGCTTGTTTCCAAGCGAGGCCTAGGAATTTATAGGGCTGCCTCACAAGTGGTCAGATAAGGGGATTGCATACAGGAGGCAAATGTTTCACACCTTGGCTAACAAATGCAATTAAGCTAGAATAGAGGGCACCGAAATGAACCCTTTGAGAGCAGCAGGGTATGAAGACATGCAGGGTGAAAAACAGGGGTAACAGTAAGAAATAAGGGGTTCAGGTGTTATAGTCAAAACTGTTTTGACCCCTTAACGTCAAAGCCCGTACATGTACGGGCTTGCAGTGCAATGTGATATAGACAAAGACCGTACATGTACGGGCTGCTGTTAAACAGCTGCATCGCTGCGTTTTGCCGCATCCACCGAAGCCTCACAAGTGTGTTAGCTAAGAACAGGAAACTGGGGCTACAATTCACACAGATGCACCAAAATTGGACAGCCGGAAAATTAGTGGGCTTTTTTAATCCAGGAACTAAATTTGTTGCCCAGTACCCACATTCTCTCTTTCTTCCTCTCTCATACTCTTACTCACATTCACTCTCTCTCTCACGCTCTCTAAATGTTTCCCTACCTTCTTTGCTGACCTTGCTTCTCCTTTCCTTTGCAACTTTTATTTTAACATATCAGTTAAAATCTTTGGTACCCAATTATGCCACATAAAAACACGTTAGATCTTATTAAGACATGAATAGGAGAAGGAGACCCCCTGTCTTTCCTTTCCTACCTTTTGGGTCTCTTTTGGGTGTATAATATCCCAATTTCTGGAAAAATCATGTAGCCCTGGAGCATCCTCGTAAAGAACTCTAGAGTGTCAGTACATGTCCCAAGTTCAGCGGTGGCCTTACAGGCGGGAGGAGAGGGATTTATTGAGTTTCCCCTTTATACCACGCATTTTCTTATGTACCCTTTTTAATTTTTTTATTTTCTTGCTTTTGGAAAAACACAAATAAACTTTGCATTACAAAATAATCTTTAGTAGCATTTTTTTTATACTACACCTAAGCGACATTGATTTATATGGCTATTAAATGCACATTTAACTGTTTAGCTTAAAAATAACCAGAATCTGTTCACAATTCCACAAATAAGAATTAAAGTATTGCAATAAATAAACCACAGGGAAACATTTTTAATTAATTCACTAACGAAGGAAGAAACAGCAGTATTTTACAGCTATGCTGTTTGCTATGAGGAAACAAATCCCTTAAGGTTCAAACTATGAAAAATGTTTTGTTTAAATGCTCCATATTTAAATTTTTCTAAAAATGGTTCTATAGAAGCCTAAGAAAGTATTGTCGCTCATATTTTATTATGAGCTAATTTTACTGGGAAATGGATTATCCTGATAAATTTAGGCATCAAAGTTGTATTTCAGTTCTTTTACTTCGCTATACATTATGAAGGTCCAACCCTAGTGAACTTCTCCAGCAAGAAAAGCTTGCCTGGCCCTATGTAATGCCTAGTTAAATAATTAGATTTCTTCAAAGTCTCCTTACACATTAAACTATGCATTATACAGGGCCAGCCAAGGTCTTCCTGCAGGAGAAACACATGAGAAAATTGCCAGTGTTGATCCTTCATAATGGATATTGAAGTTATGGGGTTTGAAGTCCATGTTATTGGCAAAATCATTTTAATTACCTGTATTTAACATATTCTTCGGTTCAGCTATTTATAGTTTGCTCAAATAACAGCTTACATGTAAATGGACGTATTCATAAAAAGGCTTAATATTTGGTAATTTTGGGTATGATGGGGCGTACTTATCATTGCACGATTATCCTGAATTTCATTTAACATCAGATGGAGTGTTTTTTAGGTGGCATTACTAAAGTTAATGGGGATCTAGCAAGCATTGGCTTTTCAAGCAAAACATGTTCATGTGGCACCCCCATGTCTAGAGTCCTCTTTTTCATCTCCCCACCCATCTTAGTAACTATTTTTTCTTCCTCTCAGCTCAACTCTTTTGCTTTCACCCAAGAGCAAGGCTGGACCAATGATGAAGAAGCGGTTTGGCACTTTAAGTGTGGCTGCTGCTAAACTACAAAAGGGTGACCGATGGATGGATATTTGGTCTTTGCAGTTGGGCATATCCAGCAAGTGGCTGCACACTGCAGCTCCCGATCTGCTACTGGAGCAATGAAGGCTAGTGGTCCGCCCAGGCCTGCCCAAGAGAAAGTTACTGTGGCTCCCTAGGAAAAGTGTTAAAGTTTCTTTAAAGCGGGTTTCCTTAAAGACAGCATACTTTGCCTAAAGGTAGACATTACACCTATACAGTTTTCAGGTAAGCCTATGGACGAGAAGGCAATGCATATATCTGCCACTGATCCATTTAGAATTGTATATATTTTATGTACTTGCATATTTTTCCGCTTTCAGATCCTTGTGGCCTTGCCCATAGACACAATTGAAAGGTCCATCCAGATAATTTTATTTTATGGTAATGGTTCCTATGATAAAGTTCATTGAAAGTAACCAATTTATAAAGTGTTAAGTACATTTGGCTAACTACAGAGGCCCCCTTCTTGCTGGCTCCTCATGCCGGTTTTAAAATTGTTTAGAATTAGATCCCCTTCTAAACTATTTTGAATTGGCACAAGTAGAAAGGAACATAACTGAGGCTGCTCACACAGTTGAGTGCATCAACTTTATTTGCTATATATATATATATTATATATATATATATATATATAATACACTCACTGGCCACTTTATTAGACACACCTGTTCAATTGCTTGTTAATACAAATAGCTAATCAGCCAATCACATGGCAGCAACTCAATGCATTTAGGCATGTAGACATAGTCAAGACCACTTGCTCAAACCAAGCATCAGAATGAGAAAGAAAGAAAGAGGATTTAAGTGACTTTGAACATGGCATGGTTGTTGAGTATTACAGAGACTGCTGATCTACTGGGATTTTCACGCACAACCACCTCTAGGGTTTACAGAGAATGGTCTGAAAAAGAGAAAATATCCAGTGAGCGGCAGTTTTGTGGACGGAAATGCCTTGTTGATGTCAGAGGTCAGAGGAAAATGGGCAGACTGATTTGAGATAACAGAAAGGCAACAGTAACTCAAATAACCACTCGTTACAACCAAGGTATGCAGAATACCATCTCTGAACCCACAACACGTCGAACCTTGAAGCAGATGAGCTACGGCAGCAGAAGACCACACCAGGTGCCACTCCTGTCAGCTAAGAACAGGAAACTGGGGCTACAGTTCACACAGATGCACCAAACTTGGACAATGGAAGACTTGAAGAACATTGCCTGGTCTGATGAGTCTCGAGTACAGCTGCAACATTCAGATGGCAGAGTCAGAATTTGGCGTAAACAACATGAATGCATAGATCCTGCCTTGTATCAACGGTTCAGGCTGGTGGTGGTGTTATGGTGTTGGGGACATTTTCTTGGCAAACTTTGGGCCCCTTAGCACCTTTGTACAAAGTGCACAGTTCTGAAGCAAAAGGGTCCAACCCGGTACTAACAAGGTGTACCTAATAAAGTGACCAATGTGTATGTGAGCGCCGGAAGGTCATGTGATGCCGGTGCTCTGTCATAGAAGCCCCAGAGGAAGTGCTGGCAGCAGAGGAGGTTGTCTGCGGTCATTGTCCACTGGCTGACAGAGAGGATGATCCAAGTCCCCTGCAGCGCTGCGGGGGATATGGATCTTAGTCTTGTGGTCAGACCTCTATTTGCTCTGAAAAAACCTTGTCTTATAATCGAGCAAATATGGCATATATGTGTGTGTGGTTGTGTGCTTGTGTGTGTTTGAGCATAGATGTGTACTTGTGCGTCTGTGTTTGAGCATGGATGTGTACTTGTGTAATATGTTTATGGTAATGATACCTATTGTAAAGTTCATTTAAAGTACTATATTTTATAAAGGGTTAATTAGTCATAAAATTCTATTTTAAGGTCACAAATCATCCCAATACGTTAGTCATAAGACTATAAAATGTACTTAAAAACAGACAGCAGTTTTTTTTTGGCTAAGGCACTAAAACTTCCAACTCCTAAAACTGTGTGATAAATGCACAGCTGATCATAAAATTCCTAAATTCATAAATCAAAATTCATGTAATGTTCTCAAATAGCTGTTATTGCCACATGAAGAAAAAAAATCAATATACTGCTTCCCACAGAGTGAGAAATAATGAGATATATTAAAACTAAAAGTAGCTAATTGAAATGCTTTATCATACAAAGTGTTCAAGTTCCCTAGAGGGAAAATACTACTAATGAAAAATATTATTTTTATTAAATAAGTTTTTATTTCTAAATGTAAAAATATTTTTTCATGAACATAAAACATGTGTAGGCAAATAATGCTTTATGTTACTGATATGTAATTTCAATGCAACAATGCTAAGGTGTGCTGACACAAAATGTGTAACAAAAAAGGTCTGTAGAAATTTCTATTTTAGTAAAATTCACATTGGAGAAAATGAGTCCAGAGCTTTTTACAGCATATACAGCTATACATTGATTAACATCCATAATTTGTTTGTGAAATTGGACGTTATGGTAACAATACATCTCTTGATAAAAGTTTAGCAAGTTAACCTATGGAGTACTGTACAAAAGCTTTTTTTAAAAAATCTTTAGTTTAACATATTTGCACAATTATTTATTCAGCAGTAAAGTATTCAAATATAACATGAATCTATATGCCCCTGTCATAGACATATATATATATATATATATATATATATATATATATTATATATATATTGTTGCTTGTGCTTCCTGTATTGCTCCAAGTCAGTAAACCAATAATCAATCTTATGCTGATGTTCATCATTCTGTGAATGATTATCTGCCTCCTACAACTCTGTCCCTGGCTTTGTTTAAAGGCTGTCTAGTAGACCTGTGCATTTGAATTCATACAAAATTGAAAACGTTAAATATTTTGTCAATTAGTACAAATCGCCAAAAATGAGGCAAGACTCCCCACAAAATGAATAAAAACAAAGCAAATAATTACTACCTAAAAAGTAATGAGGGAGTAGTTATAGACGGGGATCAGGAAAAAGCTAATCTATTAAATATATTCTTCTCTGCTGTATTCACAGAGGAAAATGAAATGCCAAGTAATAAACAGCAGGATGAGATAAATGCCCCAGTAAATTTACCTCTAGCGACCAGTGTCAGGCAGCTGCTGCTAAGGCAAATAAAATCATGGGATGCATCAAAAGGGGCATAGATGCCCACGACAAGGAAATAATTCTACCACTGTACAAGTCACTAGTCAGACCACACATGGAATACTGTGTACAGTACTGGGCACCAGTGTACAAGAAAGATATAGTGGAACTGGAGAGGGTTCAAAGACGGGCAACCAGAGTAATAAGGGGAATGGAAGGACTGCAGTACCCAGAAAGATTATCAGAATTAGGGTTATTTAGTTTGGAGAAAAGACGGCTTAGGGGGGACTTAATAACTATGTATAAATATATAAGGGGGCAGTACAGAGATCACTCCCAGGACCTATTTTTACCCAGGACTGTATCTATAACAAGGGGACATCCTCTACGGCTGGAGGAAAGAAGGTTTCTACACCAGCACAGACGGGGGTTCTTTACAGTAAGAGTGGTGAGACTATGGAACTCTCTGCCAGAGGAAGTGGTAATGGTAAACTCAATAAAAGAGTTTAAAAGGAGCCTGGACGTGTTTCTTGAAAGCAATAATATTACAAGTTATGGATATTAGATTAATAGGGACAGAACGTTGATCCAGGGATTTATTCTGATTGCCATATTTGGAGTCGGGAAGGAATTTTCCCCCTGGTATGGGGCAATTGGCATCTGCTTCATAAGGGTTTTTTGCCTTCCTCTGGATCAACACAGTAGGGACACAATATGTATATAGGTTGAACTTGATGGACTTTGGTCTTTTTTCAACCTTATGAACTATGTTACTATGTTACTATGTTGCATCTCCCATCATGCTCTTTCAGCTAAGGGGCTGGGTGAGGAGGATATATATATACCGTATTGGCTCAAATATAGGCCGCACCTGAATATAGGCCGCACCTGAATATAGGCTGCATCCTTAAAGTTTGGTGCTATTTTAAAGTAAAAAATATTTTTTAAAGAAAAAATACACATTAGTGGAATCGTAAAATAGTATTTTGTCTAATGAACAGGCATACATGTATTTTAACATTTTTGGTATCGATCAGTTTTTCAGCATATGATATACAGACAGATAACCATTAGTCATTTTAAGGTCCCCCCTAATTCATAATGCACCTTACTTACAGATACGCCTCCCGATATGCCACTCTGACCCCCAGATATGCCACTCTGCCTCTGATATGCTTTATGCCCCCAGATATGTCACTCTAATATGAACCCTAGAAATGCCCACCTACCCCCTAGAAATGCCTACCTGCCCCACAGATATGCTTTATGCCCCCCTGCCCCCCTAGATATGCCTTATGCCCCCTAGAAGTACCACTCTGCCCCCCGATATCCCACTATGCTTCCTAGAAGTGCAACCACCCCGACTTACCAATGCACCCCCCAGACTCCCGGGTGTCTAACGGGCCGGCCGGTGGACGTCTGTGCGATGCGCGCAGACAACCTCCGCTGCTGACACTTCAGTCGGGGCTTCTATGATGGAGACGCACCGGGTGAAGTGCCGGCAGCGGAGGTTGTCTACGCGCAACACCTGTGCGATACGTATAGGCAACCTCCGCTGGCGGCACTTCCATGGTGGAGCATCGGAAGGTTCACGCCGGTGCGCCACCATAGAAGCCCTGGTGGAAGTTCCGTGAGCGGAGGTTGTCTATGCAGATCGCGCAGACCTCGACGGCTGCCGGAGAGGAGGATCCAGGTCTCCTGCAGCACTGCGGGGGATCTAGATCCTAACCCTGCTGCTTACCCGCAGCGGGGCTAAATGAAAAGGAATAATAAAACACCTGCCCGGCGCCCGGAACTGCATGTCCCAAGAGTCGGGCAATACGAACTGCGCACCCCACTTTAAAAACCTAAAGTGGGGTGAAAAAGTGCGGCCTATATTCGAGCCAATACATAATTGCAGGTCTCTGAAAACATGCACACAATAAATGTGTGATGTTATATTTTCCCTGATTGTTCTATAATTTTAAGGAAAGAAAATAATGTCAAAAGCGTGCAATCTCTAGATTCAGGTGGTATCTGTTTTTATCACACTATGTTGAGAAAGCTATTTTAAAATATGTGCTGGGACACATCTCATTTCCATAACCGCTTTGCATTCATTGCCTAGGGGAAAAACAGGAGTACAAAGTTACAATGTTGGAATATACAATAAGGAAAAATTATTAAAGCTGCCAAGTGACAATAATAAAGCAGATTTTTATTTGAGATCTGAAAAGCTAGTCGTGATAAAATGGTCGATTTCAGATAAAGTATTTCAATCTTATTTTAATAATCGGACTGACAGATGAACCTCACTGGCGAGAAAATAAAATTGTGGTATTATGTGTAGGAAAAGCCCAAATCTACAAGGGTTATTTCCTGTCTTCCTATACCATCTATTCTTCAAGGAATTCATGAACAATCCCAACAGTTAAAGGATGCAACAAATGCACTTTTACTCTGTTTACTGTCAAAATCATGCTAAGATTTTTTTATGTGGATCTTATATTATATTATCTGTTTCATTTTTTAATCAGTCAACAGATTATTTGTGGCCTTATGTCATCTTCAAACGGCTTTTATAACTAGCCTGGCTACAAAGGTTTTGTTTAAGAATAAATTCACATACTATGCTTTACTAGTCTTAATACACATTTTGCAAGGTCACAAAAGTCGACTTGCAACAGTTACAAATATCTCTTTAGATTTCAGGATTAAAGTCTTCAGTGTTCTCAGAAAAAAAGTTGAGATAAAGGAACTGAAATGGGAAGTGAAAGTGTGGATCCCAATGGCATTAAAGCAATTAACTTGCTGAGGGATAGTGCACATTATTATTTAATGTTTTTATAGTGTCATCATATTCCACAGCGCTGTACAATGGGCAAACAGGACATAACAAGTATTATATAACATAACAATTTGACTTAAGAAAACAACATGCGAGGAGGGTCCTGCTCAAGTTAAGGGCCCTGTTAAGGTGTATTACACAAGAATTAAAAGGGCCACTGTTAGTGATGGACCAGCCACATTATTGCAGGAGACATACCAGGAAAGACACGTTAAGGAATATGGGGGAAAAGGTATTAACGTGTAAGTTCTTAGGCGTCTATAAAATAAAGTCGGTCTTGAGGAACTTTTTGAATGGAACGAAGGCAGGGGAAAAGGCTGATAAGCAGACGGAGGCCATTCCAGAGCCTTAAGAAACCTTGCAATTGTGCATGAGAACTAGAAATCAGAAGAGAGGACAAATTGGATGAGCGTTGCCATGTCAGGTCCCTGGTATGTGGCCGCACAACACTCGGGAGAGTGCAGTCACCCTGCACCAGGCCCTGTCCAACTCTGCTACTGGGCGATAACTCCTCAATTCCATCATTGGATGCTCTGGGTCATTACAGTCATCTGTATGTACCTGTCCCTGACAGGTGGTCTCAGTAGAATGTTGAAAACATATCCAGAGTGAAGAGGGTCAGGTAAGGAGTCAGAGTCAGGAAACTTGGTTGGGTGTTAACAATTCTATTAAGAATAGTAGTAGTAGTAGTAGTAGTATCAAGATAGTAGTAGGACAGATTTGTCAGGCTCAGGAAGGGCTTTTTCAAGATAGGAGTTATGCTAGCATGCTCGAAGGAGGATGTGACAGATGAAATAGAGAAGGAAAGGTTGAAGATATGAGCTAGTGTATGGACAAGAGTACATAAGAGAGAGACTGGGTAAGATGTGAAAGGATTGGATCAAGGGGATATGTGTTTGGAAAAGAGGGAAGAAGGAGAACATACATTTAATCTTCACTTACAAGAGAGAACCGGTGCAATGTAGAAGAGGAATGATAGTTTAGTATATGGAAGGGTTTGGAGTCAGATAGATGGCAAGGCTGGAGGGGAGGGGGACAATACAGATACATGTTTAAGTTTACATTTTATTATTGTAGTATGTGGCAAAGTCAGATGCAGTAAGGTCAATGGAATGGGTAATTATGAAGAAGGGAATTGAAAGTACTGAAAAGGCGTTTAGGGTTGTAAGACAGGGAGAAGATTAAGGAGGCAATGTCGCTTTCCTGTAGGAATTTAGACATAGAATGAGACTGTCCCAACTACGTTCAGCACAGGGTTCACTTCATTTAGAGTTTTGGTGGCCTGTCGGGCAGTGTGATTTAATGGTTATCAGCAACTAATAGTTCTACTGCCTCATCTATTGGGGTAACAGTGGTAGCATAAGAATGCATCTGGAATACTTAGATAAAGAGTAAAAATACAAAAGGCAGTACCTCAATTGAACAGATTAACAAAATGCAATTTCTAAATTTAGAAATTGCTTCTAAAAGCAAGGACCCAATATATTCAATTTCACCTAACATCAAACGTATTCATAAAAAGTAATTTATAACTTATAATTATCAAGTGTTTTTTTTTCCTATATTTTGTTGTTATGCAGAGCGTAGTGCATTATAACATTAAAGTTCAAATATTTAGTTGAAGTATAGCTAGTATCTTTTGCATTAATACCTAATCCACAAAAAAAAACTTTGGTGTAAATTCAAAAACGAAAATCTTAGTGTTCATTATTGGAAGCATTTTCAACATATAACCAATAAGGTGAAGGATAGTCGTTGATATTACGATCAGACAGTGGTAAGCATGATCTAGGCTCCAGCACAGCAGAAGCTATCTTTTGAACCAGCTGCCTTGTGGCACAAAGTGAGTGTAAGAAAGTTTGTGCCCTAGTGGCACTACCTTTACATAGACATGTAATTCAAACCAATGCATTTGTCAGTTTAAGGTAAATCGACAGTAGGAAGCAGTAAGGGCAAGCACCCTACTAGAAATCATAGGTACTGTGACAGTGTAAACCCCAGGGAGATGCTTAGTGTGGCATTTGGGTACAGGTGCAATCCAGATTGTAAATATGGGCCCCTGGGGTGGAGCAATTGGAGAGCAGGGTGGGCCAATCCTCCGTTTTCCCCATTTTGTGGAAATTCCATGCCGGGTTTTCCAGGAGGCAAGAAGTCTGCAAGATCCAGTCTGGGATTCCTATGGGGCCGGCGTCAGGCACAGGTGCTGAGCATTAAAAACCCCTGGAGCCTGATACTCAGGGAGACTGTTGGGGGAAGAGAAAGTTCCCTGTGCTCCCAGGGCAAGGAGAAGCCCTGAACAAGAAGACTATCCCTGAGCCAAGTGAGACCCTTAGGTCTGGCTGGGAGGTTGAGGGAGTGGGTGATTAGGCTGGTCAGTCTGGACCAGGGTAGTTCAGTTAGAGAGGGCTCCAATTGGGAGCTAGGTTTTCTTTTTATGATTTGGTGTTTGGGGTTTCAGCAATTAAAAATAAAGATCTGTTTTGTTACAAGCTGGTGTTCCCGAGACTGATTGCCCTAGAGGACTGTGCTTAGGACCCCTAAAAGTGGCATGTATGGCCCTCATGCTACAGGGTTTGTCACAATATATATATATATATAAACACCATTTGGGATCATGTGTTTGGGGACAAATGTCCTTGATTTTTGAAAAGAAAGCAAATGCTGTCCATTAAAATAACATGAAATGGATCAGAAATCCAGAGCAGACGAAATTAATGTTATTAATGACTATTGTAGCTGGAAAAAGGCTGATTTTTAACAGAATCTCTTCAAAGGCATACAAGGGCCCTTTATCACTCCCATCACTCCTGTGTTCCAATGGCACGTTGTGTTCGCTGATCCAAGTTTACGTTTAAAAGGCGAATTAATCATTAGAAAAACCATTTTGCAATTATGTTACATCTAGAAGTTTTAGCTTGTTTTCCATGAAAGCGGCTAAGTGACCCCAAGCTTTTGAACAGTAGAGTATATACGGTACGGGCATTGTAGCGCCACTCACCTCCGTCTTACCTCCCATAAGGAGCAGACGGAGAGACGCTGGCAGACCAGGCCTGGGTCGTTCCTAGATGTGGACTATCAGCCCCAGTATGTGATCATCAAGTAGCCATTGGCAAGCGACCATATTCCAACCTTGGCACTCAAGCAAGTAGCCATTGGCAAGCGACCACATCTCAGAGCCGCGTTGTCATAAAAGCTACCTCGAACCGCAAATGAATATCAAATTTAAAACATGTATATGTGTTACTGTCTCTTTAAGAACACTGCAAGGACCCACTTCCATTCTCCTGCCGTCTTCATTCCATTATTTCCATTCTTTTGCAGAATTCTTTGCGTAACGGGCGCGACAACCTAAATAGGGATCTTACGCTTTGCTCAAAACCTCTCGTTCAATATTTTGTTTTCCAGCCTCGGATCCCTTCGTGGATATCCAGCCAGCCTGGCAGAGCATCGTAGCTTCGTATTAACACGCGGCGTGTTGTCGTCTGCTTAGCTATGGATAATGTTTACTGATGCCCTCGGATAAGCTGTCTGCTTCTGAGGTTTTTGTGAATTCTATCTGCGCGCTGACTACGGCCCGGAGTCCATGGGAGTGCGGTATTATAATCTGCGTTATGTTTTATTTATGGGGAGCGGCACGCTGGATAGGGTGTTAACAAACACCGATGATTGCTTCAGGGGCATTTTCTCCTCCTGAGGTAATTAAGACAAAGCATTTCCACTGGTTGGGGATTCAAAGAGCAGAAAACCTTTTGTTTTTTTTAAAAAAGAAGGAAAAAAAATAAATGGATGTAACACAACTAAGCCAAAGGCCTCAAACACGGGTCTCATGGCTGGGTTTACTGTTAAAGGAGCTTCACATTACTAGACGTGCACATAGGTGGCAACAGTCCCAAACTGGACAGGATAGTCCTGATAAATGGATTAACGTCCTGGCTGCTGTCTGTAGGGGCTCGGGCCGGGCTTATAGTCAGATCACAAAGCCCCGGAATGTGCGTGGAACTGCCTGCGGACAGAACCCAAGCGCTGGGAAGATAAACGTATGCATTATATACAAAGCATTAATAATAGCTTAGGCATTAGTGACTCAATAAAGCCTTCAAGTAGGATAGGTTTTTAGGGGCCCTAAACAAATAAGACCCGTCTTAAGTACAACTGATGAAAGCGATTATACAAAAATGAAGGAGCATAATACCTATAATCACATTCAATCTAATTAAGCTCTTAGTCTTTGCATCAGAGAAAAACAGGCAGACTAGATGGACCGAATAACATAAATCTCTATGTTCCTAAGATCTAAATATGGAGCCATCATCCCGTGCAATGAGCAGGTAACCCGCCTAGTCTCTTCTCCCAGTCGCCCTAATCCATTCTAAGAACCCTGGCGTTTTCACTCTTCTTTTCCCCTACACCTTAAACATATTTCATCCGCTTTTCCCATTCACAACCCTCTCCACCGTCCACATCTCTCCCTCTCTTCTGCCATGACCCTGCCTTCGCTCACATGCCAATCTCTTCTTTCCTCACATGCCAATCTCTTCTTTCCTCATACCATCCCCACCACTAACAGCTCTCATCCCCGCAAATCCCAATCACGTGTTATCTGTATGAAAAACCCATCAACTCATCCCTATCCAAGCCGTCTTCTCCTACTGCTGCACTTCCACCCAACCACCGACTAGATTGTAAGCTCACAATGTACTGTAATGGAATGTATGGGAACCAATAGAATGTTTCTACTAAGTGCTCCAGACTTAGAATTTTGCACCACACTTGACCTGTATGTAAGGAGGTGGTGGCAGATTATGGACTTGTAAAAAATAGTTTTTTTTTGGCATGCTGGCATTCCCTCGTCTGAACCAGCCAAAAAGACCAGACTTCTACTGAAGTGGAGAAACAACACAACGAGGAGGACTAACTAATGGACAAGATGTAAAGTCGCTGTTCTCGGTGTCATGCAGTAAGCATGTCTTTAATATTTGGAAGCTCTTGTGCCCAGGTTTACCTGAATGACCCGCAGCTGCTGCCCCCTATTATTATTATTAAAACTAATATTAAGGGCAGCCTGACTAATGAGATAAGATAATCGCTCTCTGCACTTATTTTACACCTTTTACTTGCATTGAAATATTCCAAATAGCACCTAGTGTTATAATCCGGTTGTTTCACTCACCTGGATAGTTTGATGATGTCACACTAACTCTTTTTCTGCAAAGACAAATTATCTGCACAGTTAATTCCGCTCTGTGTCTCTCATTGTGTTTCATACAGAGACTGCGGAATTTCCCATTAAAATCGCTGTTAAATATTTATGTCGTGCCGAGATCACGTATCCTGCAATTAACGCCATGCAAACTTTTTTAACAGTTCATGGTGGTCTTAGGGGGTAAAGAAAAAGATTTACGCCTATAGTGAATGACATTGTATCTGCTCCTTGGTGGCAAACAGTAGGCCAGCTTTGTCAGTGACATCATGCCCCTTTGCTCTGATGTCAGATGGAGAGTATCACCGGTTTTAGCATTTCCCTGCTCAGTCTTGGTACCCATTGTAGAGGGGGTCTGGGTGCCAAAGCTGATGGGCACCATGAGGTTTATGGTCTGGTTTTGACTACAAGCCCATGCCTTCCTCATATTGAGTTTGTGGATATATCTAATCGCCAGCCATTTGTCTTTCCAGAATTCTACTGCAAATATCTATCGTCCCCTCTGATTTCTGAATACGAAAGGTGACGCACGGATAGGGTTTGTGCTATTAGGCTAAACTGGTCATGGGTAATGACTGCCGACATATAGTAATATGAAATGAGTGTGATGTAATGAGAATAAGGTAGAATAACCCCCGAAGATTCAAGTTACGTGGCAACATAAAGATTAGAGGAAAATGACAGGTGAATGGAAACTGGAGGTTGATAGAGATAGAAGTATCAGAAATGCCGAGTCGTCAAAGAGCAGCAGAGACGGTGACAACTAAGGTTTATTCACCAACGTTCTTTGCTCGGATGGTGAATGTTTGAAAAAAAAAATTAAAAAGGAAGGGAAGGAACCAAGTAATGGTGATGATACAGAAGTGCAAATTACATGATCTTGCCTAATTGAATATGGTTTGTAAAAAAAATAAAAATGCTCGGGACCCTTTAAGTGCCATGGAGCTGTGAGCAACACTTTGATAGCAGAGGGGCAAGATAGATACACAATATTTCAAATTGTATGCCCAATGGGGCAAGGAATATGTACATATTTTGTCTAATTCATTACACAGCAGTCCAACATGTAAAAAAGTTAACCCCATCCATGCTGTGGCACCAATAAGACTATTGCTGCCAGTATTAAAAATAATAAAAACTGGTTGTTTCACTATTCTTGGAGAAAATGAAGAAGTCCGCTAATTGTAGATTATGCATGATATGGCTTATATAACCTGGGGTGCTGATGGGTTTTTAGAAGCATGTTGCGAGGCTGTCTTTAAAGTATTAATAAGAAGGGAGTATTATTAGCAAGCAACGCAATGTGGTCTAATTACATTCCCTTTTTCCTCCACAATTGGCTGCTGTACTCAAGTAGCTTTTACTACATTGATTTATGTTATTAAGTATAAGAAAGTAATGTGTGCGTATGACTTGACCTTATTGATACTTCCATCAAGAGAAAACCCAGCAGTAATTTATAGTCACAAAGCAGGGTTGGCTTCTTTTAAAGCAATATAATTCAGCAGGAGAGACAAATGTGTAACTCAGCGTTCCTTTTCAGGTCTCGTGAGCAGTGCAAGGGTTAACGAGGAATCTTTAAACCCAGTATCCAGGGTCAGGAAGTCCAAAGGAAACCAGGAGTCCATATACAGTAATTATTTACTTTAGGGCCCCCAAAAAACTCCCCTACATGTTGTTTAAAGGGGTGTATCGAGAGAACAAAAAGTTTATTAAAACATGTACATTGTAATAGTAAGGAAATGATTAGAAAATAATTTCCAACAGGTTTCATGTGACATAATACTTCTATGGTATTTAACGTGTGTTGGACATGGGCACGTGCCTATGCTCATGATGTACTCAAGGATGGCACAGCTGGGCAAAATTCTTCATGGTTTCATTAAAGTATTTGTCAATCCAATAAATGGTATTAGTTGGAACTTTCTTGGTCCACAAACCATTCCAACATTAACCATGATGGTCCTCTCCGGAATAGCCTGGTATAAATTGGTTGTCTTTATTTCCCTTGATTTCTACCCTCGATCCTTTTGAATTACAAAAGTACCCAATATTTAACTTTTTAGAATGTTCTATTCCCAAAGATTCCATTGGCTATACCCTTAGATTAAGAGAAATGCTGCCGCTGTCTAACAGGAATTATGGTCTTCAAGAACTGTTTAGGTATTCATGTTCTAAGTGTTAAGATGTCCATATATGAATTAGTCCTGGTATGCAAAATGTGTTTGTGTTTATGATCTGTTAGTGACCATTGAAGACTGAATCACCATATAATAAACATATACATGTTATACTGCATTACAACGGTGTTAACCCTTTCTATATATATATATATCCCCAGACACGCATTAGTAACGTCAAACTAGCTCTTACTGGTGAACATTACAGAAAGTCAACCACAGTGTATGTCTGTACTTTGAATTGTATCAGTCATAGATGAGTTTCATGCATTTGATCAAGTATTAGTGAACAAACACAGAAATAACCAGGAAGGTTTTTTTATTCAAAAATCACTGTTATTAACAAATAAATCATGAACAATCTCCAGATCGTCAAGTTAAAAGTCCAATTTATTTTTTATTTTTTTTAAAAGTTTGTCTGTTTTATAACTTGAAAACTGGAACAAGCCTTGTTTTGAACGAGCGTACAAATGGAATGGCCGACACATGCTGAACTCAACAATGTGACAAGTAAGGGAAAGAAAAAACAAAACGTCGTAATCCTTTACAGAGAAAAAAAAAAGCAATAATAAATATTTCACTAAGTCATGTTGAAATGACCTCTAGCCGTCCCAACATTTCAATCCATAATAAAAAAAAGTGCTCTTGTTTTTTAAACAGAGCGCAAATACCAAGCAATTAATAAATAGTTCCAAACTTGTAGTAAAAGACGATAAAACCTCCAAGTAAACAAAAAAAAAAGCTCATACAATAATAGAAAAAGGTAATAAAAATATTTCGCCTTGCCGTACAAATGCAAACAACTTAAGTGACATTAATTATGCTTTGCTGTTCTGAAATACAAAAAGCACCAATAATGATGTACACAAAATCTTGGACTGTCTTTTTATCGTGGACTGAGATGAACCTGCTGGTAACCACCAAGGGGAGAGCTGGCTTCTTGATTCTTGTTGTTGGTGGGGGCACACAATATGTAGCGTAGCACAAGTTTTCCAAAGTATAGGCATTTGATGTCAAAGCTGATTGTGCTTGTCTTTTTTTTTTTTTAAGTTTAAGGGCCTTATGCAAGAGAAAATAGATCGATTTTCCAATGTACAGCCACTTTTGTGCTTTTCTCTTTAAATTGTTTGTCGGTAATTATGCAGTTGTGTTCTAGGTAACTCATACAGTGTTCTAGGCAACTCATTGCAGTTCATGCTGGCAATGTAGAGGCTACTCATATTGCTGGTGAAGTATTTTTCACATCACACAGTTTGTGTAAACATGACTTTGCACTACATGAAGAATTTGGCAGCCCCAATGCGTGTATGGGCTGATCTACCGGGTTGGCTTTAGATGCGCTCGATTTGGAAATCAATTTAGCCTCCTTGGGAGTGGCTCGCCCATTGTAGAGGTCCAGAACTTCATCTCAGTCCATCAAACATTCAGGAATTTATGGAATGTACCAAAAGAAGTGAAGAGCTAAAAAGCACACATTTCATGGATCGGCAAGACCCGTTAACAGATAAGATCCTGTTCTTACAGGGGTTTGCATGGCTGTGCCTGGACCACTAAGGGGTATTGATACCAAATGTATCTGCATCTGTTTTGTATAGCTATTGAGCAGAAGCTTTCTCAATAAAACATATTCGACCCCACCAGAATGCCACCAACTTTTCTAGCTGTAGGACTAGAAAGACTAATGGGTCTATATGGAATGTTCCTTATTTTTCTTTTTCATCTAAAATGACAAATTATTGTAAATGGGTTGTAAGTACTTATCAGTCAATACCTGCTAAGGCCTTGATACAAGGTCCAGGCACCTAATTAGTTGTTGTTATTTCCCTGTAGAAACAGTACTTTTTTTTTTGTAGGCCAATTCTGGGTAAAAATAATGTACAACTTAACTTACTAGTGAACAAAACACCGACTGTTTCTGTTTTGTTTCATTTACCTAAAAGTTGTTAAACAACTTAATAATATTCTGTACAGTAGGACTTAAATTACAAATGATTCATGTCTTTTCTTTTTTTTTTCTTTTTTCGTTTTTTTTTTTGCAATATTTTATCCTGCCAAATTAAAAAAATATATTATGGCAGCATGTTTTTGTGGATTTTCTTTTTTTCAAATTCACTAACAAAAAGGTACATTTAATCCTTTTAAAAGGATAAGCGTACAGTTAAAAAATTACAAGCTCCAATAAAAATACAGCAAGTGCCTACATCATGTGAACCAATCAATATTAATATCCATTCCATAGGGAGTAAGGGAGGAGAAAAATAAGCACAGGTCAAAAATGTGATTTTTTTTTTTTCTGCAAAGCAATAACAATATTAAGCACTTTTTTCTACTTACTTTTTCTACATGGTGTAGCAATCACCGTTTAATCCCCAAATACAAGTTTCTATACAATTTTAAAATTAAAAAAAAAAATTCAACACCCAAGGCAGGAAAAAAATACTAAAATTCAGACTTTACAATTACAGTGACAAGAACATATTTATAGACCCACCATAAAAATTTTTTACTGCAACATTTTCAAGGATTTTTTTTTTCTGATTTTGTAAAATGCCCAGGCATTCTCGATTATTACAAATACTGGTCCACTTTTACAGTAATCAAGAAATTTTAATATATATAATATATACTAAAACCCCATCACCAAAAGAGAAAACAATATACACATGGGCCGTTATGGCATTTTTTTTATAACCTATTGAGCAAAAATTAAAAAAAAAAAAAAGAAAAAAAGAAATGATCGTCCAAACACACATACACACAATTATTTTTTTTGTTGTTTTTTTTTTACCCTTGTACGTATTGAATACTGTAAACGTATTTTTAAGACAGAGTGCACTAAATTTTAATGTCTGAAAAAAAATAGCCGTTGTTCCTGAATTGTATTTTTCCCCCATTCAACGATAACTGGTAAATTGTGTTATTTCAGTTTCATTTCAGCAGTAAATATTTTTCAATCCGTTTTCTAAGCAGCGCTGTCCTGAAAAAAAACAAAAGCTGAAAATAAGTCAGCCCAAGAACGTTCAAAGTTGTGCTGGGTAAACATCTTCATTAAAATTGGGTCTTATGGCATTATTGTGTCCACTGTTTTCAACCAGTAATTTTTTATGTTTGTTTGTTTTATAAGTAAAATGTGGCTTTCGCTTTTTTTTTTTTTTTAAAAAAATGTACTTTTTTTCTCGTACTACTATTTTTTTCAAAGTCTTTTTTTTTGTTTCACAAAATGTTTTGCATTTTTGTCTCGAAAGACTCGGATAGGAAGAATCGGTTTTGAAGGCACTCGCAAAAAATTGAATGGCAGCAGACAAACCGTCCAATAAATTATATATAGATATCTTTTTTTTTATAGTGTCAACATTGTGGATGCCATGCTTTTGCAATGCTGACACTTAATCTCAGATGTTCCCTTTATAGAGTTCAACCGCCGTTGGGTTGAGTAAGAGAATACGCTATAATTTCTTGATCAGAAGCCATTGACAAGACAGAACTCAAGTTTTAAAGTGCGGTCAACATAATTAAAATTGGTAACCTTTTGATCTCTGCTGTCCTCCTGGTGCACGCAAAGAAAAAAGAAAAGAAAAAAAAATGGAAAAACAATCTTAAAAGCAGGTGTCATTAATGGAACTTTCATTATTTAGAATAAATAACATTTTCAATTTATAATCCACAGTACTTGAAATAAGCAACCAATTACAATAACATAACGTATGCATTGAACAGCAATGATAACCCTTTTTAAGCGGGGCAGGTGCACTCAGAACTAACCTTTTTCAGAATGGGAGGTGGGGTAGGGCTATCCAACGACCCGAAAACCCTTCTTAAGGCTTATAGGGATAGCAGCGGAGAAATGAACAGTTTCTGTGCCAGACTAGACAGCAGCAAATTGCTTTTTAAGGTTCCGCAGTAGACACTCTGGCAGCAAAAGTGTTAACTACGAGGAGCTGCTCACATTCTAGGATGTATTCCTATTAGCCTGATTTAGGGATGATTTCTGCTTTTTTTTGTCCCGCTCTGGCTTCCTCCTTGAACCCATGTAACTAACCCGTTTCAAATCAGGTCTACCCGTGATGAAAAAATTAGCAAACTGTTGCATAATGTTCCAGATTCTACAAAATGCACCCCCAATATGGACCGTGTTCTATGCCCAAAAGTTGTACGTTGCATATGATCCCAAGCAAAATAATTTCCTAAGTGCTAAGATTTTTTATTTTTTTTTAAGATTGTAAACCGCTGTATAAATTTTCTCTTGACCCCTATCAATAAGAATGGAAAACAAGAAAATCATAAATAAAAATGATATAAAAAAATAACTGATGGCTTCTTTCCAAGAAATTACATGTGTTTAGCTTAAATTCCAGAAAAAAAGTAGCAGCCCAAAAAAAAAAATATATAATTTAAGATATGACTCTTCCCTTTAAGGAATATTGTTTTAGGCTACTCTGTGGGGAGGAATAGACCCCCTTTGTTCTGAAGGGGAATAAAATACACTGTTTTTGTAACAGGCCACTATCCCCTGCAGCACAAGAGCAGTTTTGTTTTTTTACACAAAAATGCACGAATGCACAAAAAAGTAAAAAAAAATATGTGAAAATAAATTTAAACAGCAAGAAAAAAAAAAGTACCTGCACATGCCATAATTACAAATAAAACTCCAATAAATACAGAAATTATTGCACAGTTAAAAGGCTCCACATTTTTACTGCCTTATTCAACCCTCAGGTTTGACTTTAACTCTTTGAAGACACAGGTTATCGTGCCACTTTGCGACACCTAACAATATTTATACTAAGAGTTATGTTAAAAGGAGGCAAGTTAGGTCAGCTTTTCTCAGTTGGCAATAGTTAAATCTGTACATATTATATTGATACCTAGACCCCTGATTAAACCCAGATAGGGGGCCTTAGCTTCTTTCTGCCTGCTCAATTTTGACGTCATTCGTCAGCAAATGTTCTCCATGCCACTTTTTCATGTGTTTCTCCAGGGTGCTGTAAACACTGAAGGGCATCTGGCAAATGTCACAGCGGTAGACCTCCTTACCTATCTGGCCATGTGTTTTCATGTGGCGCGTCAGCTTGCTGCTCTGGGCACATGCATAGTTGCAGAGCTCACATTTATAAGGCCGCTCTCCAGTGTGGCTCCGGCGGTGGACAGTGAGATTACTGCAGTTCTTAAATACTTTGCCACAGAACTCGCATGTATCGCTTCGCCTCCCTTCTTTTGAGCTAGGTCGGCCAGGACCTGGTCCGCTGATGTGAGGCGTGCTACCTCCGCTTGCTGTCCCACTCCGCCCTGAGAGACCCCCGTCCAGCATGTCACCCGGTGGAGTGGAGAACCGTAGGCTTCCGTTTTCTGATGAGTGCTCAGAAGACGTTGCAAAAGGGGATTGTCGTGAGTCTGTGAATCCTAGGAAGGGATCCTTCATGAAGTGCCTCGACGCTGCATATCCTACCAGCCACTGAGAGTAAACGTTTTCAGAAGGGATTATCGTTGCTGGTGGTAAGTCCAAATCTTTTTCGATCTTTATCCTTTTCGAAGAGTTGTTTAGACCAGAACCGGAAATGGGCATTGGTTTACGTGGGAGCAAGCCTGGAAAGGATTCACCTGAGCCAAAACTTCTTCCGTTGACAGCCCCTTCGTCGTTGCGGATAATTTCTCTCTCTACTCCATCTTCGTCACCTGGAATTCTCCTGCATAAGTCTCTTGGATCAGAGGACCGTTTTATGAAATGACTTCTTTTCTGCTTCTCATTAAGCATGTCATTGTATTGCTGCATGCCAGCTAGGTTTACATTCTCCATGACTTTTCCGAGAACGAGGGACTTCTCCTCGTGGAGCGCCTTTGCACCGTTTTCACGATTGCGACTCATTTCTGAATCCATACTGAAGCTTGACTCCGGTCTACTTTCGTTCTCCAGCTCCTCTTCCTCCTCTTCTTCTTCCTCCTCCTCTTCTTCATTTTCATGACCCAAAGAACGGTCACTTTCATTTCTAAAGTCATTATCATTTGATTTCCCTCCTTCTCCTGTTAGCTCGCTTGTGCCTGGCTCTGGTGAGCTTGTAGCTGATAGTCCATCGTCAGACCTGCCAGTCATGGAACCGGCTTTGTGCATATGTGTTTTCATGTGGCGTTTTAACTTGCTTGCTTGGGAGCACGCGTGATCACACAGTTGACATTTATACGGTTTTTCTCCCGTGTGACTGCGACGGTGCACTATAAGGTTGCTCTGAAACTTAAAAGTTTTGCCGCAGAACTCACAGGACTTACTCTTTGCCTGCGTTTGTGGCGGAGTAGTACTACTTGGTGGCATGGGGGGCAATGGTGGCGTACTCATAAAAGGTGATTTCGGACTTGGCTGAAAGGGATTTAACAGGCGATGCATAGCATTGCCGCGGTTCGGAGAGACTGGAGGAGGAGTGGAGTTGTTCCCTGCCAGTTCTCGTAGCCTTCGAGAAAAATCCATTGCTGGAGACTCAATTGCCAGAGGGTTTAAGCGCATAACTCTGTCAAAGGCACTGGGATGCTGGGCAACTAACCCCATTTCTTCGGCACTAAGGCGATGCGGGTCCAAATGATGGCGAGGGGGCGGGCTGAAGAGTGGCGGCGTATTAGGAAGCCGAGCCTCACCGAAGCCTGGATGATCACGGAGAATGGGTCCTGTCATACGTAAAAGATTAAATGGGTTGCTGTCTCCGAGGAAGTTCATCAGGGGGGATGGTGCAACAGTCTCCGGTCCCAGAGGTGGCGGGATAGTAATGCGTGGCGTAAGCGAGCTGTTTGCGGGGCTTGTTTCCAGATAGATTCTAAATCCGTGCGTATTTTGAGCATGCTGAAGCAGGAACCACGCGTTGTTAAAAGGCTGCTTGCATGTTGTGCAAATATAGCTTGAAGGCTCATCTTTACCTAAAGCAGACAAAAAAAAGGGAAAAAAAACAGAACATATATTACTAGGACTGCAGAAATATAACATCAAACATATAAAGGCAGTAGGTTGATTTTGGGGGGCACATTAGGTGTGGATAATAAGGAACGAAGTATCAGCGGCTGGTATGATAATGGCGGGGGCCATATCCCAGACTCGCTAACTGGGGGTGCCACGAAATATAATCTAACAACAAATAAACATTAATATATAGTAAATGGTTTAGCAACCGCTACATAATTTTGGTCATTTTAGGGTTTTTTTGCTACCTTTCAGAAACACTCTAGAATACGTTATTTGTAACCGTTCCATATGAGCCTTATATCAGGTAAATATTTAAAAGACTGTTGGCATAGTAAAACAATAGCAGATCAATAGGTGCTTCGATAATCATCATCTTAACACACTTTCATTGATTTTTTTATATACTACAACTGCACAGCTATAAAAACCCCCGGCACAGATAACACCGGCACGGAGAATTACACGCTGGCGGCTATTTCAGGGGTTTAAGAGATTAACCAAAAAAGGAACTTTCACCTAAACATTTTTTTAGTATGAATAATTAATTAGTGACTTTTTTTTTTTTAAACAGGGAATGACCTGTTCACGAGGACCAGACGTTAAGATGACTGCTCCCACGGCGGCATTTTAACTCACATATATTGCTTATTTTTGCTGCAAGTTATTTAGTGCGGATGTTTGCAAATATTCCTTGTTTATACAAATGCGTTTACAGTTGCAGGACTTCCTCCAAGCAAAAAAGAAAAATAAATAGAATTTATTTCAGCAGATATTAACGATTCAAAACTTGAGTTAACTTTAAGGGTACTTTTTAAATTAAAATTAATTAAAAAAATGTAAAAAATAATACCGTGTTAATAAAAGGACAATGGGCGAAACTACAGAGAGACACATGAGCAGAATGTCTTCTTCTGCGTTTACTATACACTGCATGGCCCACCTCTGTCAAGGTTTAAAGTCTATTTTTTTTATTATATGATACATTTATTTGAATTAATGAAGCTATAGTTAGCCTTTCCAACCTAGATATCTATATCTATATTCATATTTATATATTATACATATACAGAGAGAGAACGAGAACATATTTTTTACCTGCATTTTTTTACATTTTTACAGCATTCCCGTAGCAAGCGCAGAAATTAGATCCCTAATCCCTCAGAAGCTTCACAAGAAAGACAGGTACAGACAAGATAATTCCACAATAGCCTCTTTCAGAAACTCCATGGACCTCTATGAACTCATTCTACAAAAAAATATACTTTTAGATCTTAGCCTTCCCCTACAATCCAATATTTAAATGGGGGGCCAACTTCAGCCAAAGGGAGAACCAGCCGCCATCAAAATACCAAGCCATCGAAAGGACGAGTCAATGAGGCGTAGGGACTAGATAGTCAGCCATTATTCCCAAATCACAAGACTTAAAATTCCTGCATTAACCCAATAAAGTATATCTTTATTAGTATTAATCATTACAAATGATACTGCCTACCAACTATAGATAATGCCAAAGCGGTCCTGTCGATGTCTTATCCTTGAAGATCCATGGAGTTGATCACGCACAACGTATCAAAGCAGTAGGTGACTACTCACAGATCTATCCTCAATTCCACCCTGATCATTTCTTGGGCCCAAAAAAATGTGTTGGGGGGTTAAAATAATTCTTTAAAAATTGTTGTTTTAAACTTTTTTTTTACGCGGCATATGCTCAACGCAGCAGCCACAGTCTGCACAAACCTGTAAGGACTTAACAAGTTCCATTCAGGTAAACCCGCGTTACAAAACTTACTTAATTCAATCGAATAACATAAAAGGATGTATTTCTTTAAAACGGCAGCCTATTCATAGCAAACTTGCTAGGGCATGCAGCAGGAATTCTGATTCTTTTTTCTTTAGCCTGATGTCAGTAAATCTTTTTTTTTTAAAAAAAGTAAGAAAGAAAGACAACCAAGTCACGCTACATTAATTATTTCTTTGAGCCGACTATGTAATCGTGAATAATTGCTCTAGTGGAAACCTTCAAAAATTAATAATAGAAATGTTTTATCCAAATTACTCCAAAAACAGTGTAAAATCCGCTACACTCTGTAGTTCTTCTAAAATAAACATTACATTTTTTTATTAATTTTTTCATTAGAACGGGCATTTCCATATTTTTCTCTTAAGGGTTATATATATCCTGCCTAAAGCAATGTATATGTTCTTTCTCCACAGGAGCAGAAAGTCAAGAAGTCTCAGGAGGAACCGGGAGAACAAACGGATTTTGCAAGAAAAGAAAACGTGTAAAATTTCACAAGTTTTTTTTTTTCTGCCGGTACAATCTGGGTTAAGCGATCTGGAATAATTTATTTGGCCGGCCTGTTGTAATTCATTAAACAGTTGTATTAGTAACCTAAATCTGTGTGTAGGATAGCAAAAGAAAGAACAAAAAATGGCTGCATAACTACCAAGGGCATCGAAATATCGGCAAGTGTGCACACGTTCTATGAGCTGCAAGAAATTTCTATATATAGGATATAGTTATATATAGTTATACATCTATAGTGTAGGAGGGGACCATAGTGTCCCTTCTGATTTATGATGAGGAATTACATAAAAAACTACAAAAGACATTTTTTTAAAGATAATTATGAGTCAAACGCATTTGGAAGGATTTATGTGATCTGACAAAACGTAACATATTTGAAATTGCATTTGTCATTTGTAAAGGTGCCAGGGGGAAGCATTTTTGTCCTGGACTCATTACTTCCTGTTTCGGATACATTTCCTGCCGTCAATGTGCTGAAGAGTTCACACGTGTATACGAGTATTTTGGAGAATGTAAAATAATTTTTTATTTTTTTCACTGGTGGTCATGGCTTCCCTTTAAACAAAAAGGAAGTTTGGGGTTTTTTTTTGAGCAATCTGTGATGTGTGTAGCGATACACATGGCACCATTTGCTAAGCTGCAGGTTTCTTCTTAAAGTAAATGTAGATATTTAGAGATAACATAGACATGTGACCAGAATGAGGTCATTGTAATCAAGGAACGTGCTTGCTTAAGACTTAGAAAGTTAAATGCGTACATCAAGGATTCGAAAGATGATAGTTATTGTGGGAATGATGACTCTAGCACCATAAAACTTTATAAAATATGTCGAAACATAAACAGATAAGAGAATATAATAGGATCTAAACTGTGATGATGATGTTTGTGGTCAACCAAACATCTAAGAGTCTTGTTGGAAGCCAAAGTCACTCCAGCCATACACAGGTGGTGGGACTTCTATACCCTTCTATGCGTAGTCGTCCTATGCTTATGTTTAGGGTATTGTAGTAGCTAGTACTTGGAGGTACGTGATTATAAATATACAGTGTGAGGTGGATAGAAAATGAAGCCCTGGGGTGACAAAGAAAGCTAAAATAATTGACATTGAATGTCCCAATTCTATTATAATTTCTTGTTCTTCTATTAGAACTCTGAAACAAAACTCTGGTTCAGGTAACCAATAATTCTTATTTACGGAAGACATTTCTGTCAGTTAACCTTTCTCAAGGAAAGTCGTATGGTTCCTTAGTTCTCCTATTCAGCCTATTGCATGCTTAATGTAATTCTGCTAAAGATTTGTTATTTTTCTTAAGAAATCTATAATGGGTCAACAGCAGCCATCAGATCTCAAAGAATTCCAAGAACAGGCCCAATATGTGTAACAGGTGAAAGGATTTCAAAAGTAAAGACTTAGTTTAGTATCTTAAGGTGAATGATTATTTATCATAGGATATGATTTATATCCTATAATATATATCCTTCTATTATTTACTATAATGTGCCATCATATTCTGTCACCACTGACTGTACAATGGGTAGACAGGATATAACAAGAAGTATATAACATAACAATTTGATTTACAGAAACAACAGATGAGGAGAGCTTACAATCTATATATATATATATAGAGAGAGAGAGCGCATAGCCACATTGCCTATGTCTCAAATTAATAAGCGATAGCAATTGTTACAAAACAAAAATAATATCGCTAGACCATGGCGAGACCACTTCTTTCAAAGTGTTACATAAACAGAGACATAAGTGATCTTTTTTCCCCGGTCTCCCAGTTACCGCACCATTATAGACGCTGGGTCATTCTATAAAAACATCGAGACTGCTCCATGTAGCCCATATTTAATAACATTAACTGGTTTAACTATTAGATCATACCCGTCTTCATAAAAAAACAGGAGGTGTCGTGCGTATATTTCCTAATACAATCAACCCCTATTTCATTTTTTTACTTCTAATTAAACCCTTTGTTTCGTGTTGCAGGCTAAATGTGAACAGTGATTTATTAAACGGTGAAAAATAAAAACCAATACCAGAGTGTGATTTCTTTTTCTCTCTCTCCGCTCCAAAATACTAGGATGCATGCCAAACGATGTAAATTTTATTTTAATGTACTGTACATTTAGCTGCGTGGAGATAATTGACATTATAGAGAGCCTGAATGCTGTATTATATAGGTTATCTAATACAAAGGGGACTCATTATCTGAGCAGTGCAAACAAGGAGTAATATATGTATATTGTTCTGAGTGACATTATAGAAAAAGCGATCATATCCGCTGGGATTTATAGAACACAAGAAAACAGCAGACACGAACTTGTAAATTTCCTTCAATTGTCTCGGAAGTTAAAGGTTACTCTCTTGATCTGAATAAGTAATAAAACATAATAGACGGAGGTCGTTGAGAAAGTTTGAATATTTAAATTACGTATAATAAGGGAAAATTATAGGGTAGGAACCGGGCCTTGTAATTGTTGATGACAAGTAGGGTATGTACGGATTTTTCTTTTTCTGGCTTCTCAGAGGTGGAATATTCTAACTTAGCATCATCTTCTCAAGACAACGAGCGTTCTGCTTGTTTTCTCTTTTTCTTAAAGTCCTCATTTGCACAATGACAAAGAAAAGTATAATTCTATTTATTTGCAGATTGAATTGTGTCAATCCTTTTTTTGGTTAAATTCATTCACGGTGAAGAGGAGGGTGGAGTATAAAACGTGGAAAACAAAATGCATTCCCCCCCGACGTCGTTCGCCACCATCATCTTGACCCTTCTCGCATGTAGGTAACAAATTAATTAACCGAAGGAAGTCGCACGCCTATGACATCATCTTTCTGTTTAACCCACAGCTTGAAAAGGTTACACGCATTAAAAAAAAAAAAGGAACTCGGGTCCCGTGGCTTCCAAACAAAAATCAAGGTAGGGAGTCAATATTGAAATGAGCTAATCTCCTTTTTCTAGATCAGCGGTACGTTCTGTTGGAGGAAAAGGTTTTCACCTCGTCTAAATACGACAGTCTGTTCAGGTTAACCAACTGCAGTGTAAGAATAGCTCCTGCCGACTTGTCACCAAGCACAAAAGTCATCAACGACTGAATGTTCTTTCCTGCACCGCAATTAAGACGAATCAATACGACGTGCCACAAATGGTATTTTATTCTCAATAAGAACTCGGGCTCAGTTTATTCAGAATATTTTAGCGCTTCCCTGGGGGATTTTGGTCCAACGCAGATGGCAAATAAAGTATTCTGCCTAGGGCTAGAGCACATTATGCTAATTCTAATGTCAGATGTACTTTAATATACAGCTCTATTTAATCACCCCATTATTTCACATTTCCATATGAAAAACCTGCGGCACTTCTGCAGAGCTTTCAGTAGCCTGACAATGCCAACTCCCTTCATCTACCTCACTGAGAAATAGAAAGGAACGCCGGTCAATCTTGCCGGGGCTGAATGCGTTTACCGTTTTCACCCTTTGTAGGCTGATGGAATCAGTAAGGATCCTAGTTGCATGCCAACATACAGCGTTCCAACAAGTAAAGTGAAGGATTACTCAAGACACGGGCCAATCGCGAGCAAAGTTCTGGAACCTCGGAAAAGAATTCCATCAATATACTCAATACAGTTCTTGTAATGTTATTGGACCTCTAGTGCAAACCGCCATCGATACAACATACAGAAATCTATTTAACCACCTAACATACATACATATTCAAAAAGATGTCCTCAACAGTCCAAAAACATAGTAATTAAAAAACTAAAATGATATATGATTGATTGATGACCAGATATGGTGACCTAATATTTTAGTCCCATACTGTACATATACCAAACTATATATAATTAAATTGTTTATGTTGCAGGTTTATACTTTTATACTTAGAACTAATAAGGATGGATCTAATGCTGGACAATTGCCATGGCACCTGGATATGTCTGCTGGATCCTAACCTTTTGGTCCCCTTTATTGATCTTTAGAGAAGTGTTTTCACCTGGCTGTGAAAGAAAACCTCAAACTGGGTCAAACAATTTCCAGTCTGGCTCTTAAGTTCTCCATCGATATCTCTGCCCTATATATACGGGGGAAAAAATGGATCTTGTTATGGCCCAAGTCATATCGGGAGACATTCTGTTGTTGTTCTTCAACCTGTCAGCTTGAAGCTGGCCTTGATCCAACTATGAGCCATCAGTCGAGGAAACCAGAACAACAACAGTAAGCAAGATGGGGGAAAATAATTTAATGGGTAGGAATACTCCTGTAGATCACAAAAATAGGAAGGGGGAATGCTATACCGATACAGATGGGTGTTTATTAATTATACATGGGGGTTTTTCCCCGTTTATAAAGTTGTAAAATGTAGGGTTTGGGGGAAATGGCAGATCTACTTTAAATGTTATCCTCTCCTGACAAAGGGTGGCTAGCAATGTACCAGTGATAGGAAAAGACAAAGGAGACTCCAAAATATTTTGTAAATTAACATAGTAATAAATCTGAAAAAACATGAAAGACCTTAAAATACCCAAAATGAAAAACTCTCAGTATTTACCAAGCTCCAAGCAAAAAAAACCCCCAGTATACACGAATGGATCTGATTTAATGTTACGTCACAGCACGCTGAGCAACTTGGGTGCTAAGTTCGGTCTCTTTCTTTTTTTTGCCCTCTCTTTCTTTTTTTTTCCTTTTTATTTTTTTTTTTTGTTTGTTTTTCAGCGCTGGCAAAATACCGTGGAAAATGCGTCCAGGCAAAACAAAATGCCTTCCTTCTTTGGATCAGTATTCATTACATAAGAGACGGAATTAAAAAATGTGAAGAATCTAAAATCCTACGAGAGACCGCTGCCTAAAAGCTATTTTTAAAACAATCAGCGCTGCAATAGAAACACGAGAACGAGAGTCAATTTTTCCTCTATTTGCAGAAGTGCGCCGGTTCTCGCTGGAAAGCAGCCTGTGTTTTCTTTGGCTGTTGTTCATACGCTGCCTTGGCAGGCGCAGCTTGGAGAGCACACAGTGAATATCTCTCTTGCATACAGTAGCACACTCGGTATAAACGTCCTAGCCACGCGTTTTCCAATAACACGAAACGAGCCTGAGAAACAAATTCCCCGTTTGGGGAAACCAGGAATCCTAGCATCGTTTTTTTTTTTTTCTCCTTGAAAACCAAGACTTGCGCAGCTGGGACCGAAACTTGTACGTGTCTGAGCGGAACAAGCTGGGCGACCAGAATGAAATCAGGTTCTAATGAAAGATAGCTCCTTTTTCCCTTGCCAAAAACACTTGTTTTTTTTTATCTGCTGGGGTTTTCCGTGAAACTCTGCAGTTATGAAGCAAATCGTGTGCCTTCTGGCCAAAACATATAATATTCTGACAACCCTGTGAATCTTTGGAGGTCTGCAACGCTACAAGATCACAGCTGCTTGTCTTTGCAATCTGTGCTATGTAATATTCATTTTGATTTTTAGCTGTTGGATATTAAATAATACTTCCAAAATCCCGTCCTATTTCCCAAATGCGTTATTAGGGTGCAAAGGAGAAAAATAATCTTAAATCACCATATCGGATTCTTTGTATCAAAAAACGTACAGCCAGAAACCTTTTTTATTTTTTTAGCTACCAGGGTAAACACTTTCCCTGGCTGCATATGTCAAGATCTCACGTCTTTGTTTACAAGTCATTTTAAATTAAAGGAGAACTGACAGATAAAAATGATTTTTGGCTCTCTGGCATAAAGGGAATTAAAATCCTACATCCAGGTTAAATGCTGAATTCTTTATTACATAAATTGGTAGTTCCTGGTCTTTTAATTCCCATATTCTGATGTTCTATGTTTCCTCTGTGATCATAATGTTTTAGTGTTGTTTTTATACTTACTGTTCTATTATACATACATACACACACACATACACATATACACACCAAGCGTGTTTTTTGTGATTTTTAACTCCACCGGTGCCGTGTTTGATAAACTATGTTACAAAGTTGGCATAAAAGAGTAGTCTTTGAAGGATCAGAGATTAAACAAGGGACCTTCATGATCCTGACATCTCCATCCATCTTCCTTTTTTTCCCCTTCTTACAGAAAAAAAAAATGTAAAAGATGATTATCTAAGTATTTGAAGCCCTCTACCTGCTTTGATGTTCCTCCTAGCTTGGCGTTGATTGCAAGACATTTTTACACAATGTTTTATATCTCGAGTAGAGAAGGTCAACGCCATAAAGCTGATATTTACTATAACTTTTGCTGCAGTTCTCCTGGGTTACTGCAGTTTTTTTTTAATTCTTAAAAAAAAAACAACCAAGCGTAAGGAATAAATCAGCTGTTTATTGCACCTTTCATGTCAGCTTGTTAAACTCAAATACTGCCCTTTAAGTCAAATGGATTGACAAACAAGAAGGCTTGGGTCAAAGTGTCTAAAATGTTTATTTAATGCCTGAATGTGCTTTTTACTAACCTGTTGTATTTTATGTGTGTGTGTGTGTGGGGGGGGTGTATATTTTTCTCTAGGAAAAAAACAAAAAAAAATCAAGAAAACAATTAAAATTGGAAGGTAATAAATGATGAAGAAGCAGCATCCTGGCTCGTTTCCCAGTGTTCATTCATGTATCACAAAATCCCACAGCTCGGAGACTTTCAGAGGGCAGCTGGGCAGTAAGGATGTCCGCAGCAATAGAAATGGGAATTAGATATGATCAAATTTTCTCACCGCATTCTCAACACTACATCCAATTTTCAGCCGCCCCCCCCAACCACCCTTTTTAAAAAACATGACAAATGATCCCGTTTCTAAGCAACAGAGCAGATGAAGGAATTTTTTTTAAAGTTAAAGCACACGACAGAGAGAACTTTCGGGTTGTTTTGGGAGTCGGATTGTAAAACAGCTCTAAACCCCGTGTTCTGAGTTGTGTTTATTAATAAAACAAAAAGGGTCTTTACTTAATAACCCTTTCCGCCCCTAGAAGGATGCTACATTGCAATGTCACATATATGTTGGTATACCTAGCCCAACGAGCATAATTTCAGCTTATGTGTGACTCTTGACACCCTCAGCCAGAATAGAACCATAGCAGGAGGTTGCTCAGCAGATAAGGTTAATATATGTTTTAGAATATAAGGGGTTTGAGATGCTGATTAAATGTTACAATAACCAAACTCATTGAATTCTGCTTTTTTCTTAATTTTAAGATCAGACACACAGACAGCAGATGACAGACACACAGACAGGTGGACAGACTGGTGGAACACTTCAGTTAGTCTTTCCACTACATATATTTGACCATCAATTAAATTATCGACGATCCACTGCCTGATCACAGGAGCCCCCAAACTAATGAATATTATGTGAGTATCAGTCATGTAGGCTGCATCTGACTCCCTTTCCATGGCCAGAAGATGCTTCATCGTAAGACACTTGGCATCAAGAACTTTTTTTATTAATGAAATTGCTCCCCTTTTAATGCCCCAAGCTTCACTTCAGGAGTTATTTCACAATCGGAGCCGTGACCCCCGTGGCATTCTAAGCCGAACCAGAACGCTGGCCACACAATAGATCACTTTATTTGAGTCCCAAAAATAAACAACTCTTCCCTGTATCCTCATAAGACTCATTGGGAAACGAACGCTAAAGAATGAAGAAGAAAAAAAAAATCACTCATTGCCGAATTATTCACTTTTCCCTATGATTCACGTCCCAGTAATTACCATGACCAGCCTCATAAAAACTGCGACAAAACGAAGGTCAACTGGCAGTTAGAAGTGTTCATTTTCATTTCAATGTATTCATCTCTGGCTCCTAATGGCCTCATTTTCTCCCATGCTCTTTAATAAATACTACTGAATTACAGGTTAAATAGCTAAATTAAATTATTGCAATTACAGTGTGCAGAGCCCTGAAACTGGTTTACCTTTCCCAGTTCAATTAGAGGGGAAGTTTCAACAGCCTCTGGATTCTTGATTGCTGTCAATAGAATGAATCATTTTACCGAGTGTGTGAAATCTGCTTACATCTACTTAAAGGGGCAAATCGCGTCATTCTACACATAATTCTACCTTTACCTGTCCATTTTATTACAGGGGCATGATGGGTGCTTAAATAACATCTGAAGCTGACGTAACTCTTTGAGATCCACTCATTGTTGAGAAACACAATAACTGGATGCCAACTTTTTCTTTCTGGTGGAACTCACCAAGAAACCCTTACGTATCGTTGAAGAACTCAAGCTGATGCAGCATGCCTTCTATTAATGATTTGAGTCTGAATAACCCTGTCTATTAACATTTTGAATCCCAAAGTGGTACACAAGATTGGCCTGGAGAACATTAGATGAAGATTGTGAAACCAGTTTACGCAGACAAAGACGTATTAAACTTCTCAAGAGTGGCATTCCTAAAGACATTGTTTCTACAAGTTCTATGGGTAGATATAAACTATTAGACACCAACAAAACCAAGGAGGATAGAGAAAAGGTGATGGAGGTAGGGTAAGGAACTGAGCCATATTGATAGTAACCCTTGTCTAGTTATAACCACTTTACCGAATCGTGTGACCTGAAAACTGGAAAATCAAGAAGTTACCAATCGTAACGTCCTGGTGAAGGGTCTACTGGACTTGGGAGGAATACAATTTGAGACGAAGTATGTTGCAGCATTTAAGTGAAGACTTGTGTCTCCACTGCATTTTGTGCAAACAAGCTATTATAAGTACAAAATAGTTTTGTAAATGTGTTCAGTACAATACATGAGTTTGACAGAATCATCCAGACGCATCTTACATCCTCTAGACCAGTCTTCCATTGGCAGAAGCTGCAGACTGGATTCTTAGGCAAGCTTTGGGTGTCAACTGGAGTTGGGTAGAAGAAGGTAGGGGTTGCTGGAGTTTATATATCTTGGGCCAATATAATCTGCCAACTGGCCAGGATGTGACAGTTAGTGGCAGAATACTGCACATGAGCAAAGTAGGAGACTGAGACATCTTCTGAGTAGATCACCGACAGGTTCCCCCTACCTAAAATGTTCAAATATTGCCCAAGTACACCCAATTTTGCTCAAACTTGCCTTTCATTCCAAAACTGGTTTTCCATTATCCACGGTTATTTATTAAGCTGAATAACTCTTAAAATTTAGCTGTGTTGAGATATTTTTTTTATGACTTGAAGAAACTTCTGTGGCTGCACATTTACCATTGCTCGATGGCATGAAATAACCGAATTGTAGTAATTGATGTCACACAGTGTCTGAAGACTAATAAAAGGAGGGGGGGGTTTGGGGAGGTAATTTAATGAATGGGTGTTTAACGGGATATAGGTAAAATCCATTTAAGAGAATAATGACATTTTATGCTGGCTTTTGTCTGCCACAGGCGTCACGTGTTACATTATTACAAGCGGCTCTCGTAAAAAAAAAAAATTCTGAGAAGTTCCTTCTTGACATTTTGGGAGGACGAGAAGATGAATATTTGGAAGATTTGTCGGCAGCTAATTGTACACTTACTGAATACGGACAGATCCAACTTCATTTACTGAGTCTTGATAGTTCACTTAAAGATGTTTACCTCTTAAATGCCAGAGGGTCCACGGGACCTTAATGCCCAGCAGCACTGACAGAGGGTATGCACGCCGGGGCAATAACCTAAACTGCCTGGTGGCTACCCTCGAGCTTCCGGCACTGTTTCTTACACCAAGGAATTATTTGATTATTGATGTCTAGTAATTATATTTTGTATAATAAGTAAGAAATGCCTTTTCATGATAATTATAAAACCTACACACCATAATTCATATAATATAACCATTTATCAGATCATTTTATGTTGGGGGTGCCCAAGAGTAGCGAGGTTCACACTGCAAGAAGTGTTCTTTGGACCACCTCTTATGTCCTCAAGTGCCCCTATTGGCTGCTAATCGGAGTAAGGGAAGCAGAAATAGATTAGATACAGAGAATAATATATTCAATGAGTGTTCCCAAAGAATCCTGAGATTTAGCACCTTTTATGGGAAAAAATCTGAGTACTTTTTTTATCATTATTATTATTATCTTTATATTATTTATTTATTTTTTTTTAAAAAAAAATAAGGAAATAATGTTTACAAAAAAATAAATAAAAGACAAAAACAAAACATAAAATAGAAATAAGGGGATAAGCATAACATTTTTTTTTTTTGATGCTTTTCTAGCAGTCCAACGTGAGGCCTCGCATAATTTTGCCCAGACCCCATGTCTCCTAGGGCATGGTTTTGGGGGAAGGGCAGAAGAAGTAGGAACAAAAAAGAAGGACTTGGTAAGACGATGCTCAGGACTGTGGGGACAACAAGGAGAGAAAGGGACGACCAGTGCAAGGGGGGGGGCGAGAGAGAGCGAGAGAGAGCGGATCCAAGTGGAGAGATGATTTGATACATCAAATATCGGCAACAGATACACAGTAACTGCTATCGCTTTTGGCAGATACAACAAGGGAATACACAGAGCCTTTTGATATCTGGCTGCCTGCACGATTCCAGCTGTAGGAATTTCCAATGTAACATATTGCAAATCCACATAAAAAAAATCAACTTTATATACTGGCAATTTACTGCATTTTCCTTCTCCATTAACCGATCGGCCATTCATTAGCAGCCTTTTGCCCATCCGTAAATAGATACGACAATAAAAGCAGCGCTGCTCCTCTAGCGCTGAAAAGGTTAACATTTATTTTAACAACAGGCATGTGTGTGGACAAGCTTTTCCTGTGGGTATACATTGGCGTGTGGGTCTGTGCGTGTCGGCGCTTGTGTGTGTCTGTTTGTCTATGCGTGTGTGTCTGTACGTCTGTGAATGTGGGCTGGTAGCCTTAGTATTTTGGAATGGAGCGCACATGGATTTAACAAGCATCTGTTTGCAATTCCCATTCATAGATGTGGACTCCTTTCAGCCGGACATTAATCATTCTCAACAGCGGCAATTAGATACTTCAGACGTATAAGAACAAATCAAATTATACCAAAGGCAAAAAAAAAATGCACAGAGCTGGAAGAAGAAAAAAAAAAGTGGGCAATTAGACAGTGGAGCCCCCCGCTCTTGGGGCAAACAGCACTTCAATTGTTCACGCGACGCCTATTCACCAAGGTGGCGGTTAGCAACGTTATCCAGCGCTAAAGTCAAACAAATCTATAAGTCTCTCGAAGCCAAATCTCGTTATGCTCAATTTAAAACCAAACATCGTTCAAAATGGGGACCCCGGGAGGTAGAGCGTCACTCAAACCGGCAGCGCTACCGCGCATGCGCACAATTCTGCGTAGGCATTCTCCGGCGTCCCTGACGCCGTACAATGAAATCCGGGGCGCGAGGTTATGGTCCCAAATCCTGCTGAGCTCTACCTCGTTCCCCGAAAAAGCTGGGCAGCGGTAGAGCCCCGACAGAGTGGCAAAATCGGGACTGTCCCGCGCAAAGAGGGACAGTTGGAAGGCATGCAGTGTGCAGCCGTAGGCTAGATACGTGCGGCTAGGAAACCGTTTTTCTTCTTTTTTAAAAAGAGTTGGTTCTGCTCACAAAAGCAAAATCCCACTTTGTACTTTATTCCTGGCAGCGAAACACACGGCAGCGCAGTCCACCAGCGCTCACCCTCGATAATTCTCAATCTGTCGAATAAATCTACTATATAATACGCCGTTATCAAAGCATTCCGACCCGGAGCGAGGCCGACACCGCTGCCAAAGTCGCATACAGGCAAAGCCAAACATTTTTCGTGCCTCGTTCCGGATCTTAGTCTAGTAAGCTTAGAAATTTCAATATGGCGGCGCTGGCCTAGGGCTGACTGCCGCTCTTTATTTATATATATATATATATATATATATATATATATACACATATATACTTATATATATATAATATTGCAAATACACGACAAGTATTTCGAGATATGTGATCTTGTCATTCTCTGACCATTACACTAGGTTGCTATGGCGATAAGACCACTTTTAAAAGGGTTGCCCCTGAACCACCCTGTGTAACTAAGCCCTCAGATACCAAATGTTTCCTTGACTAGTAAATATCTCAGCTGACTAATGGCAGATTTTTTTTTTCCCCTGCGGTTTCTATAAATATTTTTCCGGGTTTACAATGTGAAAATGACATGTTAAGTAATACGTTGGGATTTAAAGGTACTACTTCTTCCAAAGTGTGGCGTTTTAGGTAAAAGTTAAAAGGCTAATACGTTCCTCCACCACATTTCAAAGCTACGGTTAATCTTCCACTCCGGTTTGCCATGTTAATAGGCCAAGGTCACTCTACCACGGCTCCCAACTGCCCCGTTTTGCGCCGGACAGTCCTGATTTTGCCACTCTCGGGGAAAGCGGGATTAGGGACCACAATCTAATTCTCCGAAATTGAATTGTGCGCATGCTGCCTGTTCGATAAGCAGATCTGTGAATTATTTCGGTGACCTATGCAGTAACGCAGCGGCAGTCAAATGCTTACAGGCCGAAAAGAGGGATTTTTACAAACGTTCGCCCAGCAAGTTCCCTGGAACAGTGAAACGTCTTTCTATCGACCGGCATCTCCTAATTTTATCTATTCAGTCAGCCAAGGGAAAAAAAACCACCTATTTAAAAGAGGAAGTAATCCTAAAATAATGTCACCGACTATTCATCCGCATTTGTCACTAACAAAGTAATTAAGCCGTAATTATTTTTTAATTAAAAACTCGGGACAGAGAAGCGTGCATGCCTGTATCCCACATCTGTTATTAGTTAAAAGTATCTTTTCTTGCCCGTTTTTGTTAAAGGAAAATATTAATGACTATATATATATATATACATATATTGTAGAATTAGAGTGTTATTTAGTGTGTGTGTGGGGCGCAGCGCCGCGTATGTGTGTGCCGAGACCTCTCCGGCTGGCCGCGAAAAGAATTCTAAATAAAACACAAACGTGAAATTTTGGCAACGCCACATTAGCTAGCTTAAGACTAATTTCAGCATGAGGACAGCGCTCGCGCCGTAACGCTGGCTCCACGATAACTGGAAACAGGCTCGGTAAAAATTACCAGTAAACTTTGCCTTAAAGCGACAGAGCAGCATGCCCCCCCCAATATGGCCGCCACACAGGATTCCCTTCCAGAATAAAACCGCACGATGGGAAAAACCCAAGGAAGGCCTTTTAAAAATGTATTCAACCCAATTAAATTGCATGGAGTTCATTTGCGGCCTTAGTTGTGCTGTAATGCCGCTGCGGGGCTATGTACCAAAAAGCAATTATGTTCTACTTATCGCTATGGTGACTGCCCTGGCTTTACCGACCGGCATATTGAAAGACTTCTGGTGGAACAGAAATTCCGTTGGTTGCTATAACGACTACATCGTTTTTACCAAGTTACACCATAGCTGATCTTACTCTGAACTCCCTAAGCGGGTGGCAAACCGGGGAAATTCAGGAGGAAAGCGTAAAAACGCGATGGAAATCTTTAGCAACCGGTACAACATATCCACTGATGGACGGACAGATGGACGCAGATCATTCTTTCATACATACAGAGGACTGAGCTACCTCTCGGGTATGAATTAACCCCTTTGGCGTGCTTGTGTTAGCCCTCCAAGCCCTGCAGGGGTGAGCGCGGCGCTTAAAGCTTTATGGGATGCAGTTCTGAAGGGGTTAACGATTCTAGTCACAACGTCACACAACAATTGTATGGAGGTTTTGGTTTTTTTTTGAGAAAAGGGGTTAAAAAACAAAAACAACGTGGCAAACGATGGCTGACTGTTACTCTGTTTGCTTTGATATCTTGCAACGCAATAAAAATAGCCTTTTATCCCGATCTCCGAAGCCTGGAAAATCATCGTGGCGGATGCAATGGGAATAGACAAGGAGAAAATTACTCAGGGCTTTGCTTCAACATGAAATTAAAAAGTGACGCTACTCTCTCGCAGGTCTGAATGATTTCTCCCGGGTCTGGGTAATGCTAATGCATAAATATTATGCCATCTACACACAAAAAAAAAGGACAAAATTGTTACTTCTGGTGTTCTCTTTAGAGCTTTGTGTAGAAGTTAAAGAACAAGGCGGGGATCCTGATCAAAAAAATGGTAGTTTAAAGTGACATTTCCCAGATATTACTGTTTACGGATTAAAATAAGCAATATATATGTATTAGAATCCAGCCATATGCAATTGCCGTGGGAGCAGCCATCTTAGCTTCCTGTTTTCGGGATGCGTTTGATTATTCCTCCCCAGTAAGTTATCTCTTCCCTATGGTAATGTTGCTGGTTGATGTTGATTGCTCCAGACCGCCTTTGTACGGTTGCGGGTATGGGAAATGGATTTCCACAGATCTCAGCTTTCGCGGGGTCAAGCAAGGGTAAGGTTCCAACCAAATGTCTCCATAACAATCGTATACATACAGGAGAGCCAAGAGAGACGGGTGCTGTCCAACTTTTAATAACGAGGGCCAAGTGTCATTCATAAACCGAGTCTGGGGGGCGTAACCCTGCTTAATTATAAACCATTAAAATGTGATCAATTGCTTTTGATGCTGCGGGTCAACAACAGACTTGGGCAAACTCAAGGACAGCCAATAACTAGCACGCCAGCTACAACGGCTGAGCGTGATTAGAGTAGTTCACCCTGAGGGCCGACTCTTGCCCACCACTCTGTATTTCTGAAAACATAGGACTCCTTCATTTACCGCGCGCTGCTGAAACGAGGGGAGCACCTGCCGGGGAGACAAATGTTTCTAGAACGTAGCCACGTTTAGTAGGGAACATGATTTATTGATGCTGAAAGGTATCGGCAAAACATACAAATATATAAAGTGCTGACGGACCCTTATGCTGTATACAGCCAAAGCCACAAACAGTACCCCCGGGTATCAGAAGGTTAAACAGGAATTACACCGTGTTCTATCATTTTCTTTTTATTTCCTGTTTTTTGGAGGTTTTTTTGCATTTGTGCTTTGCCAGGCATTTGTGCCGCGACAGTACCGCACGGTAACGCATCAAAGACCTTTCCGTATGTATTATCAGTGCCATTCAACCACACTTGGCTCGGCTGTTTTGTGTTTTTACTATTACGTCTGCATTAGTGATTCTTTCAGCCCATTTACCCCCTCCGGACAGGAGCGCTACACACCCGGTGAGGTAGCGCACAAACACACACACACAGACACACACTCTAACAAATGCCCTGTAAGAGCCGAATCAGATTAGTAGAGACATGGCCCATGCTTGAGTGAACTAAATAGATATATTCATCGCAAGGGGGAAAAACCCACAAACACACTGGCCCTCTCGCGCCACAAAACTTTTGTGCGTTGGTCGTGTTTGCTTTTCATCAACAAAGAAGTAATTTACTACCCTCCGCAGCTGAATAAAGACGCTTGCCGGAGACACAAGGCTGCAGCTTCCCGGGATTGGGAAAGCTAAAGAATAGAATGATTTTTTTTGTTGCCTACGGATGGAAACGTATGCAGGTACAGTAAGAACAAAACAAATAATAATTTAAAAAAAAACATGGCAATGATCACTTTTCTGCCGGAGAGACCACAAAATCGGTACAGTGAAAAAAACCTAGAAATCGGGCGGGCGTACCAGAGTTTTATTCCGCCCCTAAGGAGTACGACGGCACTCTATAAATCAATAAATAAACAACAATAATAATAAGGTTACTGATCTATCAGGAAACACCAAATACAGCAAACACAGATTTTGTATTTGGTGTAAGTGTAACAAAGAAATGAACCTTATTGAAATTCATTGGCCGCGTTCCAACAATCAGGGGGGAAAAAAAGTGTTTTTGTCTGCTACTAAAAATGTCTCTTAATTTTACACATTTTTTTTTAAATAAAAGAACAAGTGGGCCAAGAATCGCAATCAAAAAGCGTGTAAACACTCAGACCCTTGAAGATCATTTTGATTTTCTTTTCTTATTTTTTTTTTTTTGGACTTACTTTGCTTAATTTAATTTTTGAATTTTGTAAATCATATGTCACCAAACTACATTTCCAACACCTCTTACCCTCTTCGTAAGAGGGGGGAGTAAAAAAACAAAAAAATTAGCGAGGCTATGAAAATGGCTGTTTTTAAATATTGGAATAAACCTGTAATTTTGTCTACTCTACCTGGAATGGTGGATTCGAAAAAAAGATACATTATTCTAGAGTCTTATCCACGGGTTGGCTTTATTGTTCCGCCGATGGACAGTACCGCCTCCCCCCTCGTCTAATACTTTAAAGAACCGAATACAGCCTTTTGCATTAAAAATTAATTACACATGCTATTTTATTGATAGAGCATAATTTGATGAGCACCAGCTGTGCTAAATATCCAAACTCCTTTTTAAGACAGCTATAAAAAGAGAGAGGGAGAAAGAGAGAGAGAGAGGGAGAGAGAAGAAGAAGAAGAAGAGAAGGGGAGAGACTGCACTTCCAAATGCTTAAAGTCTCAGCAGAGAAAAACAGCAACATCTTGTACAGATTTTAAAACAGGAGTGTTTGATTTCGCCCACTGTTTAGGCCACGTGAAGGCTGTAGGCAGTGGACTGGAGCTGTGTGATTCGGTTAACCCCATGTATGCCTACATTCTAAAGCCTCCGGTGAGAATTAAAGAATTGGCCGTAAGCTTCCGAAGAATGAATGAATGAGAATGCAGACTACTGGCTATGGACTCTGAAACAAGGAGCATTCATAGGGTCATGAAGATACATGCGTTTGTCACCCCCTCAATGCTTTGAACTAAATATAAAAGGTTAAAACATGGGTGTCCTCATCTGACACCCTACTAACAGCCAAGCGGACTCTTGGTCCGTGCTTCATGAACCCTAATGTAAGTGCATATGAATGATTTAATATACAAACATTTTTTAGGTAGAGAGATAGAATGATTTACGGATCAAAGGCCACCAACTAGGGCATTCTAAAAACTGGCTGTACACTGCGTTCTAGTTTCCTTACAGAAGCAGAACTTTGCCTAAAAAGAACTTGGGGCTTTTCTCCTTCCAGATAACACGAGCTACTGGTTCATCCCATTTTTCCCCATAAGGTGAAAACTATGGTTAATCTGTTTGCTTACGAGGCATACAAGATAAAGGAGATAAGGCAGAAAAAAGAAGAAACTGGAGCCCAGCAAGTTCGGATTAAGAAACTGCCGATGGTGAATAAGGAGTTGGCCTTAAAGCTCTATGTGGAGGAGGAGGAAGAAGAGCAAACCAGGCAGAAGAAGAAACAGAACATTTTAAGGGTGCACCATGTGCAAAGACTGGTCCTCAGATGGACCCTTCAGTGGAGAAGTCTCACCTTGCGCATAAAAGGTTATTTGTGTACTTGACATATGGCTGTGAATCCTATTTAAAGGGTATTAGGTTTCTTACATATGCCCCACAGCTGAGCCCGTATTGTAGGTCACATCACCTCTTTAACTGAGCAAAGCATCTTCTTACAAACATCTATTAATTATAAAATATTTTACTGTAACATAATACGTTACCAAATAGCCCTGGGATCTCCAGCGGTAATATTAGAAGGATCATCTGATAAACATAAAATTGAAATATATTAAGGGGATTTAGAAATGTGTGAGAAGGAAGCGTTTTGGAGCAATAAAGGACGTGTCTTATTAACCTTTTAAACAAGGTGGCGGAGACTTGCAAAACGCCAGGTATAATCCTAAGGCTACCCAAGAGAAAACAAAGGTTTTAAATAACCAGAGAATGGGCATAATGGATTGGTAATAGGGTTTTATCTACCATCAGAATGGGTTTCACTTACTATTATCCTAAATTTGAGCAATTTTGTTAATTTGTTAGCCACAGGATCCAGCACTCATACCGATTATGAAGACCAGTTTCGGAAACATATACTATACATATTTTATCATCTGGTGGCGAATCTGATATTTTAGAAAGTACTATTTTTTAAACATTACGCTAACAATTTTTACCCGCCTATATTAAATCATGACCTTCCCTATGTACTTGCTGGTGGAACTCAAAGAGTTAATGCCTGGGTAGCAACATAACTCTGGTACCAGCTGAAAAAGGATGCTGTTACCTAGCATCCAAAAGCATAGTTATAACAGAACCCGGTGCACTCCTTTGCACTTCCACGCGGGGTTAATGGAGTCTTACGCTGTCTTGCATTACCATTTTGTAACATCAGGACCGAGTGAAAACAAGACCAACTCCAGAAAATTCCATTTGTTAAAAATTCTAGAACCTGTCATGAATGTTTATAAATAGAACTCATGTCCCATGACTCCAGTTTACACAGAAAGGTGAAAAGTTGTCTTCTAATCAACAAACAAACAAACAATAGGACCGTGAACTGCGTTGGCAACGTCAAAATCCAAGTTTACTCAACAGAGGAGACGGGGACTAATCCAAGCATGTTTAGCTGTGAGGATAAATGTATAAGAAGCTCTCATAATTAGCATTTAGGTAGACAGTCACCCCAAAAACAAAAGGCTGCAAAAGGGGTTAAATCCAGGGCAAGGTTAAAGCTCTTTCCCGTGACAATTCAGAGCCTGGATCCGTAAAAAGAATTCTCACTTGTACACGAACCTCTTGCGCAATCTAAAATGTTGTTGTCTTAATAAAAATTAAGTGGCTATATCAGTTGTAAAAAAAAAAAAAACATCTTCAGGATAAATAAGGAGAAATAAAAGATAACGATTAGTAATTAGTAAGCCAAAAAACCCTGGTGCTTTTTGTCTTGTGAATGAGAGGAGAAAGGGTTAAGGGAGCTTAGTTTACCTTCCAAGGGAAGATAATGTTTCTTTCAGATACAACTTTGCCAAATACTGTCAGACACACTTAGCGTGTGCTTTGATATACCCTATTCTCTAAGTGCTGTAGACTGCAGCAGTAATTATGGGAAGCCATGATAACAACCCTACTTCCCCGCAAAGCTGGCATCGCTTTCCAGCCAACAGATCACTCAAGAACTAACAGCCCAAAAACCCAGATCTCAAAAAAAAGAAAAAAAAGCTTGGAGAATTATTTATTTTTTTTATACGTCATTTGGAAGAGTTCCCTCTGATAGCGCAGTCTGTGTACAAAAGGAAATAACCTATGAAACATAAGACAAAATTGTAAAAAACGAAAGAAAAACATTGTCGTGATACGGATCGATGTTTGGTGTCTCATTACAAGCCAATCAGAGGTGTCTTGTGTGGCCACTAATCAAGATAATCCATAGGTTTCTTCTGTGTAGGTCATCAGTTTACTAGGGACCGGCTCCCCATGTTGGACGACCCCATATATTTGTACCCGATGACCTTTCCAGCTGCCGTGAGTTAGTTAAACTGTAAGATAAGGTGGAAATACATTTGTGTTGAACATGGCGGAATGCGGAGGTTGCCTGTAAATGGCCCCGTTTGTTTTCTTAAAGAGGGAGGGTTTATTGGTCGGCCGCAAAGCTGCGAAAGACAGAGTCCAGATTCCCGTAGCTCGGCACCCACTAAAACGTTCTCACACCTCACCACACCTATTCTAAACACCCAAAAACACCAGGTCTTGAATCCGGTCCAAGCCTTTCACAAGATCACGCGTCCTGTCTTTTGCAAATTTACCTTGTGTGACTGGAGGGAACTTTTATGAAAAACAAACATGAAAAAAAAGAAAATGTTACGTAGTCCCTCTCGCAATCTACCGGGAGGATCTCAAAACACTTCATCATCAATTGTCAAAAGGCAGAAGAAGAACCGGTCATTTTCAGCAGCTTGTAGTCAGATGGTATGAAAAGTTAACTCTCTATAGTAACACTCGTCCTCCATCAAAACACAAAGGGTTAAAACATCAATGTAAGTTTATTCTTAAAAAGCAAAGTGTAAATAAGTTGAGTTCCAAATCATTCCATTAACTATGTTATAATGGGTCAGATCGGCCCTGCAGAAGCTTACCATGGTTGGCCCTCCATATTCATCTACCAACTCCCGGTGTAGCGAATAAGACACCAATGTGGTCAATAAAAGATATTAATGGGTTAAGTTTGAGTATCTGAGCTGATATTTATCCATTGGTCAAATAAAACCAGATACATTCCAGGATGCAGATAACTATTGTCCCTAGAAAGCCGACTGCTGGTATTGATAGAATGTTTTTTGTGTTTATTTATATTTATTTCTATGAACATAAAATATCGGATCTCCTAATTCCCACTTTACAGGGTTAATCCAACCCTGAATCAAAGGTTCCAGACCCGACACAATTTATTTGAATAACATGTGACATGGACAGGTTTTGAAACGTTGACATCAGGCACATTAAGAGCATTAAGTTTTATTTTTTTCACACCTGCAAGGTTTTTTCGCAGAAGCTCGGTCTCTGTTCTCTAGACAGAAGCAGGGAATCGATCGCATACAAGGAGGTAACGACGGGTCTCTAAGTGGCCACCACCCAACGAGGTTCAATGAGGACACTGTGAGATTCCACCCGACTTACAGATGTTGGACACGTTTTTTTTCCTAAGAAGCTGTCAAGAGATTGGCATCTGTTTCCATTAACCGTTGGGTAATTCTCATCTGCGAACCTTTTAATTCACCAAAATATATTGAGAGAAAAAAAAATGGACACAGAACTCCAAAAAAAACCCCAAAAACAAAAAAAAACTACATTTACTGAATGATCTGGCAACTTCCTTATGGCTTATGGCCTATCACAATTAATTGCACTGCAAATTTCAGTGAAAAAATTTCTCACTGCATTCTATGGGGGGGGGTTGTTATTCAATTATTTGTGATAGATTTATCTCTGGCCTCGAATCCAGCCCCTTGCGTTTCCACTAGGAATACTTCATCGTTGGCAAAGCACCCGGTACTCATCTGGGAAGGGCTGCATTTGATTTTGTCGTTTATCTGAAATGGCGAGCAGACCACCAGTGCAAAAACATTTGTGTGAAGCTGCAGCCAAAACCACAAGTGAGAAATCAAAATTCCCTGTGTAAATTCTCCAACTCTAAGTATCGAGAATAAAAAAAAAAAACATTTTTTACACTAAGTGCTCTTTTGTGAGGTCTCGGCTTCAATGGGAAGTTTACGAACGAGCTCATTTCCTGTCATCAACAATTCTGATGCGCTGTCCTAATCTAACACATTAGGCTTTGCAACACATATGAAACAATGGGTTTGGACCAACACAAGGGGATTATGTAGCTTTGGGCCCTTTTTTTAACTCGTTCAATGCCAGAAAGACCTTCAACTGTCCACCCCCTTCAACCAAAAAAAGATATTACGTGAATATTTCTTTGATTTTAACCGGGGCGTTCTATTCCATGGAACGCAATGAGTCTCTTATCAATGGCTTAACCCTAGGGGCAGCCTTCAAGGGGCCCTGAGCACTGCCTAGCATTTTTCATGTAGTGTTTATCATACTTCGTGAAGTATGTATCAATCATCCCCCACGTGCGCACACGCATACGTTCTAACAAAAGGATAGAACCTCAGAGATGAGCCCCTCAGCCCTTGTTAGTGCCCTCACTGGCCCTGAGTCCAAACACCATCCCTAATGACCCTTCGGCCTGGGGGTCTAGTTGGGGAGTAGAGAGATCTGTGGCTTTGGCAGCATTTTTTTAGGGAAAGACTCATGGAGCTTGGATGTCACAACACATGTATGGAAGAGCAAGCAATCAAGAGAACACTAATTTATGGAATATATATATCCATCTCAATTTCTTTTTCTTTTCTTGGCCAGCAGTTAGAATATTAGCAAGAACTGTAATTAAAAAACAAGACACCGAGGTGTATCAAACACCCAGAGACTACCCGGCTTAATGTCGCTATGGAGGAAAATGTAGTCTCGCGGCAAAAGGTGTGATGTATATACTTACTGTTATTTATAACTACGGTCAAAGTGTGGGTTCTAATGAGAATGAATAATGATTTACACAACAGCATAAAAGCAGACGGCGCAGTTTCATCCGAGGAAGAGGGTCAGGGGAACAATAGCGGTTACCTCTTCCGAGTCTCTATTTTCCTAAAAAATAATCTGTCTCTGCCGCATCTTAAAAAAAAAAAACAAGGCAAGGAAACGTCCCGAGTGAGAAATAATCGGAAACGACTGCGCAGTGTAATCCCTAAAGCCGATGACCGATTAAAATATTCAGCCTACGCCACCCTCAACTTGTGCGGCAACTTTGAGAAATGCCTAATCGACTGACTACATCTTACCGGGAAACGCTAGCCCTACAGGAGGTGTCTGTGCGCCACTTTTCTGAAACGGAACAAGCCTTCGTCTCATCGCACTCGGTAGGCTTGCAGGAGGCCGCTGTAATACATAGAGGAAGAAACATAAAAAGTGTTCGGCGTCAGAGGTGAAATAGCTTACAGCGGGAGCGGATGCTGTATTCCAGTTGTCATATAAAGAGGTCACCAAGAATGATGGGAAGGGAGAGGAGCTCAGGATATGCAGGAGTTCTTAGCAGAACCTATTCTGCCATGAACAGGCAGCGAGATTAGTGCAGGACCAGCAATTTTTATTGTAAATGCTATTGTAACCTGGATTCCTCCCTCTCTCTCTCTCTTTTTTTGCTAATGGGCACAGAAAACCTTCCATTCCGAATGCCGGAATGTAAGAGAAATTCTTCTCGCTCATCCAGTGCGCTTATCTGAGAGGTTGAAGCTTTTTCTAGGTTGGTATATCGACCCCTAGGCTTTAGGAAAGGCCAGGAATGTTTAGTCAACGTGACAGGTCCCTCAGTCAAGAACACATTGCCTGTTACCATTATCAGTTCAAATACTGGCTTTAAAAGATTAAGCGGTTTGGGGGAAATTCGAATGACTTTCCTTTATGTACCTTCTAAGTTTCTTCCAAAGAAGAGGGTCTTATCAGAACGTAACAAGAAAAAAAGAAGTCGGTTGATGTGTACCTAAAAGTGATTATTTGTTATTGATTTATATAGCGCCATTGTTTTTTCGCAGCTATAATGGGAGATATCCAATAGGAATTGGGGATACATTTTCTCGATGGAAATCTAATATATATATTTGAAGACAGCTGTATACCTGTATAAAAAGGTAAAGAGAGGAAACTCATATTTTGGATCCTAGTATGTACACAGCATTTGGGGAAAAGACCCATTCCTGACACTTTCATGGAAATATTTGTCTCCGAAACCAGCTGCTGCTCTATGAGACCCCCCAATGTCTAAGGACGGGTCAATTACAGCTTCATGCAGAGGGCCCCCATCTTTTTTTTTAATGACTTAGGTTTTATAGTAAAGATACAGTGTATCCTTATTTAAGACGCAAAACATTAATTCTTATTCTGCCATCAAAACTGAGGTTCTCTTGAGGAATAAGACCCCCCCCTCCACCCCCTCGGAAGGGTTAAGAAGTGGATTGTTGCTAAAGATATTGCAGACTGTACCCTGTCCCTTCCCCCCAATGCCAAGACATTAATTCTCACAAGTCGGAGAAAATTACTATGCATGAATGCAAAACGCATGATCAGGAGTAATTAACATGGCTTCATATGCAAATTTTATTAATGCAGAAGTACAAAGTCATTATGCAAATGAAACTTACGTCAACTCTCTTGACAAATATTCTTATCCAAAGCTCAAGTCCCCCCCCTTTAAGATATTTTTTGGAGTTTTTTTGTTGTTTGCTTGTTCTTTTTATGGTCAGAGGCTACTTGAGAAGTTGGGAAAGTTGTTGATTCTTCTCACTACAACACAAAAGAATTTATTTGGAGATACGTCGATATTATCTTTTGTTGTTGTTGTTGGCAGGTGAACCGCAACTCACGCTAACAGGGGAGGGGAAAAAAATGGAGGAAAAAAAAAAATAAAAAAAAAGAGGAGCTTCAAGCAGCAGGCAGCCAATCAAAACGCCAGAGGCTGTAATGAGAGCGATTGATGAGTGTTTGGCTTTACTGCAGGGTAATGAACTAGAATCCAGTCTGAGGAGGAAAAAAATATGAATATTCATGAAGCTGTGCTCCTGCCTTTGATGATTAAAGAAATTTTTAATATTCAAATAAGCGCTTGCCAAGTGATTAACAAAGAACAAGCATCCAGCATTGGAAATAGAGACGCCGAAGATTTGGGAGACAGAGCCTGTAGAGAAAAAAAGCCAGCAAGAATAAAAAAAAAACAAAAAAATAGCTATATATGAGATGGAAAGATATTGCTATTCCCCAAAAATATTTTTATATATAAAAACAGCAGAAATTATTCTAATTTCTTCAAAGGCTTCGCTTAATAATCTAGAGCGATGTATCCAGAGCGTTTGTTTCAAGGAATAAAAAAAAAAATTAAATCGATTGTTTAATAATTGTTGAGTCTAATTTTAGATATGTTGTTGCCGTGTTTCTAATTACATACAAGCCATTGTGTTAATGCTAATGAACTATAGAACAATCTTTGAATAAGGAGCTGACGGTTAGTTGATGAGAGTTTTATGCATGGTTTATTTAAAAAAAAAAAAAAAGGGGGAATATAGGGATAAAGAACCTGTATTATTTTAGCATTATGGCTTTTCAAATCATAATGTAATATTTATTGCTATTTGCAAAATGCATTTCTAGGCATGTGATGTTGGCAGCTTATCTGATTTTCGAGCTGGCTTTTGGGGAAAAAGAAAGAGACCGTAAGTAACAAAAATGGGATATTGGCAACAGAGCTTACCATCTAATAGTAGAAGCTCAAATGCTAGCTTTTCTGAAAAGAAGGGGAAATGTGGCAGTCTTGAGATATATAGAGCAATCTCTTGAATGTTATTTCTTTTTTTTTACAGCTTTTGCTGAGCTTAAAATTAAAAAGTCATCTCCCTTATTAAGCCCCGCAGTAGTTAAATTCTGCCTTAATACTAATCAAATTCAAGAGCAGTAACAAAAAACAAGCCTATAAAAGGCTCAATGAAACATTTTCATCTCCTATGAACCACGAGATGTAGTTACAATATATAACAGATCAGCCCTTTTTCCACCACATCTGTTCCATTTTACCCCTGACAAAAAAAATCTATTAAAAAAAAGACTCGTTCGCATTAGTCTTGCTGGAAATCACGGGGAAGCTGACTTCCCAGACATGAAGGATTTCATCTTCCAGAGCCGCAGAACGCTGTGTGTTATTAACTCCGTATAAGAAAATGATTATAATAAACATATTCTAGGAGGCAGGGTAGCCCGAACGTGTTAGAAACACTGAGCCGGATTCATCCGATTGCAAGGCAGCATTTAAAAAAGGAGAAAAGCTAAAGGCTGTATTTATATTACATTTGGACTGTCTGGTTGTATCAAGTCACTAGGAGGCAATGGTAGCTTCTCATTAAGCTGGCGCGTGACCAACGTGGACGGTGTTAGATAGTAACGCCTGTAGATTTCGGAAGATCCTAGTACGACGATACGTCAATAACATCTATGTAATCCATTGAACGCTGAAATGATAGTCTTTTAAAGTTTTTGTCTAATTTCCTTTATGATAAAACCTAAAACCCCAAAATACTGTAAAAGCAAAAAGACTGGCGACTGGCAATTCTTCTTTAATATATATTTTTCTAAACAAGTATGGCCTTTATCAATTCACTGCAGTGATATTTTCTCCCCTCCTGGCACTTTAAGGGTTACAGAACAGCATTTTGTGTCAAACCTCTCCCCCCCCCCTTGTAAGTGCTGATGGACGATGTGATCCAACAAATGGACTTCAGTCACCTGAAATAGGACATATATTTATCTTCCGGCACGGCACAAGGTGCCATTAAAATGTGGCAACGTATCACATAATCACTTCAAGCTCAATTAATTTGCATTGCTAAGTTCTGGAAACATTGCAGCTGGCTGGAATCACTAAGCTGATCGGTTCTGCTTGGACACTCTCAGCCACCAAATCAGAGCTGACCAGACCCGTGAGTAATGATATCTTCAAGAAAACATTGAGGAACCAGTACTGTTCACTTAACAGGATTTTTGCATCTATATGTAATAATTTGAGTCAATTATCTCAAAAGCTTTTGACTACAAAGACCTCTTTATGACCTCAAAAAATTCTGGAGGATCCTCGCTTTGTGGTGGGCTTTGTAAGGCACATATTAAAGCCAAGGGTCACTCATGGTCCTTGTGGAATGATCGGTGACCCAGAGGCCCTGGGTCTATAGTTTGGGGCTTGAGCTACAAGAAGTTTGAGGAAATACCTAAAACAGATCATTTAAAGAAATCTTCTTACTCAGTCAGCCATATTCATAGAGAGTATTTCTAAGGCAAAGTTCTACATTTGGATAAAGTCAAAGGCTTTCTTAGTTGTTTTAGCAGCCAAGAGGTACAGGAGCAATCAATGTACAGGAGCAATCGCCTCTGTGTTCTGTAGAACACAGAGGTTTTCAATAAGTTTATTTAATACATTTAAATGAGATAACCCTGCTAAACTTCCCGAGAGTCTGAAGAAGAGACGTCCGAGGTCTTGGAAGCCTATGTGAAGTTACATCTTTCTCTATGTCATAACAATAAATGGTATCACCTTCGATTGTAATGTCCAACAAGGTTGCATGCTGATAAATCTTAACCGTGTTGTGTTTTTAGTGTATCGTGTGTGGCTAGCTAATCAAACAAGCTGCTCCTTTACTGTTTAAATAAAATTTTATTTCCGGGGAAGTTCAGACATCACACTGGGGGGGAAACTGTATTCCTAACATAATCTCAGCCAAAAAGAATGCGACAATTGCCATTTATTGTAACATTTGAGCCGGTAACAACAGGGAATTGGGTTTAGAGTGTGCGTGGAGCAGAGCCGAGAACTCTATTTTTTTCTTGAGATGTAAAACATACCGGGGTTGCCCTAATCAGTTTGCGTTGCCACCTGACCTGCCGCATCTAGTGATGTTTTTACTATCTACAAATAAAAAAGAACTTCTCAGGAAACCCAAGCTCCACTTCTACAACGTCATTGAGTTTTGCAATCCAGACTCTTATTTGGCAGGAGAACGGCTGGTTGGCATAATCCCCTCTTTTGACAAAAACTACTATTTCTGGGCACTCGCTCAAAAACAGGTAGGAAGCAAATGCTTAGAAACGAGGAAGAGAAACCAGCCAAGGGATTTTTTTTTTCTTACTACCAAGAACGCCAAAAGTAAACATAATTTATTTTGCGATGTATAATGTGTTGTGATCTAAGCTCTAGAACCAGGCTCATAATTACGGGGGGGGGGGGGAGGGAAATAAAGAAAACAAAAACGGGCAATTTATTACAGAACACTTATGTCATTTAAGCTCATGGCTTTAATGGCTTCAAGTGCTTTCTATCCCAAAATATATCCGTCCGAAAATAAAGAAACCCTATTCTGTTCTTAATTAGAACACTGAAAACTAAAGATAAAGGATCCGGCTAATAAAAGCAATATTTATGCGGTCACAGCATGGATTTGCCACACATGTGCATCTTACAAGATGAAGAAACAGGAAAGTCTCCAAAGAACTCAAAAATATACAGCCCTGTTGAAGTATTATATTCCCCCCAAGAGCAGACAGTCTTCTCGTTGACATTGGTACTTAGTAGCATCACCATACGTTAAAATAAGACCGGTCCGGCATTGAAACCAGTTAGCCCCTATGGATTTCAATTGCCAACTAGCTATGGGCCGCAACCTTTTTTTTTTCAAAATGATTGGCCAAAAAAAATAAAGCGTTGCATTTCAAACCTCGTAGGTTTCTCTCAAAAGCCTTTAATTTCACTTTGTCAAAAACCTTGTGCATATCAGATAACCGGTTGACTAAGTCATGGTAATCAACTGCGCGTACGCATAATATCACTCCTACGATAACCAATAAAACAAATAACTGGGATGTAAATCAAAGGAGTATCTGGATCAACCATTTCCACCATACTTCTAGTATGAGCATGTGACCATGGCCAACTGGATACCAGAAAGCTTGTCAATCATGGAAGTGACACCTGGTCCATGCCATGGGAGTTACTGATACATCTCTCGGGGGAGGGGATGTCAATAAGTCATAGTTTATACTTTGTAACTGGATAAAATATAGATATTTCTGTATTGATGGATTCCAAAGGAATGTCGGTGGTATCTTTTAAACGGGTCAATGTGTTCGTGCAAGCTTTGAAGGCCTCTAAGATCCTCGTTCTATGACTATGCTGGACCACTAAAAATTATCACAATATTCAATTTTCAATAAAAGGTGGGCCCTTAATTTCCTAAAAACCTATTCAAAATACTCAGGCAACAATATCATCTGAATACATTGTAAGTAATGAAATATTGTATTTGCACACATGAATCAAGTTATGTTTAAAAGTTTCAATGCCTAAAAAAAACCTTTATTTATAATTTCATAGTTTAGCAGGATGAGCAGTTATTATTGTGTTGGTGGTTGAGTTAAGCCACAGCAGGAAGTTATGAGTGCACTGATAATGTTCTTCCCCTTCTACTGAGACAGTAAAGGAACTTAAATTATTTAAGCTCTGTCATATTAAGGAAACAACTGAGATTATTATTTTTGAATCCGTAAAATATAATCCCCCCCAAAACAAGATACTGTGTGCGCTAGCTTCCGTATTAACCCTTTATGTGCCGCAACAGCAGCAAGAACTCAATGTCGGCATTGAGTATCTTAAATCTCAAGGCAGATAGAGAAAATAATTACTGTGTGTTAATGCAGATGTGTTCAGAGAGAATAAGGGAACTTTCATGAGTGTTTTATCTGCTCTCTTCTGCCGAGAAACACTATACAATATACACATTCATCAAACACCGCATTCTGTCTTTTAGTCTTCAACAATGACGAGTTTAGTTTTGTGATCTTTACCCATATTTACAGATATTCAAAGGCAAATCCTATCTTGTTAGATTGCTATAAATGGGACTCTGGGGAATGATTGTACAGCGTACGGCAGATGTGAGAGCAGTACATTCTTGGAGAAGAGCATACAGCACTTAACGTTCAAATTATAAATGTAAAAAATGCCACTTTCAGGGGTTTTTTTTCCAATTTTTTTTATGACAAATCATTACCAATGATCAAGATGTATTTCCCAAGAGTCCAATTATGCTGACTGGACAGGTTTAAAGAACATACGTGTGTGTGTGTACTGTATATCTGCATCAATAATACCTTTTTTTTCTTTTATACCAACTTTAGGGATGGTTAAAGCATGGGTGCATGTTTTACTATTATTAAAAAAAATCACATACTTTATTCCTCCCCCCTCTAAATGTGGGTTTCAATTACACCCCTGTTACCAGTTTCTATAAGTAAACATACATCTTTAATTTTCTAGTTTATTACCAATACAGGGATACAATAGGTATCTCGCAGACCTCAAAAATCGGAGGCTTTTGTTTCAAAATATTAACATTTGGATTGTGTTTTGTTTTTTTTTCAAATTATTATTATTTTTTTTTTTAAAAAACATTACATTTAAGAAAGCTGCAATGATTTTTTTTTTAACGAAGGATGGTCACAAAAATACTTACAACGATTAAACTCAAAAGGTAAAACCAGCATCTGGGTGAAATAATAAGCTGAACCCACTTGCGGTAATGATTAGTAACAGAAAGAAGTCTGGAAAGTTTGGCGGGATCCTGGCTTACTACACGTTTCTATATAAATTTCAACTTGGAATAGTTCTCTGCTCCTTGAAAAGATACCGTGGCTACATGCCAAGCCTGCCTGCCACCCTTGAAAGCTACACAAAAAAAGCAGAATAAAACTTCCTGCAAATGAAAACTTCCCTTTATTGGCGATCTCTTCATGAGCTGGTAACGGCAGACTCCGGCTAACAGAGAGGCCACGGAGGATAGAGGTTAATAAAAACCTCACATTATTCTAATTCTATGGCTGCACAAATAAGGACGGGATTGCTAAGCACGAGCTCCTAAAATGCATTTTTTTACCCCAAACCTGCTCTTACGTACATCAAAAAAATGTTAACTTTGGAAAAGACGTCTTCCAAGTATGCCACTAAAAAACAAGAGACGCCACTTTATACAGTAAAAAAAGTTGTCAATTCTAGTGTTATTTAAAAAGCTAAGCAATGAGGACGGACCCCCAAACATTCTGGATACCCGTTTCCTGCACCCTATCGTACCAAATTCCACCAGCCGTAAAAGCCAAAATTAAAAATGGAACCGTGCAATTTTTACTGCCATAGTTGCCATAATTCCATTTTTATCCCCCCAAAAAATGGATTCTGCGATCCTAAAAATGGTCTGGTCTTCAAGTGTTTCCTTACTCTACCTGAATTTGCATGCATGCGTAAACAGCCATGAGATCTCCAGGGCCTTTAATGTAAAACTATCGACTCACAAAGGAAACGCTTCCCCTACCGTGGCAGCTTTAGTTGTAATGATTCTGGGGTTTTATAGAATGAGTCCAGACAAGGCAGAAGAGGAGGGGGGGTGAGGCTGTCAAAATGACAAAACCAGAGGGGAGCGAGAGAGGAGAGAGAGACCCAGACGCACTGACCAAGGTCAGCAGAAGGGATTCAGACCCCGAGCAGCTGTGCAATTATCCCCAAATTATGCACAGACTTGAAATTCCAGGAATCTATATGGCTGCTCGGGCACTAGAACCATCCAGAATAAAGGTGTAATGATTGCAATTGCTCCCTGCGTTACAAAAGGCAGCAGGATCTGGATTATAATGGATTTGATCATTCAAGCCCTGTACACACAGACAAGGATTCCGCATTGTAATGAGAGGGACGGACGTTTAGCTTATCTGGGAAAACACCAAAAAACAAAAATGGTGCTCAAAACGTAAGGGATTAGTTAAAAGGATTTTTTTTAATAACATTTTTAAGACATATTTTTGAGACAACTTAGAATAAAGAAGCATTTTTTAATTTTTTTTTTACAAAATCTTTTTTTAATTATTATTGTTATTAGATTTTTTTATATTTTTTATTGGAATTTATACTATTTTTTTAAAAAAAAAATAGAAACAAAGATGATTTAACTTGATTTACTCGAGCTGAAGTTTTCTGAAAGCACAAATCCACTTCAAATACCGTAATCTATTCCAATGTTAAAATATGCTAATAAAAACATATTTTAATTATAATGTGCCAGTATACCCTGACAGTATTCATGGCCTACATTTTAATCATCTTAAAAAGCATGGAGAATCCAAAGATAAGGACGGTAACATCTGTTATACCCATGACTGACCCCATGTCTGTGTAAAAGAAAAAAAAAATCCAGAATGAGACTACGCGGTATGGCTCCAGCCTGGCATTTAAAGGGGACGCGTCACAAAAAAATAATAACTAATAAAGCTGATAGCGGAACCCTACTGTACTTACTAATAAAACGTCATAACTGTGATTCTTGTTCATTACAAGGGAGTCACACGCTTTGTTATTCCACGTGCATCTCACTTTGTATCTTCCTCCCCACCCAACCCCAACACAATCACGATCAAAAAAACAGAATGCAAAAAGATATTCAAGCCAAGAATCCAATCGACCAGCTTCCAACAGCTGTGATGTCATCAAAATGCAGCTACCGGAACGTCGTCATTAAAGGGTTAAATACTTATACACAGAGTTGCAGATAGCTAATGGAAAGGCTCTGCGCATTTACTCCAGTTAAAGGGGTTAATGAGTCGCCCCTTCTACTTCTCTGGAGAACACCAACAACGAAAACATTGGCTCGTGAAAGGGATATCGCTGCCAGCCATCCACAGTGCGAGTGAAAAGTCCATTCTGTTTTCATTACATCGTTGGGATTTCCGGCTTAGCTCCGGAGTCCAGATTCCAAATCTCCCGAGATTCCACCCGTTTCTTTTTTTTTCCTTTTTTTTTTCCCCCCACTCCGGTTAATCAATGAGTGTGTGTTGCGATTCATGACTGAATTCAAAAACACATTTCTCAAACAAGCCCTATTAGCATATTTCATTGTATCGTGCTGCCGTCGTGCATAAATAAATGTAACAATCTAAACAAGGCAGACTATGTGTGTTCTAGTAGGCAAATCTTCCGGAATTTCAGAACATTTTTTTTAAGGCGTTAGGAGTCGGAAAGGAAAGAAAGAAAAAAATACGATCTCTTTACCAGATTATAGATCTAATTTAATTTCTTTTTTTTTTTTTATAATAGATTGTAAGCTCACAAGAGCAGCACCCTCATCTCCTTCTGTGCTTATTGCCTGATAGTATATTGTCAATTTTTGTTAATTTCTATTATTATTGTAATAGCGCTAAGGAATCTGCCGACACTCTGTAAATAAATGTAATGTATGTATGTGATTTTAGTATATTTACAGTTAAGAGGTATTTCCTTTAGACTGTAAGCTTTGCGCCCGTTAGTTCCACTCAATATTCACTTCTCACTTTATAGAAGGTTTTTAATTTTTCAATTGGGGAAAAAGTGGAATAAAAGTGGGAAAAAAGGTGAAATACCAAACACACCAATACCAAATACCATCAAAACAAAAATCTAATCATAAATAATGTTACTTTTTTACATTTATTTTGGTTTGTTTTCGACAAATAATTAGTTCTTTGAAGCTATTTAGAAGGCAATTTATTTTCACACTCTGTATATCTTTAAAGTTTTTATAAAACATTAATATATTTATCAGGCCAGAACCATCAGATAAAGCCATAAAAAGCCAGTTACCAGCAGTAAAGGTTTAGAGGGTGTGCTTACATGGCCCCTCCGCTCTGCCCAACCCTGGACAGAGATGTATTTCCTTATATCTCTGAGAAAAAAAAACACATACCAGGTCATTTACTCCCCTAAACAGCTCAAGGAACAATGTGAATTTTGAGTTGTCAAACATGAGCAGTTAGTATGTCAGAGTTTATTGTGAAACCTGTACTGCCAACTAAAACAAAATTAGCAAAAAAAAAAAAATTGTTTCACAGTAAAAATGCACCGTGAATAGGCCGTTACCTAAGCTCCAGACCTTGGTGTGGGGTGTTTGGCATGCTGTGGCAGGAATGGAGTGGTGTGTGAGTGGTTTAATGCATTGGTGCGGAGGTGGGTTAGTTCGTTGTGTATGGCACAGTATGGAATGCTGTGGATAAAGCAGTGGGATTGTGGTATATGGATTGTCGGTCTTACTGAACAGTCTGGGCAGCAGTCTTGGCTTAATTTGGTTTGTGTGGAATGGTACAGCGTGCGTGGAATGGTACAGCGCGCGTGGAATGGTACAGCGCGCGTGGAATGGTGTTTCCGTGGCACAGTTTGACTTGTATAGAGTAGCATGATGTGCAGCAAATGGCGTGGTCATGGCTCTGTTTGGTGTGCGGAATTCCTAGAGGCTGTGTAGTGAGGTTCAGAGTTGTCATCAGGAAGAGTTTGATTTCTAAATTTGTAGGCTGGGGCGTCTGAATGAGGCTCGGTATCGTGAATGAGGGCTCTGTGTGTCTTGAAGTTCCTCGTGGTTCTAATGCCTGCGGGGCTGAGTGTGAGGCAGCTGGAATCTTAAGAAGATAGCCAAACCATGGGACTTCAAGCCTTTAGGTTCAGTGCCAAGAAGGCCTCAAGCTCCAAGAGTTTGCACACCCCTGACGTTGATGTAAGCAACACACTCCCGACATGCTAATTCCATTTTTACAATAACACCGTGCATTTTTCACATAGCTGGTAAAGATAGTTCTGAATGAGGACGCGGCCTCCGATAATACAGATAATGCACAGGTGTTTTTTTTATCAGTAGTAACATGTAACATTCCAAATTCTTTTCAGAGAGTGATACCTTTTATACGAATATCTGGGCTTATTTACTTTGCTGAATATTTTTGCAAACATACACATATTAATATTAAAAGTGACAAGACCCTATCATATTTTGGGCTGGGAAAGAGGTCATGGTCCTTATATATTTATTTCATACCGCCGCTTTAAGCTAATCTACCTGGAACTTTTCATAGATGTAAACCATCAGTCTAGAACCCCAAAGGTCAAAGAACCTTTCATTCGACGATACATCAGCTATGTTCTTATGTTCTATATATATATATGCCACATGTCGTGGTTTAATTTTTCCATTTAAAGGCTATTTTGCATAACTTTTGAACGCATCATTTTCGTTATGATGCCCAAGGCAGTGAGGGATTATATGGCTTTGCTATGATCACAATAAGCTGACATAGGAATTAAACCAGACTTAGTCGCTTCCAACGCTACAGGAGGCTAACAATTAGTCGATGGTACTAATAGGGTCAAAACCAACCCCAGAGGTATACGTGACCTACTTTTCTCAATAGACAGAAAATGCACTGTGATAATTGCGCTTTTGTCGCAATCCAGGTTGGAAAATGTAGAAGCACCTGAAAGAAAGTGTGTTGTAGAGATAAGCAGTAGCCCATCTTCCAGATGACACCTATGGGTTATATATGTTGCAGGTCAGTCTTCGGCAGGTTCCACCCAGAACTACCTAGCATTCATGCATGCCATACACTGCTGGACGATACTCTTCAAAGAACAGAATCATTGACACCAGCTAGACATGAACTACTTTATATTGCTGTATGAACAAATATCCATCCAGCAGGAAAAAAGATAGACAGACAGACAGCGAAAAGAGAGAAGGAAAGAGAGAGAGAGAGAGAGAGAGAGAGAGAGAGAGAAAAAAAAGAGAGAGAGAGAGAGAGAGGGAAAATAGAAAAAGAGAGACGGAGAAAGAGATAAAATGGGGAAAGAGAGAGAAAGGGAGAAAGAGAGAAAGAAAGAGAGAGAAAAAAGAGCTAAGGAGAACAAGAATTCCATGTGAATTTCACCATGTTTAAATGCACCGACAACAAAGCCTCAGGTATAGCAGAACCGAAATTATTATACACAAGCAAATGATACAAAGATAAACTATACTCTATAAACTATATTTAAACTGACAATTAAGATCTGTAAGCCTTCCCCGAGCTTTTCACAACTTTCATGAGATGCTTTCATATGAAATCCCATGCTTTTCAAAAGTATTCTCTGTTCACCACCTTTCACCGGTCACCATCAAAGAATCACTAGTCAAATGGGGCAAAAAAAAAGATTTTTTTTTCTCTCAGATTGTCTAAATTGTCTTTAAATAACAGGGAAATGTCCAGAAGGTACAATTAACCCTTCTCGTCCTTGAGGGTTATGAACTGCGGAACGCTTCCAACGTCGCAAGTTAAAATAAAATACATTTGGAGTTTAACCGAGTTTAAAAAGAAAAAAAAATCAAATAAAGCCACTTCATTGGTGTCCTTGAGCTGTGGACAGTTAAGTATATTGCCCTGCTACAAAAATACCAGCATATGCAGGTGGGCGTATAAAGAACATTTATTTTCTGCAGTCCTTCCTGGTGGGTGTACCTGATAAATGTCAGAACAGTGACCATACTGTCTGCGTTATTTCCTGCTCGAGAATACAGCCTCGCGAGGACTTTAATAAATCAGTTACATCTAGCCGGCTCGTAAACCAGGAAAACACTGCTGCCGACACACCTTGTTCATCTCGCCAGCCCTTCTATTATACCCTGCGAATTCCAGACCTTTCGCGTCTAGAGAGCAAACAGTGTTATGTACTTTGTCGAGACCGGTGAGAAAAACATGTCAGGTTAGCCTTGTGTAAGCCACGCTTATGGGGGGGGTTACCAAAAAAATTTAAAAAAGACAAAAAAAGCCGAAAATGTGCGTTCTCTCTTTTTTTACCATTCTGTTTTAATTTTAAGAACAATCTCTCTTTTTTTCTCCAATGTATCAATCAATCTGGATACTATCCTCAAGGAATCCCTAGAATTCAGTAACATTCTGGACAGATCTCCAAAGAGAGTAGAACTCCAGCAGTTCTGTCATCAGACCAATAATAGAATGGAGCAGTTTAGGGAATTGCTATGTTTTTTGGGGTACCCTTCCCATCCTTCCCAGCCAACGTAGCTGGGCCTAATAGGAGAAGAAAGCTCATTGACAGCTGGAGCTGGTGTTTGCCCATCACGGATGTAAACAGAGACGTATTCTAAGGCATCACAAAACAAATAGCAATCATGCCTATTTCCCTACTCTTGCAGACAATTATACTGGAAGAGCAACACATAGCGCGCTTTGCCTCCGTCCTACACTCAAACCAAGCGCTAGAGAGAGGGGATCAGGTTCCAAATATCCTCCCCATTTAATGCTTCGTGTCATAACGCTTTAAACACGTACTTAAAAGCCACAATTTAGCTAAAGTGACATCGCGTCCTAAGGCTGAGTAACAGGGTCGCAAAATCCTTATATCTTAAGGCTAATCGCACAGAGATAAGTTCCTTTTTTTCAGGAATGTAACAATAAATAATACGTTACCCCGGCCCATTTAAATGTGGCCTTAAGATCGAATCCTGCAAAAATTCTTATTAATTTGTATTAAAATGTATTTTTTTAAAACAAATTGCGTGCTGCGGATATTTGCTTGGATGCCTTGTCTTTAGTTAACGCCTGTCCCATCTCACTCTCTTTCTGCGTTTTGTGAAGTTGGCCCCTCTCTCTCTCCGCTATCTCTGTGATTGACGATCTGCGCTGTCTGTAATTACATCCCCGCTTTCTTTTAGTGCTAGAGACATCAGGTGTCACTGCAGGCCTCTTTCTCTGGATGCCCGGGCAATGCCAGTGCGTGCCAAGCGATACAGAATGCAGCTTGACATGGATAAGCAGCCAAAAACGTGAGAAGATCTGAACCACAAAACAACTTGAATTTGCTCTGCTGAGAATCCTACGCAAACCTCGATGAGTGTCAGCGGCCCGGTTGTTACGTGGATGCCTAATGCACATCATGGCGTACAGCAATAAAGGGGGATATTTAGCAAAAAAGACAGCTCTGATAATTAGCTGTCATGATTTTCTTTTAGAAAAGATAATCCTGACCATTCCATTCAACAATCACTCATACATACACACACGCATACAGACACACACACACACATATATGCAGATTTAACTAATCTCCGCTTTTAACTAAATAATTAGAAACTAATCAGATTGCTTATTTGGTGCCAATAACAGTGTTTATCATTTACTCCCAGAATGAGCCTCTGCATTCTAGAACACCACTCCAGAAATTGCAGGGCAGAGAACTTCCGTGAGTGTCCTCCTCGATACGACCCCCCCCCCTCATTCAGTTTACTGAAGAAGCTGCACATAATAGTGCTTTCAACAGCTTGGCACTCTATTTTCTAATGATTAAAACCATAATTTCCATAAAGAGTATGCATTTTCTATGTAGAACCCACATATAAGGGGGTTGAAACATTGTTCTTTTTTGCGTTTTAAGTCAATTTCATTTTGCGTCCTAAAGAAACACTTGGTTAGTTTTCACCTTGATTATTATTCCTTGAAGGTAACGAGGACTCCACCTTCTTTTGATACATAAGGGGTTGCAACTACCTTCTTTTTCCTCCCTGAAGAGTTAAGGCACACCGCTGCCTTACGGGCTAAACCCGGTGGCATTTGCTCATAGGATGTTCTAGATTTTCAATCTGCAAGGTCGTGTAAAGGGAGTCTGGGGGAGAAGTGTACTGTGTTAAGTGTATCGTTAAAACTAAGCCAAGAATGAAGACGTTCAGCAGTTGGTGGGTGATGAGGATAATAATCCTTGTATATAGACATTAGCATTTTAAAAACAACTTGAAGAGTTATTCTCACAGTGGGCCTGTTCAGCCTGCATCCCGTAGACCCAAGAAGCTTCTGTGTGAAAACGTTCTAGGTTCTACTGTGTAGACCATGATCTTAAGAAGGTCCAAGACATCTCCTCTGAAATGTGATACTGGTCTTCAGTAAGGACTGACCAGTATCACCCATTTGGTTCTACTGGTCCCACATATACTTTTTTGAAGAGAGAACTTTTAAACGGAAGACCATCCACCCTCTAACCTTTTTTGGAACTGCGCGTGATCCTATGTTAACCGCCAAGAGGCAAACATGTTTATTTAATAACCCGGATGACACAGGTATTGATTAAACAACAGAAAGTGTCAGTTGGTCTCGAAAGACGACACTGGAATCTATATATTATTATAATAAATCATTTCTGCAACACTCCAATATTTCCCAAAAGGTGTACAAAACGCCTAAGCCCGTGAAGGTCTACACATTGTGGTTTTACGCAAGAAGATACGTTTTATAAGGTTTAAATATTTTATCTTACTGGGAGGCTTTTTTTCCGCGTTATATTCCATTTTGCTTACTGTGAGCAAATAGGTGGTTAAGAATGAAGTTATGTATGTGATATGCCTTGGTTTCTTTATAAAATTATAGCATAATGTCACTTCTAATGGGTTCGTAGCTGCAAATGAACCATTTCAAATAAAAATTGTGGCTGCCCCTAGTTGAATTTCGCCCAAAATAATCCCACTTCTTAAAAAGACTATCCTGTTTAGATGTGTATTTGTTCCTTTTGAAGAGGTGCAAGTCAGAAACCTTAAGGGATTCCTTTAGTCTATAAAAATGGCTGAAGGACAACGGGATGCAGCAATACCAATTTGTTTTTCACACCGACACTGTATTTCGGAATAGAAACATAGAATCTGCCGGCAGATCAGACCCATTCGGTTCCATCTAGTCTCCCCATTTATCCTGATTTAAAGACTCAGACCTTAATCAGTCGTTGGTCTCTGTTCTCCCAAACTCAATCTAGGACCCTTCTCAACGCAAGCGGCATAAATGGCCACCCTGAGAAATCCATAAAGTAGCTTTTTTATTAGTTTGTTTAAATTGAAACCGAAAAAAAATGTAAAAAAAATATACCGTCTTGAAGTTAATTCTGGTGTTTTCCTGCAGCTGATGCAGCAAATCTTTTGCGGTGTTTGCAGGTTTAACTACTAATTGTTCGAGAAAAAGTTTTACAAGCATATTTACCAAAAAATATGGGCTTAGAAGATTCTTGCACACTCGATCTTGGTCGGCCTCCAAGGGATTATTTAATATATTCTGGTGGAATGAAAAAGGGTCCCTACGTCTGGAGAAAGTTTATGGACGTGGCTTATTAAGTAAAATGTGGAAAGAGCGATAGGCTCGTGATTTTTTTTTTTTTTTTTTTTACACGTTTTTCACAAAGTATTCTGAAAAGACGCCCTGGGGAAAAAAAATCTTAACCAGTTCTCAGATGACTATAACTCCTATCATCTAGACTTCACAGTCAGTCAGTCATTGGGAAATTATAAAATGATTTGTATGCAGGAATGGAAGACATATCAGGACGGGTCCTTAGGCGGTGCACTGATACACACAGGACATATATCCGAGCTTTGGGATTTGGCATATGTTTGGGCGTGTGGTTTCCCTGATACGGGACAAAGGAAGCATGGAACGGCTGCGTTCTAGGAAGCGGAAAAGGAACTCTGCTTCTTACAGGCATCACGATAAATAGGTTTGGGATTAGTGTTAATCCTCAGACTTCTAACAAGTGAAACAATGCAACGTCAGGCTCGTAAGTTAGCAAAGGGATGTGTGCCAACAAGATCAAAGCTTTACGTTTAAATGATATTAGACTATATATTCGGGGATTAATCTGTTGATTAATTACAAGATGAATTGGTGCTTATTATGTGTGAGTATTTCCAGCACTGAGAAACGCTACCAGTGTTTTAACTACCCATCTATGCAATTATGTGTATAACATGGCTGGTGTGAGTATGTTTGTGCGTGTGAGCGGTTGTATTGTACACCCACCCATAAAGATATTATATAGTTGCTCTATTTTTTTTTGCCTCAACTTTTCAACAGTTCTTTCCTTAGAATGCAATGCACACTAATTAAAAGAAAATGTTTTAAACGGGTATCCATGTTAAAGATACCGACTGAAGACAGAGAACAGGGTGGCAAGTGCTTAGGTAGGAACGGAATGATCAATGGATAGACATAGAAGTGTAGAGTTTGATGGCACATCAGACCCAATCGGCCTATTTAGTTTGCCGGTTTTCCTGCTCTAAACACACAAATCTTATTCAGTCGTTGGTCTTGTCTTAGATTTAGGAGCCATATGCCTTTCCCGTTCATGTTTAAATTCCTTTGCTGTATTAAGCTATATCACTTCTGCTGGGAGGCTATTGCACTTATCGACTTACCAGAGAGACCGGCAGAGAAATACAAATGGCTCCTAAAATGTTAGGGCACATACCGTATTTATCGGCGTATAACACGCACTTTTTTAACTAAAATTTGAAGCTGAAATCCTACCTGCGTGTTATACGCCGATAAAT
>VKOC01000008.1:21058606-21084895 GCA_009364415.1 Spea multiplicata
AAAAAGAAAAAAAAAAGAGAAATTCGCTTGGGAATTTTGTTTTAGTGTTGGAAAAAAAAGCTGTTCGTTTTAAAATGATAATTCTTGGGGCTCGTCATTTCAACAAACCATTGGTTTTAATTAAATATTATTGCTGCTGAAACCGCGGACGAAGCTGGGAAAGTGAGAAATAATTATTATTCATCATTTTCCCGCTGCCGTTTACCAATGTTAAAAACTAATTAAAATAAATTAAATTCAGATGACTTTAGGAAGGTAGATCAATATCGGGTGTAGAGCAGAAAGAAACCGCTACATGAAAGGTAATATTTGTAAAGCATCTTTATTCTTAGAATATTATTGTCACTTGTCTTCCATTGTTGCGTTTTATATACCTCCCTTAGGACTGGGATATTCCAAATTTTGGTAAAATTAGAAATCTAACATAATTAGCTATTAGCCAGATCAACATTTAGACCTGGCCATAGAATTTATTAAAATAATCAAGATTTTTTTTTGGGGGGGGTGATTGAAGGACAGGAAATTGGCATTTTTAAATAAAATAATCAAATACCCTGTGGTGTGGAATTATAGCCTTGGAAGGTTGGCAGGTTATCCCTCTACCAGCGGCATGCCCGACTATTTCATGGTTCTTGACATTCTAGTTTTCTTCTTCTACCATATCTGGTACATACTAGGGCTTTGTCCTCAAGGCTCTACTGAGAGCTGATGGGTCTGGGTTGGGGAGGTGAGGCTTCTCTTAGGCCTCTTCTGGGTGGAAGGATCCTCATCTCACTCTTTATTCCTACCCTGAATTTTGGAGTTTGCCCCGCACCCTCCCATAAGGAGAAGGAGTAGAAGAACTGAAGGAGAACATCACTAGGAGGCTCCAAGGTTTTACCATATGGTGTGGAAAGGGGCACCAGAACAAATGTTACATTTGACCTCGGCCCCTTACCGCCCTAGGGCCAGCTTTGTTGATCACTTCTGTACCATCTGTACAACAACCAACGCTTTATATTATCTACCTCTGTCAAATACCCCATGAGTGTTTAGCCTTTATAACCTTACTGTCTCTGATTTTATCTTCCAGTTTACCTTTCACCCAGAAATCTCAACAAAGCTGGACGGGGACGGGGGTGACTAGTAATATACGGGACGCATGAGGGAATGCACATAACAGGAAGGTTTATTTTAAGATCTGCATGGAGTCCTGTAAGAAATCCTCTGTCTTATAAGCCTCTGTCTAATATCACGGATGGAAAACAGACCCAGCCAGAATGTATATCGCTCTGGATCCTCGTGACCTTACAGTGAAGACTTAACACGATCCCTGTCTAAACGAAACCATCTTATAGCCGGAATTGCTTACTTATCCCATTCACAGCTTTCTGTGTCCTTTGTAAAGTTTGTAGCCATTTACAAGCAGCTGATTTTAGCTCAACGCTGTTTAGTGAATAAACCCCATCTGATTTTAAGAACTAGGAAAAGGTTCTATCTTGGATCTAGTCTGTTTATTCTTTCTGATGTAAGACTTGGACCCTAATCAGTCTTTGGTCTCGTCTTAGATGAAGGAGCCATATGCCTATCCCATGCATGTTTTACTTGCCTCACTGTATTAAGCTCTACCACTTCTGTTGGCAGGCTGTTCCCGCCTGCACTTGGTTAAATCCCTCCATGTTTCTATCTCATCTCCTCTCTTCTCTCCCCCCCAAGCAGGACATATTGAGACCCCTTTAGTCCTTCAACCATTCGCCGTTTTATTCGCCCTCCTATGCACACTATCCAGAAACGTCTCTAGACATGAGGTCTTCAGAACCGCACTCAGTACAGGTGAGCTTCAACCGGGGATCTGGAAGCGGGTCCAGGTGACAGATCCACTCGAATACACAACTTGAATGTTGGTTTTGATGCTAATGATAGAAAATAATTCCCACTGATGTGGAAAACAATTAAGTTGTTGAACAGTCTGGCTGAAAAACTGGACCAATTAATACGATGAGTATATCTGCATCAATTATACAAAACAGGACTTTTTCAGTGCTTTTTTTTTGGATATTTACAGCAAATTCTCTTTCGGAATTCACAGAAGAGCAGATATAACAGCAAATATATATATATAATATATATATATACACATATATACATCCAGTTTTAATTGAAATTATTTTCAGTTCCATTATCTAGAGCCCATTTTGAATAGCGGAATGAGCCATTCCTTCATAGATAGCAAAGACACAGCGTTCCCTTCAATTAGACACTTACCGCATTCTCACAGATCACACGCTTTTTTTTTAAAAAAAATTTCCGCCATCGCGTGGAAAACAATTTCGGATAATTGAAATTGTGCATTGTAGATAGAAGCGGGTAGCCGTGAATTGAGGAAGACAAAAGGCAGTGGCACTTTCATGTTGCTCATATTATAAGCCAAAATTAATTTGGTATCTTTTTTTTTGAAAATAAATAAAACAATGTTATTGCGCCAGCCAATATGCTAACTTAATTCTTTGTAAAAAAAAAAAAACAAAATGGACAGCTAGATCTAACGGGAAAACTTCTAGCTTTAAAGTCCAACTAACTTTTTTTTTGGCTTGTGATTATTTTTTTTTGCAATAAATAGTAAGGCGTACAAGGTCTAGAAGGTTGGAGGAATGAATGGTAAAGAGGTCACAGACAAGGTGGAATGCTTATGTATGCAATATAAGAAAGTCTTACTTCGCTGAGATGGTGGTGGATAAGTGGAACAGTCTTCCAGCTGAAGTAATAGAAGTTGATACAGAGGGAATATCCTGATTATAAGACAGGGCGAAGGACAAAGTAAGGTTCGAGGTCTTATAGCAGGTAGGAACATGGACAGACTAGAAGGGCTCAATTCTCCTTATCTGCTGTCAAACTTTATATTTTATGTTTAATGTGAATTATCAGTGAAATAATGGAAAACTGTGTATTATATTGTCATTAGTAGTTGACGTTACAGGTTTTGCACACGTCCGTGTGTGTCGGACATTTTTGAAGACACCGTTTCATCTGAGTTTTCCCAACGTTCTTTGGATGAAATAAAGATATTCAGTAAAAATAAGAATATAAATGTAACATAACGTGGTTTGGCCAATAACTCGGGATAAGGAAGGGTAGCTATCTATTGTTTTAATCAGGTTGGGATTTAAGATTTATTATGATGTTAATGTAAAGCCTATGGACTTTTTGTGAAGACCATGGACCATACCAAAGGTACAGTATTTAAATGGCCACATCTTCTGGAGACCAAGAGTGCTTTGTAGAATTGGCCAAAAATTAGTTTTCATTTTCATAGTTTTTTCCCCCTCTAAAGATTCTTTCTTCAACATTCAATAAAATCTGATTAAGATCAATCTTCTCACCCTAACGTAGAACCACTATTATCTAAGGTAAATCTATAGCACAAGTTATTGACTCCTGCCCGTTGAGTGCTAATATCGATATATTAAATTTCAAAATTGTTGTTAATCTGATGGACGACACGGTCATGGGGTTATTGAAAAGAAGGATTTTTGATCAAACTCTGGGGTGATGAGGTTGACTCCATCGCATGATCACTGATATGAAGCGACTGTGGCTGAAAACAAAGCCTGGGAAGCTCCGAGAGAATCTAGGTTTTGTGTCACTGCATTCATGACAAACCAGTTGAGCGACTGTTTGTCCTTCAAACATCCTTCACACTTTACTGCGTTGCAAGATTCTCGAACTCTAGTGTTTAATAGAATCGTATCGGAAGCATCAAAGGGAGACGTGGCTCAGCCACAGCGTGTGCATCCTTGAGGAACAACAGAAATAAAACTTATTTTCGGAGAGACATTTACATATTGCGGAGTATAAACGGACAATGGGCAAAGCAGAATTATGGAACACGAACAAGTAGATGAATGAAATGAATAAATATTTATGTGTCGTCTGTATCTCAGGACATAGAGAAGATAGCTAACGTCTTCCAAGTAAAATAACGTTTTATATATATATATATATATATATTTGCTTGCAAACGAAACAATATCACAATGTATAGGTCAAAATTTTGGCCACCTACAAAGCGATGCCTATATTTAATAGCATAAAATAAAGATCTCAATAAATAATATTGGTTATGCTCTTGGGATATAAAAAGTTTAACATAAGAAACAAAGAAATTATTGAATTTGACTGAAGATAAGAACCATTCGGTCCATCTAGTCTGTCCGTTTTCTTTTAACGACTCAAGCGTGAGTCAGCCGATGGTCTCATCTTATATTCTGGAGTCATATGCCTTTTCCATGTAGTTTCCATGTAATTCCCTCACTGTATTAGCTTCTACTACATCTCATGGGAGGCTGCTCCATTTATCTACTGCCCGGTCATTAAAGTAAAATAGAAGTTATGTAGAAAAAGCTGCTGGTGGTTTGTAGATGGAACATGGTGCTCACTAACAGACCCTACCACAGCCAACTTCTTCCATTATCCATTTGCCAAACTAATCATTCCGAAAGTGAAAAAGCGGACTGATAGAAAGGGGAGAGAATGGAAGAGCAATGGGCTATGGATAGGAAGAAAGCAGAGTGAAAATAGAGTAAGCATGAAGAGGAGAATTAAAAAAAGAGCAATGGAAAATAGAAAGGTGGAGAAGATGCTGAGGGGCGGGAGAAGAGAACCAAGAACTGGAAAAAAGACTATGGAAGAGAGAGAAAAAAGAAAAAGAGGAAAGGAGGTGGGAAGAACTGTCTTTAGGTTCTCTCCAGTGAAAATCCTTATACAGTTAGCCTCGTCAAACTAGCAGAAGACAAACATCTTTCTTTTTCATGGACCATTAAAATGTCCCTTCTCACAACGAATCTATGTTCTATTCTTGCCGTTTCATCTTTTGCCTCTATTTAACCTGCAGTGCACGGAGCCCAGCCGGCTATTACTGCTCGGAGTACAGAGTCAAGTCACTCTCAGCTACTTCCACTGTACTTCTTCAAAGTCACCTCCAGGACCCCGGAGTCAATCAAATACTGCGGGGTTCTTTTAATCTCCAACAATGTGGATTCTTTGTGACATTTGAGAGTTAAAACATAACACGCTGTCACGATCCGGTACTGGCACTGAGCAGAAGCTAGTGGCCTTATCAAAGACGAATAAATAATGTATCCGCACATCCCACATGTATCTAGAACGTAGAGTCTTATTATTAATATTATTTTATTTTTTTGTACAATGGGTAAACAGGGGATAACAGGTAAAATATAACAGAACAATTTGACTTACAGAAACAAGGTGAGGAAGGCCCTGCTCGAAGAGCTTACAATCTAGAGTTTTATAATAGAACTCTCTAAGGATACTGACCCTTAGGTAAAGCCTGAATTGTACTGTTTATGTTAAACTAATAAACTTTAGCAGATCTGACATTTTATTCTTTTACTTGAAGGTTTAATCACATAGAAACAACACAGGAATTTTTATGATGTTTCTATGGTAACAACAATTCGCATGACATTTAACATTGAACTGATTTATGTTAATGAAGTCTGTTCCTCCATAGACTTTCATTAGTCAGAGAGTCCCGGTAGGGGATTAAGACCAAGCCATTCTATTCTTTACCACAGGCAGTATGATTTTGGTTGTAGCTCCACTTGACGAGCCTTTATAAAGAGAAAGGAGGAGGAAGAAGAGCAGTTCAGGACAGGGAAGGAGTGCCAAAAGCTCATAATTATATGGTTGTTATTACCCAGAGCCATCACCTAGATCAGTGTTGCCCAACTAATCGATATGCCAGGGGCGTCCAACCTGCGGCCCTCCAGCTGCTGCAGGACTACATCTCCCATCCTCCTCAGCCGGTCCCTTAGCTGAAAGAGCATTATGGGAGATGTAGTCCTGCAGCAGCTGGAGGGCCGCTGGTTGGACGCCCCTGCTCTATGCCACAAGGTCCCAGACCATTTTTGGTCAACGTTAGGGTGCGAGAGAGAGTGCGTGTGTGAAAGCAACGAATCGCAAATGAAAATTCAGAGCTCTCTGCTTCATTTCGTTTATTATTTGGGGGTCCTTCCTCGTTTTCGGACCTTCTTACAAATTAACAAAATTGGTAAATTTGGTTAAGATTACAATTCGTACGAATCGGGAAGCACCAGTCTATCAGGTACTTCAAATATGGCTGCCGGATCATGGCGATACCTACCCACAGAGCATTCTGAGAATAAATGGAGGGGATTGTGGACAGGTCTGTATTTGTAGTCCCTTCACATTGGGCGCCAAACGTCAGGTAATTATAATTTTTTTTTTAATTATCTGCCGCCATTTCTCTCGACAAACACATACCTAACATGCCATACGTACCTTAGTGGACCTTGTCATTCATACGGGTCAACAGCATACAGACCTGTAAAGCAGATAACATATGATATCTGTTGTGAAGGAGCCATAGTAACCGATCGGCCGAGTAGATTGCACCGCTCACGTGTAAATACTCCTTCTTTCCCGTATCTGCCCCAAACAGTCCTGTGATGACCAGATGGTAACTGGGTGAGGACTCCAGGACATCACAGAAAGTAAACTTGTTTAACCCGAGTTCATACACCCTGCCTTTGTTTGTTCTTGCATTACCTTGTCATGTCACGAAAGGTTAAAGATTACTGTGATAATTGCCAATAAATGTGTCTAATGCCGTGACTTTTGGCCGCTGTGGTATGCGTTGAATGTACGTTACATATAGTAACGTTACTGTAGTTTTACCGTCAAGTTGGGCTCATGTTGTATACCTAGGCCTGGATTTTAATGCCTGGCAAAAAATATATATATTTTAAACAGTATTTTTCATTCTTTTTGAAAGAGGAATGGCTACTGCAGCTAATGCGGTTTTATGCAAATTAGCAGAATGGGAACAGTATGCAAAAAAATAAATCGAAATTGGCAGCTATGTCCAGACACCTTATAGTTTTGATGTGCTTTTAGGTAATAATATTGATCAATGGCCTATGTTGATAAATAGGGAACATGCGCTGCTGTGACCTGTCTGTGCCATTGGGACACTAGCCTGCCACTAGACAAATTAAAAGGCCATCCAGCTACACAGCATACGCTTAAAGTGTTCTTTGCTGAGCAAGAAAAAGGTTGGCAAGGGGGTCAGGAGGCAATTCCCCCCCTTGGCTTCTCTGGTTTGTCCACCACCTAAGCCTTTTTTGATTTGTTTGGTTTTTACTTGCAATACCAAACACAGCCACTGTGTTTGGTATTTACACTTTTTTTTTTAAACATTTTGGGACCCCTAGGGGCCCAGGCACACTGTGATTTCCTGGTTTATACCACTTTCGGAACGGCCATGCTCAGGACAAATGATTATAGGATTTTATTTAAGGACTTCCTTATCCCCAGTTATCCTGTTACATGTACTGTATATAGTGCATATCTATGACAGGGCATATACACAGCTTCAGACGGCTGCTTATCAGCCACCACTTCTATCTGTTTACAGGTCAGCTTTATATTGTTATCCTTCATAATTTTAATCTATGACAGTGAAGGTTTAGATTTTTTGCAGTGTTGTTTCCTCTCTTTACTCTATACAGATATAGCTAGTGGGCTAGTGGAAATTTCCACCAATCCATTTATCGGTGCAGAGCTGACGGCCCCAGGGACACAAACTTGGCTTGCATCCCCAATGTTGACTGTTCTGGCCACTTTTCCTTTTCAGATTTCATTTGAATGCCCGCATGCTGGAAGGAAACTGGTGGAGATTGGACCTTCCGTTGGTGGAATGTGATGACCCTGTGTAGCCCACATATTATGGGTAAAGCCATCTGGGGCATTATATATTTCCCAAGTTGAAAGTTAGAACACCCCATAAGCCAAAAATCGAATAGGTCATCACGGTCTTTACAACACATGTGGTTGAGGCACATGTGAAGTGTCAAACCATTGGTAATTTGGCATATTGATACAGTAAGGGAATTTAAATGTTCATTAGGATAGGCATATGGCACCTGAACATATGACAAGACCAAGGAGTCTTTAAGTTCCAGGTCCACCACCCTTGACACCTTATTTTCTCTCCCAGGGTAAGTGCTGTAATTCTGTACACCCTCCAGTTGATGGAAGACTACAACGCTGGTCACGTTTGGTCAGACATAATAATATTCAAATTTGGGCTCATAATGGTCTGAGTTTCTATTCATGGTATTTTGCAAATTAGGTTCTTGTGATCATCTTGGATCCTCCATGCACCCAAACAAAAAAGCGGGTAAATAAAGGACCTAAAACAAAAAGATTTGATAGCAGATGATTTTTCATGGGCTGATAAACACTCTTTCCTACCCGGCCATGATGGGCAACCCAGTTCCTGCTTTACTTTATCAAGAGAGAAAATGAATCACTGTTACCATCTACAATGCGATGTTCTACATACATAAATATAATTGGGAATTAAGAGTGACTTTTTTTGTATTTTAACCACACGAATTATGTAAAACTCCCGAGACGGGGAGGTGAAAAGGTTAATATTCAGTAATAATGAGCATAATTGGTTACTATTATTTGCTGAGAATATACATGTATATTTTCCTGCATTCCCCTTTTTTTTCGTTGGAAAAGGTTCAAGTACTTAAGAGCAAAAGAATCACACAATTTAATAAAACTAACAATAAAAAAATCCATTGTCTATAACACTTTTTTTTTCACTTGCTTTAACTCAATTTATTTTTCATTTTGTGGACAAGAGATTTACCCTTGGTATTGTGGTTTATGTTTTGCCCTGGCGCACAATTTGCCAACACGTTCGCTCTGAAAATAGGAAATATTATTTTTATTATTTATTTTAGGGACCATGCCTTACCTAGAAACAAAAAAAAAACAACGAGTCGAAGCACTTCAATACCACTGTGTTTTTTCATTACAAAGTTATTACATGTAGAAATTACTGCAAATTATCTGAAATGAATGGAAATTATGAGGTTTATATTCCCCAGGTTACAACCGGCACAGAGCTTGAAATTTAGTTTGTCATCTTGGTGAACATAATTGCTACAGCGCAATTTCTTCCCTTTTATAACTGCGGCATAACTTATTTATAATGGTGTCGCAGTAATTTTACATCAATGTGTTGCACGGGAAAGGGTGCACAGGTGGTTATAGAGCACAATAAATCGGGGTCCAGGTGGAGCAGTTGGTTGAGAGCAGCTTTCGTTGACGGAAGACCTATGGAATATATTCTTGTAACAATTAACTGTGTATAGTGTATCAGAAACCTTGTTGGGATCATACGAGTTCTGATCTTCCTATAAGTATTCATTCCTTATATGCCCCGTTATAACCAACACAATGTACACAGCACTTATATATCCCATGAAGTCACAAACCAAGCCACTTGTATCAGATTGCCTTTATTCATTAAGTTATTTATTGATGCTGGCTTATGCTGTTAAGGGGGGGTCCAAGCTGTCAAACGATGTGTCCCTGCCTCTGCAAGAAGGGCAGGACGTACCGTTACGTCCATAGGGGACTGAAGGGGTTAATGTTTATGTAACAGAGATCTAATAATTCCGTAACATTGACAAATGTAATGTTACGCTCTTGTGTTAGCGGTTGGCTTCGCTTTCAGAGGATTTTCAGGGATTTAACAGAGTACAGGAAGGAAATTTTATTTCAAAGGTGGAGAAATGTTAGAACAAGAGGCCAGAAACTAAAAGCAGAGGGTCAGAGGCTTAGATGGAATGTAAGGAAATGTTACTTTTCGTAGATCATCACGGTCTGTGGTATATTTTGGTTTAACCCTTTCAGCGTCACACATCAATGGTTCCCCTGGTACAGAAATGGTTACGTGGTGCACCACGTTGGAATGCAGAATGGCGAAAAATCTTGTATCCAGGACAAACCAATTTAGGTGTGCGTTTTCAAACATGAAAAGCTGAAGTTATGTAAGAATTTATAACGGTCACTTCCAAAACAAAACTAATTCTAAGTTCTTATAGGACAAGAGAAATTGTAGAGGTGTAAATAACTATATGTGTAATAGAAAAGCTGTAAATTGTGGCAAAGTATGTCATAGTTTGCCATACACAGTCTATTTTTATAACATTTCACCCGCCTGGACACTCTGATTAATGAAAGTCTATGGAGGAACTGACTTCATTAGCATTGCCATAAAGTTTCAACTTAGTGTGGCAACAATGGTGTCCAGCACAAGAGAGAGATTCTCTAATCTAAGCAAAATATAGTGTAGTACTGCTAAGTGGTAAATACAACACACTTTTATTAAGCTACACTCACATAAAAAGTGCATTGAGACCAGCTCTAAGCGCAATCAAAGCCCAGTAATGTGGGTCACTAATAGCTGTTTTCGTCATTCCCAACCGACATTATTTGTTTACAGCGTTGGGGTTTATGGTCAATGAGGAAAAAAAATCCCATGTAAAATCCCATTTAAAAACAGGAATATTCTGGTTCTCTTTGTCAGGTATTTAAGAGGGGGAAAAAGTCTGGTCAAACAGTCAACTTACTGACAAAAACAAATGAGTGGACCTTTTTTGGACCCAAATCCACCCCATCCTTCTTCCTACATTGTTACTCCCTTGGTCAGATGGATCAGGACCCTGGAAGCTGTAGCAAGCAGTGGTTGCCATGAGTTGGAATGCAAAATTAACTTGGCCTTCCTTTACTTTTTTTTCCTGCACGTTTGGAGTCATCCCAAGTTGAGTACCACTCAATGACCTCCATGCAGACTGGAGTCTTCAAGTTTTTCCTGGAAAACGTACTGAATCTGCTCAATTAGTTCTTAATGGAATTTCGAGATGTCACTTTAGCAAACTCAGAAAATAAGTAAAAATCATCATCATGGGGCCATTCTCTGGCCAACTTCACCCAAGGAAAGGCTGGCAAGAGTAGGAGGGGGTGTTCTCCACTCGGTAGATGCTGGGCCATTTTTCTTATTTTTTTTGCATGTTTTTTATGTCTCATTTTGTCTCATTTTGTGTTTTCCTCGTTACCTTTCCATCTACTCTCTCTCTTCTCTCATGTCCATGACCTGCTTTCTGTATGTATCGCTCTTCCCAGCTCTAAAGTTCTACTGACTTCCGTGGACCCTCAAGGTGTTTATCTAAAATAAAGACTTGCAAAAAGTAGAAAATAAATAAGCAGCGTTAAGTCAGTCTGCCATTGTTAGTAAATTGCAGAAATTGTGGAAAAAGATTTTTTTTGTATTTATTCTGAAATTTCTTTCCATAACATTTGCCATAGAAAGTGTTACGATCAACGAGGGCAAGACGGTAGAAGATATATGGTCTGCTGCACGCTGTAACTGTTGAAAACATTGTTTTAAACAATGTTGAGAAATGACATTTTTGGGCCAGGTAATTTGGGTAATTTTCACCCGTCAGATTGGAGAAACGCTGGTTTTATATTTATTTTTCTTCGTCCGTTTCATGTGGTTCTGTTTTGCAGCTGTAGTTATAGTGTGCGATGTTTATTTATAAAGCGCTAACATACTCTGCGCGTTCTGCGGCCATAGGAACGTCTGGAACATGCAAATTGCATTGATTAAAAAAAAAAGGAATATACTCTGAAATAACAAATTCAGCATTTCCTGCACATTTTGGGGAAGAAATAAGTTACACAGAACTAACGGAAAAAAAAAAAAGAATTGGGAAAAATCGTTTTGCATGTCATGGGCTACACGTCAAATCTGCTCTGCAAATAACAAGCAAATGTATAGATCAAGAAAATCTGGTATTACTTTTGTTTGTAATTTGTTTGACATTTTCATGATGTCCCCCTGGCAAATGCAGACCCCCCCATTTGCCCGTATTTGCCATGCTCCAGCACTGGCTTGGCAAACATTGAAGATTGGCCTAACACGCGTGCTTTAAGCAGCCAATCAATGATGAGAATCATAGGACCACTGAAGATGCATTCTGCTGCAGCTGTGGATCTGCAGCTTCTACCTAAGATACGTTTTTAATTCCTTCAAGGATGCCTATTAAACGAATTATGCATTATTCTTTGGAATAACCCCCTTGGGGTGTTTACTGTTAATCTTGTATTCTCCACTAAATCTGCTGGGGCTCTATAAATGTAACATTTTTTTTTAAATGTCCGTTAACTTTTATATTTTTCATTGTTTTTAGATTATATGATTCCTCAACATAGACGCCACAGCTACGTCTGCTGAATCCCCCTGCCTTTCTAGACTGTCTAACTACGATACACCAGCGCTACGTCTGTGCCAGGCACTTCTGGGGACTAATTCAATAAGTCTTCTCCTATTTCTCTTGGGAGGACACGCTGACTCCTTTTTACCACCCTCTATGTTCAAAGCATGACCCTTGTTCTCCCACCTTTCTTGCTTGTAGAAATGTTTCCTTCCTGTACGCGGTTGAATTAGTAGTACTTTTTTGAATACCCCCAATCTACATGTTTTTAGAGCGCTCATGTGGATCATTTTGACGCAACGTTTCCAGAGATCTCAGAAAGCTCTCTATATGCACCAAATCTTTGAAATCCCAAAGAGACCCTAGAAGAAAGATTATAAACTTATTTTATTATTTCAGACTCGTTATTATTTTTGATACACCTGGGGTCACCTGAACACATTTCAACATGTCCAAATCGGGACCCTGTGTCCGGGCAAGTGGGCAAGTCCATAAGTGGAATTGGACAGGACTATAGACTTGGCCACCCTGTCTACCTTACTCAACAAAAGGTGCTCAGCTGCAGGACCTCACAAAGTGGCCGTGTGCAGCCCAGATCTCCATTGATTGTACAGCGACCTTGACTGGTCAACGGAGATTAAAGAGTCCTCCCAACTTGCTCTTGATACCCACTGTCTGGAAAAAGCAGGTCAGTAGGGCAGCTACAATGACCGAAGGACAAAGAAACTCAGAAAGGAGCGTATTTGTGTGTAACAGAGCCTCAGTAATGGCAGTTTAAAGAGCATGAAAATGTTTAATTGCAATATTTTGAGTCGTTTTCAAAATGGCCTTCCCAATTACTCAATTATTTATCATAAGGCCACGTTACCAAGCCAAAGTCTTAGTCAAGTCACCGGCCCCCACTACATAAAAGTGGCCCCCTTAGGTGGTTTGGAGTCTGTGCAGTCTACGGAGAACCAAGTAAACTTGGAATATGTGGGAACTTAATGCTACCAAACTTCTACCGCATCAAGCTGGGAAGCTGAGTCCTAGTTTAGCCTTTATTCAGTACCTTTACTCAATACTTGAGTATTTTTTCTTTAAGCATAACCCCCAGCGCTATATGGTAATGTTGGTTATTATTACCAAAAACCTACTCTTATCTCATTTGTTCCATTAAACTCCCCTATACCTGCAGACCTAGAGGCGGCCATTGCTGTCAGTCATGTTATATTTCTGATGACTTTCTCTGCTCAAACACCACACTGAGTGAATGCTTTATGGTAATGCTAATGAAGTCCTTCCTCCATACATTTTCATTAGTCAGAATGTCTGGCTGGATGATTAAGACTGAGCCATTCAATGGTTTACCACAGACAGTAAACAGTATGATAAGAAGTCAGGGTGCCTAGTAGATTGGGCTGAGAACATTTACACAATGGCTAATATATATATAATTTAATTATAATATATTGTTCGGAGCTCATCTTTAAAACCCTGAGCTTAGTGAATTTAGCCCTATTTCTCTCGGTTGTTGGGCTGTTGACTCCTTTTTATGAAGCCAAAACTTTAGCGATTGGGGTGGTTAATGTAGAACAAAAACACTCTACTGGTTCCAGCTCCAAAACTGATCTTCACTCCAGTTTGCAACAATTCTAAAATAAATCCAGTTTATAAATTGGATTCAGTCGTTCAGCATGTAGATTGTACAGCGCTACGGCATTTGATGGCGCTATATAAAACAATAAATAATAATAGATAATAATAATATAATAATAATAATAATAATAATGTAGATATAAGATTTTCACTTTAAATGAATTCCGTGCACTGAAACATATGTGTCGCCAGCGATCCTACGGCTCAATTAAAGGCATAAAAGCCAGTTTAAAGACTCATTCCATTAACGGCCGATCAAACACAGTCTGCGCGGGGTTAACCGCTTACCTGCTGTTTACGCTTCAAGGGTCCAGGTGCACAGACAACCGTTACAGCCTCCCAGGAATGAGGGTGCGCACAGATCAAAGCCAGGAACACCACAGACCACAGAGCGAAAGAATGAACACACACACACAACTGGGCTCCATTCAAAGAAGACCCCCGCTCACGGGGATCAGCGGAGATTTGTTTATAGAGAAAAAGAGTTAAAAAAGGAAAAAAGAAATATTGTGAGGGGACGGAGAGTAGGAGGAAAAAGGCTAGAACGAGAAGCTGCAATCTAAAGATCAGTGGTAGATCAGTGGAACTGCCTCTCAGCAGAAGTGGTAGAGACTAATACAGTGAGGGAATTTAAACATTCATACGGCTCCTGAACGACTGATTAAGGTCTGAGTCTTTAAAAAGGGCAGACTAGATAGGCTGAATGGGTCTAATCTGCAGATAAATTCTGTGTTTCTATGATAATAATTAATACGGACTAATGTCTGAAATAGCACTAGGTGGACACCTTTGTCAGACTATAATTCCCAGTATCCTCAGCCAAGAGTGTGGGGGGGTGTTCTGACATTCTTGGTCGCCACTCAAAAGTTTGCCTTTTTCGCTTTCAACACAAATCTAGAGCAAGGAAAGAGCGGAATGAAATGAGTATTTGGTTTATTCCTAAACATTGGGAATTGGGTCACGTATGTTTTCTATTATTCTATATGTCGCCCTCGTTGATAATGCGAAGGAAATCCAAAGTTCAGCTTTCTGGCTTGTGAGAAATGCAACGCTGGAACAAGTTTCCCGTGGGGGTCCGCACACACACGCTAACGTTTGGTCAGACAGGGGGTACTCCGCTCAGCTCATCGCAATCTCTCATTCTAACGCTCCGTGCGCGACGTTCCTCGTTGTTATTTAACGCGATGGCGGTAAATCCCTTTGTCAATACGTCGATCGAGGCACGAAGCGTAATTACTTTACAAATATCCCTTTGTAGTTGCAGAGGTTGTATGTCCCTCACAGGACCACCGGCCCCATCACATGCGGTTATTTGTATAGTTGTGTGGTGGGTTTTCGGTGGGTTTCTTAGTGTTAGCAGTGTAGTAATTGGGTAGGGGATGAGATGGGGGATTTATTAGACACCAAGACCACTCAAAGATTGACAGATCCTGTCATACCTGGTATTTACTATAGAGAACTCCCTGGGACCCCGGAGTCCCTAAATAAGTGAGGTTCAGGTTATTTTGGTCCTGCTATATTTCTTGTCAAGGTTAGCGCAAAACATAGGTACCCAATGGTGGCCCAGCTCTTACAGAGTCTTGGTGCGGCGTTGCTCTAGGCCTGACCCGGGGCAATACCCCAGCCGCCCCCTTCCACTGACGCCCGCTGCTGCTGTCATTCTGAGTGTCGGGATATGACATCATATCTCGGTGCGATACATGTGCAGAGCGGAGTGAGGTCACTATGGAGGCTGTGTCGGCTAGACACAGTGCTCGATAGTGTATACGGGCCGGTTACAACGGAGACCTTTGACCTCCCCAACCAGCCCAAGGAGAAGTGGGGAGGCTTATGGACCAACAGGGCAATCTTCCCAGGCTTATGCGGCTGAGAGGCTGCCCCCCCCCGAACGGCCTCCTTAGGCCTAGACGAGAATCTGCCACTGCCACTTGGTTACCCCGCTGAACATTGCCTTCTATCCCTGTGCAGGGTCCCTCCACGCATTTAGAAGGGCAACCATAAATATGTAAAGGACCCCGTATCATATGCATTAAAGTGATGGTCGGAGGGGAAGAGGGCCTTGTCCTGTGAGCTTACAATCTAAACTTCCAAGTTTGTTCTCAGCAGACACCTATTGTTTAAGAAGCAATCCTGCCGCAAAAGTTTTAAGCAGTTGCTACGGCAACTGGACCACTTTTCCAAGATGCCCACGTTTTACGCTTAATAAATTTCCCCCTCCACGACTCCGGTGGGATTTCTGTATTGAAAGGTAGCGCGTACCGCGCGAGGCCTTTATCACGGGAAGCCGTGGCCAAGATAACAGGCAATTAAGCCATCTCCTTGAGTGATGGTGCCGGGGGGTTGTTAACGCGTATGTGTCTATCAGAAGGTGCAGATAGATGACAAAACGCAACGAAAAGACTCGGGGAATGAGTATTCATGAGCTGGATCGATGGGAAGTCCATTCTGCGGGTTCATTGATTCCTATAATGCAGCCCCGTCCAGCGTTAACTCGCTGGCCATTTATTCTCAGATCACATCATCCTCCATTATGCGGGAAAGGGAGACGTTTCTATCGGAAGGCTGACTTTATCGCGGGCAATGAGCCTTCACTCCCAATGATTTTCCCTTTCGACCTATCTTCAGGTTTTTCCTCCCTTATTTATTTATTAAAATAAATAAAAAAAAAATAAAAAAATAACATTAATATATAATTTATATATAATAAATATTATTATATAATAATTTTTAAGTTTGAAATTATATTTTTTAATACATGAACCATCAGTAAACAATATATGTATATTTATACCTTTTTACCTGTAATATCAGGAACAATGAGCAAAAAAAAAATGAATACTTCATATTTTACATATTTTAATTTCTTCATTGGTATATCTACATAGCTGAATTCCCTGCTTGAATACAGGTGAATAACAATGCCTGATGATTTGCTATGTGGAATGTTTGGCTGTTTAAGGATTAAAGTTTTTTTAAAACTCTCAAAACTTCCATTCCCAGTAATTCCTTTCCAAGAGGTTCCTGCAGTAGTCTGCGCCGCGATAAATTGAGTTTTTAATAAATAATTTTGAAGCAAAAAAAATAAATAAACACCAAAAAAAAGATACATTATAATGGCGAATATCCTTAATTAAGATTTTTTGGCTTTTAATGCAAATTCTGCATCTATTACGCAGAAAAAAAAGGATCGCGGAGCACTTGTGTTCACATCTAAACGGAACAATGAATCCTTTTTTCTCACAGGGCAGTTGAAAAATACATTTATTATTAATCCGCTTTATAGAGGATCGACAGCCAATACGTTAGGGGGCAAAGTTGAACCTGCCAGCGACAGCATTAACATATTATTTTTCTTTGAAATACTCAGAATACATGCTTATGAATTCATTATATTTGTGCACTTTTTTGTGTATGTGTATAAATATATACGGTATATATTGCATATAAATACAATTTTTGTACTCTTTCATTAACAGAACTTTTAACTATTATTTATAACGCATATAATTATAATTTCTTGTAACATATGCCAAAATGTGTTTTGAGTCAGTTTCTGTATACACATTTATATGATGAATAAGACAGCATGGTTTTAAATGAAACTAATGAGCGGTGTTTTACTAAAACCTCATTTATCACAATAGTTGTTAAATATGGGTTAAATTTTTTTTTTCTTACATTCAAATTATTTGATGAAATACTACTTGAGGTGGGTTTACGATTGACCTTGAGACCCACCGACATCCACGATCCTCACAGGTGGCGCTATAGGACAAGTCTCTAAAACAACAGCTTTGGGGCCAGAATGTATTTTTGGGGACCCCCATTAGCCATTCTGTGACAGACAGGTGAGCAAGCCACAAAAAAAACCCCAGAAACTTTCCAGCTACAAAACTCAAACCTTAATCAGTCGTTGGTCTCGTCAGGAGCTCTATGCCTCTCCCATACATTTGTATACGTTTAAATTCACTCCATCTATTACCCTCTACCACCTCTGCCAGGAAGCTGTTTTACTTATCTACTACCCTCTCTGTAAAGTAAAACTTCCTTACACTACATCTCAGCCTCTGTCTCTCTAGGTTGAGATTAAGACCTCTTTTTCTAGTATTTCTCCTGCTTTGGCATAAATCAGACCCTTTAAAGGTATGGACTGTAAGAAGCGCTGCGGGAAATGTTGGCGCTATATATATATATATATATATATATATATAAGGGCCCCTTATTTTTGGCAAAGAAAGGGTGGGTGTATATATTTAACACGACGCTATCATCCTCCTTGCAATATAGGTAATTCTTTACGTCTGTGCCGATCGATGGAAGAGTCGATGTGCGGTTGTATAAACTAGCTCTCGGAGGTAGTTTGTGGTCTGGCTCTGCTCCGTTGCAGACCTAGCGGTGTATTTACTAAGCTTTATGTTTGTCTGCAGGTGCCCGCCGTGCCTCTGTGTCAGCGGGGCATGGTGGGAAGCCGCAGCAGAGGGCCAGCTGCAGAGGGAGACTGGGTCGCGGGTTGGGTCAAGGTTACTAAGAAGCTGCTATTGATCTGCCGTTGAACGTGAGACAGAGATAGCAAAGGAACTAAAGGGGGAGCTGTTAGACAAGGCATTAACGGCTTTTACAGCTAATGATCACAAGTGCCAGACGGCAGAGCGCAGATCGCAGCACTAGCCCGGCAAAGCATCCGCATATATATACAAGAGCGGAGAACTCTCCATCTACGGCTTAAAAACCACCGTTATTATTACTATTATTATTATTACTATTATCATTATTATTATTTATTTATTAGTATAACAATAAAACATTCCAGAGCGATGGAACACTGAGCCACGGCAAGCCATGTAAAAGGTTGGAGAAGCTGCTGCCTATATAGCCTTTTAAATTATTATTATTATTATTATTATTTATATTGGGTCTGACGAAACTAGAATTTAAATCAAATAATAAGTCAAGATAATGAATGAATAAACACATTACTGTGCCAGTGCTCTGGCACTTGATTCCGACTGCCATCATCCTCAGTCTGCACATCACCTGAGCTTGCGTATCCCTGTCTATCAGGCACACAAAGGGTTACGGTAAACAAAAAGAGGTAAATTAAGGATTTTAATGCTGCAGTCCAACATTCATCTATGTTCAATAAAAGTTGCTGGGTTCAGGAGCCCTATTCCTATCCCATGCATGTTTGCATTCCCTTACTGTATTAACTTCTACCACTTCTGCTGAGCCGCTGTACCACGTATCTACCACCCTCTTGGTAACGTAAAACCTCCTTACATCAGATTTATGTCGTTTCTGCTGATAAACGCACTGACGGTGCAGCTCTGTATATGTCTGTAGCAAGATATTTAATTATATTTGCTCTTGGAGGAGACAGAAATAGGTTAGAATCCGTGTTCTTCTGCATTGTGTTTTTGGTTTTAAAGCTCACCGTGTTCTTTTACATTTATATCGTAAAGGTTTTGGCATTCCGGACACGGCCCCCCGGACCCCCTGACATCCATCATTATGACAGCAGGTGGTGGTGGCGGGGGGGTCGGTTGTGTTTTTTTTTTCTTTTCTGTTTTAGGTGAGAATGGGTGGAGGGATAGACACTAAAGAATTGGTTTACAAAAAAAAAAACACATAAGGGAGTGGAATAAAAGAGAGGGGTGTGAGTGTATTTCAAGAGGCACATCCCTCCCCTGATATACCACTAAGGACATTTCCATTCACAAGCACAGAACAAATGATACCAGCAATTATATGATTAACTCTTTCAGTGCAGCAGCCACTGCTGGGAAACCCATTGAAAATCTTTTGAACCTACCCCCCCCTTTACACACACACAAACACACACACACACTCTCTCTTTCAGGCAACTAACAACAATTGATTGTTTATAAACAAATTCTATTCTATTCCATAATATTTCTTTTTAACTCTTGATCTCCCAAAAGGGCCTGTGCCGCATGGCTTTGTCAGACCCCTGGGAGGTAATGGGTTAAGATCCTTGGAATTCTTTGACCATCTGAGGAGTTACTGCACCATGCTGGCTTCATATCAGTAATAACTTTCCATGCACTGGACTTTGTTAGGATTCTGCCTGAGGACAGCAGGGTGAGGCAAAGCATCCCTCTAGTTCCCTTCCCCCCCCCCAAGCTGGGAGAATCCTGTTGTGTTCTGCCCACAGGGTATTAAGGGGAGCTGACACCGCCATCCAGGAAACTAAAAAGAGACAATTGTCATTAATTAAAAACAGAATTCTTATTTACGCGCATAAAAAAAAATAAAATAAAAAAAAATATTATGTTACTAGCCTTTGGGAAAAAAAAATAATTAAAAAAAAAACTTGAGATTTCTTTAAGTATTATGACTGAAATGAGGTTAAAAACAGATGAAGCATTTTAAATAGAACAGCTGCATATTATATAACTTCCACATCTTATTGGCAGTCGTACAAATTGACTGTCCTCTTATTAATAATTACATGTAAAAAGAACCGGAAAAATATAAAATATATATATTTTTTAATTATTTCTTTTTTTAAGATTTTGTTGAAAGATTATTTTAATGACGGCCAGGATAGAGATATTTTTCTGTTAAGATGAACCTAAGACATTCTAGGTTTAGAATCTGCCGGTATTCTTCATCACCATGTTCTTTCCTAAAAGTAATGAATTATGGATTGGTGTATTTGAAAATCTGTATTAAATGTGTGCTAATAAAATGAATTTCTGCATGTTGACATACATTTGCAGGGTTTCAGCTTTTTTCGTCTTTAACCTCCTTTTTAATCTGCACTTATAAATGTGTCTTTTTAATTCTCTAATATTGTCGCTCTGTGACACCTTGGCACTGAATTTTGCTAAGGAATGGGGGCCTTTCAGAAAAAAAAAATATGACATTTCAGCAATGATCAGAAATATAGCACCGTGATCTATCACCAAAAGTAAATACTATTATCTATTTTTTTATTCTAAAAAATATATTATAATTTATTGTCATTTTTCTAGGTTTGGGTTCATTATGGAATAATTCATTAAAAAAATGGTTTGAAAATATATTTGGAAGATCATTGTGATCTAAGCTTCTTAAAAATGGCAAGATGTGCAAGGGCAGACAATTTCCTAAATGCAATTCGTGCCTTTGCCGTAGTATTAAAAAAAATAACTGCTAGGGGTTGATACCGATATTTAATAAATCATTTTGTGTTTCATTATGAGCAATGCATTGTGCAGCAAAAAAAAAACCCCTAGCTCCCCAAAGGGTTAAATTCCTCTGTGCCTTCTTCGCCTGTAACCTGGCGCGTGAGAAAACGAAATAAATTAAGCAAATGTTTGCCTCGCTTAAACCGTGTGTATAATAATCAGATATCAATAGAATTGTGTTAACCCTTTGAATGCCAAGCCATGGAGAATGCCATGTCCAATATGAAAAGATAACACAATGGTACCTTTATTTAAAAAAAAAAAATAAAATATATATATATATTAAAAGGTCTTGCTTCTTCACTTAAGGTGAGCATTTTGACGATCAGTATCATCAACAGTATTTTTTTTCCTTCTAATAGTCATAATAAATAAATAAAAAATACAACTTCTGTTCCAAATCATTCACAAAGCCCAAGATCTGCAACTGATGAACCTAGAAAGGATGCCTGTTGGGTAACAGGACATGTATCAGGACATTCGGCCAGCAATGCCAACCCAAGAAGTCACCTGTTCTGCTCTGGACTCTTTGTGTAGCGTTGTACAGGGACCTGAGCTTCATGCTTGTGATTTTTGTTTGAGGATTTTTTTTTTCTTCCTTTTTTTTTTCTCTTTTTTCCTTGTGTTTCAGGGCACAATGTTAAAAAGCCACCACTAGTCGTCCCCAGTGCTCCTACTCTCTCTGTTTTTTTTTTTTTGTCTCTGGTGTGGATTAAACGTCACGTCCGCACTTGAACTTGAATTTTATCCCATTGTACAGAGGCAGACCCAGCCATAGAGAGACAGAGAGCTCCTGGAGAACCAAGACTCCGCCATCTTCACATTGCAATTAAATAGTAATCCCCCCAGCACTGCGCTGCACTGGCTGAGAAAGTGAAGTGGCTTCAAACTGCTGGGCATTGCATTCCAGGGCAGTGTCAGGCTTAGTGCAAGAAGCTGACACTTTGGCAAAAACCTTTCCAAAAAAAAAGAGAAAAAAGAAGAAGAAATCCCCTTGCAGGGTCTGGTCCCTCTCTGTTTTTTTTGGGGAGCAATCATAATTTTTTTTTATTTTTTCTGATTTTATTATTTTTTTTTTCTTCATCCCCTTGTTTATTGGAGAATTGCCACTGCCGGGCACTGTGGACGTTATCACACGAGTGGGCAGCAGCCAATTTTTTTTTTTTTCATTTAAAAGAAGAGATTTGGTGACCCAAGTGGAGAAGAAGTGCCTGCCTAATTAAGAAGAGGACATTTGCATTTATTTTATTTTTTGCAATTTTTTATTTTTTTTTATATGCGATTTTTTTTTCTTCATTTGAAAGAAGAAATAAGAAAGAAGAGTGCAAAAAAATTAAATAAAAAGGTGGGAGAAGAAGAAGAAGGAGTCCCGGACAGAGCAGATCTCCGGGCGATGCCAGTGTAAATGCCAGGGCAATGTCCCGTCGCAAGCAGGGGAACCCTCAGCACTTGTTACAAAGGGAGATTATCGCACGTAAGTCTGCATGGGGGCAGAAGGGGGGGACCCTAAAAAAAAGAGCAAAAGGGGGCTAACAGAGGGCAAGCTTTTTTTTTGCAAATGGGGAGGAAAAACAGAAGTGTAGGTGGGAAAAGCAGGCAGATCTGTATGGTGAGATCGTGGAGGGGGAAGGAAAGTTTCTTGAGGAATTTTTGCAGAGGGTGCATGCTGTAACTTGAATGGTGGCAGAAAGGTAAGGGAAAGTTGCTTAAGCACATGGGGGATCCCATTGACAGAGAGTGAGAACTCCACTCCAGCACCCCACGGGTGTATTTAGACATTTTGCTTCTTTATAATCCTATTATCCCCCCCACTGCCCATTGGCATCCAAGAAGATGTGCATTTAAGGGCAATGTATCCATGCATTTACCCCTGGTCCCCATAAACTGCCCATAGATCATGTATGGATGCCCTGTGCCAGCTCCTATCTATTATTATTATTATTATCATTATTATTATTATTATACTCACATGCAATGTAAATGCATGCATTCTGGGCTACAGCAGGGGCATTTAAATGTTGCATGATGCAGGGGGGGGGATCTGTGGATCTATATGGGATTTCTGTTGTGTGGCTGTGTTGGAGGGGGCATGTAACATGAATAGAAAGGTAAGAGCAGGGCAATTCAGACTGGGGGTGAGCTAATGACAAACACATGGCCAGCAGAGAGGCTGTAAAAAATGTAAAAAAGCAACAACCAGACTAGCAGCAGGGCCTGGGGAGGCAGAGAGAAGGGGGGAGAGGGGGAGAGAGAGAGAGGAGGGGGACCCTGGATCAATTTATTAGGAGGGAGGGAGAATTTACTCTCTGAATGGGGCATGCATATCCCAGGCTGTCTGGGGCAAATGGGGTCTAGACTGGCCCACATGTCCATGACTTTGGTCTGGCCATCCGTAAGCCAAATTCTTGTTGGATATTAGAGGAGACCCCCCAAAGTATTACATTAAACCCCCCTTAGAGTGTGTCAGCCTTTAGCATTTTTATTCCTTTTAAACATACTTTTTATGATTGTTTTCAACCAACTTTAAATCTAAAGCTTTATATTCAGATTTTGCTCGGTAAACTTATGGATATTTCAGGACCTATTAGAAACGGTCTATTTTTATGCAAGCCTTTGACTCGGCGCTCTGTGTTGCTTATCGATATAAAATACTGCATAATTCTTTTTTAAACAAAATATTCATGCATGCTGTTCAAGGCACAGCCATGCAGAATAATGCAAGACGCAGAATTATACATAAGTTGGAATGAGGTTCTAGGCACCCGCCATATAGGTAAATATGTCACAGTTCACATTCCTGCCCCAAAGGGCTTACAATCTATCTCTGCCGGAAGACACACCAAGCTTAGCAAGACTGAAACATTAAATATGACATTAGAACACGCCATAGGTGCGTTATACCGAATCATTTTTTATGAAACCGTCATAACTCCTTAAATATAGGGGGGGTCTGATAATCTCTATAGTGGAAATAATTTATTTTGTGTGTTTAGAAATTGAAGATTTCTTGGTAAATTCAAGAACCACAATATAAAGTATCCTGTTTTAGGTTTATTATTTTTTTTATAACCAAAACAAATAAATTCTTTCCGGCTGTGGAAATGTATCTATTTTTATTTTATATAAGTTTATTTATTTTTTTTTGTTTTCCTGGTGGAAAAAGAATACTTTTTATCTTTCTCGTTGGTCATATTGATACAAATCTGCTTTAAAAAAAGAACTATAGATGCCTTGCACGAGATGGTAAAATCAGTATGAAACTGCAAGTAATAGTGGCGAGCTCGGTGCACATGGGAGCTCTGTGTGAAACCCACCTAATGTAGGGGTTTTATTAATTTAACTCGTGCAGCAGAGCAGCCCCTATTGTGAACACGGCGAAGGGGGGGGCAAAGGTATTTTTGGGATACAAACAGTGGATTTGAATGGGGTTAGGAACGAAGAGAACCATGAGACCTGTTTGTTTGCATTCCCGCCCATAGCCTGTGCACAGCACACAGCACCTACTACCTCCTTTTTTAACCCCGATGATCTCAACCACCCCCCCCTCTAAAAAAATAAATAAATGAATTGCAATATCCCCCCAATATCTCCAGATTGCTCTACACAATGCACAACCGGTTATTCTTGCAATAATCCCAGTTCTAAAGAGAAAAATGTTATCCCCCCCCCCCTCCGAGCTCTTGGCGTGAGGATCCTGGGAGGGAGAAGGGGAAGGGGGGGGGGGGAATATTTAATGGTAAGATTTTACCAATTAAATAAATATTATATTTATAATGTAATAGGGTTACATAAGGGACTACCCCCTCCCCTGGATTGCAGGGAGAAGTCTCGTTCTACAAACCCTTCTTCTTCTGCCTGCTTGTATTCGTTTTTTTTTTCTCTCATTCATTTTCACACTTTCATTTTTAATAAGGGGAGATTTTGAATTATTAAAAACGGTCTTTTTATGTTAATCCAACCGCCCCCAGACAGGAAGGGCACCGTTTCTTTTTTCAATAATTTTGTTTGTTCTTGTTTACTGGTTTCGTATTAAAATACAGAATTCAGATAGATTAATTATTTGCTTATTCCGTTCTGCAAATAATGGATGTTTCAGCAAATACCGTAATTTATCTATTTTATGGTACTTATTTTTCCAGGTAAGCCGGGTGTATCATGGTTCTTATTTGAGGTTCTGTTAGGACGGGGCTCTGTAAAGTCGCGAAGAAGCGCCCCATTTAGTCAATAGGATCTCACTTAAGTGTTAAAGGCTTGTGTTTTTTGGGGTGCTGGCAATGAACCCCCCTTTTAATGCGAGGATCTCTGTATACAGGTAGGTATAACTTGGCTGTTTACAATAATTTGCTCTTTCGACCATTGATCGGGCCGCATCTAGCGTGACATCACTGGCACCGCCCTTGGAAAACCCCCATGGGCAAAAAACCGGAAAGGAGTATTAGTAGCCCAAGTTTAACCCCTCATCATTGCCCAGTTCCGGCTGCCACGCGTGCCAATGTAAACAAAAGAAGTTTAGATTATATTCCGGGTTATTTCTCAAGTCCACGTTTGCTCCAGAAATGACTGCAAAGCAATAAATTCTGCTGGGCCGGCACGAGGGATTATCTAATAAATGCAATTTTTTATTTATTTATTTATTTATTGCGACCATTTAGTAATGAAGATGCCCGTTTGCAGGGGTACTTGCCAATAGGTAATAGCGAAGCCGGTAGAGAGCTCGCCAAAAGCGCTTCCATGGGGGAGGGTGATTTTTGGGGAGTTTGTAGACTGAAACTATATAGAGAGGTCAAGTGCACGTTTAATGATCTTGCTCATGAACGTGGAAATCTACGAAGCCTCTGCTTTACAGAACGCGGACCCCAGGCTTACCGCTTTACCTGCCCCCCCCCCGATCGCATTAGGGCGCTATGCTCAGTAGGTGCTGGCAAACAGAGGTGGCGTTTAAGTGTGTAACGCTCATCTGTCCGTCGTAGGGACCTGTAGCGTGGACGGTAGAGATTATTGCTTAACGTGATATTACCACTAATGCCCAGGGTTCCATACATTTAAACTTAAACATATCGAAAAAAGAGTTGACGGAGGAATTGTTGATTGTCGGGTCGGTAGCTCTTAAGAACAACAGATCATAGCGGCTCGTAGGTGCCGGTATTACGTGGCCCATGTGAAGTAAGTGACTGCTGCGTGGCATTAGATTGCAAGCCTCTGTGACTCAGCCATCGTTAGCACCGCAGTCATTAACTAACGTGCATTGATGCTGTATGGCAGAGCCTATTCCATTATATCGTGGAATATCGTGGCACCTTTTAAGTAAACAAGAGAGACGACCAGACAGCAGCATGAATGGCTAAAAGCCTTAAAAGCCC
>VKOC01000008.1:21084995-21101631 GCA_009364415.1 Spea multiplicata
TAAAGGGGGGAAAAAACCTGAAGATAGGTCGAAAGGGAAAATCATTGGGAGTGAAGGCTCATTGCCCGCGATAAAGTCAGCCTTCCGATAGAAACGTCTCCCTTTCCCGCATAATGGAGGATGATGTGATCTGAGAATAAATGGCCAGCGAGTTAACGCTGGACGGGGCTGCATTATAGGAATCAATGAACCCGCAGAATGGACTTCCCATCGATCCAGCTCATGAATACTCATTCCCCGAGTCTTTTCGTTGCGTTTTGTCATCTATCTGCACCTTCTGATAGACACATACGCGTTAACAACCCCCCGGCACCATCACTCAAGGAGATGGCTTAATTGCCTGTTATCTTGGCCACGGCTTCCCGTGATAAAGGCCTTGCGCGGTACGCGCTACGTTTCAATACAGAAATCGCACCAGAGTCGTAGAGGGGGAAATTTATTAAGCGTAAAAGGTGGCATCTTGGAAAAGTGGTGCAGTTGCCGTAACAACTGCTTAAAACTTTTGCGGCAGGATTGCTTCTTAAACAATAGGTGTCTGCTGAGAACAAACTTGGAAGTTTAGATTATAAGCTCACAGGACAAGGCCCTCTTCCCCTCCGACCATCACTTTAATGCATATGATACGGGGTCCTTTACATATTTATGGTTACCCTTCTAAATGCGTGGAGGGACCCTGCACAGGGATAGAAGGCAATGTTCAGCGGGGTAACCAAGTGGCAGTGGCAGATTCTCGTCTAGGCCTAAGGAGGCCGTTCGGGGGGGGGCAGCCTCTCAGCCGCATAAGCCTGGGAAGATTGCCCTGTTGGTCCATAAGCCTCCCCACTTCTCCTTGGGCTGGTTGGGGAGGTCAAAGGTCTCCGTTGTAACCGGCCCGTATACACTATCGAGCACCGTCTCTAGCCGACACATATCCCGACACATATCCCGACACTCAGCATGACAGCAGCAGCGGGCGTCAGTGGTAGGGGGCGGCTGGGGTATTGCCCCGGGTCAGGCCTAGAGCAACGCCGCACCAAGACTCTGTAAGAGCTGGGCCACCATTGGGTACCTATGTTTTGCGCTAACCTTGACAAGAAATGTAGCGGGACCAAAATAACCTGAACCTCACTTATTTAGGGACTCCGGGGTCCGAGGGAGTGCTCTATAGTAAATACCAGGTATGACAGGATCTGTCAATCTTTGAGTGGTCTTGGTGTCTAATAAATCCCCCCGTCTCATCCCCTACCCAATTACTACACTGCTAACACTAAAAAACCCACCGAAAACCCACCACACGACTATACAAATAACCGCATGTGATGGGGCCGGTGGTCCTGTGAGGGTCGGACCATCCTCCGTGTCTTTACAACGTCTCCGACATACAACCTCTACAACTACAAAGGGATATTTGTAAAGTAATTACGCTTCGTGCCTCGATCGACGTATTGACAAAGGGATTTACCGCCATCGCCGAACCGAAATAACAACGAGGAACGTCGCACGCGGAGCGTTAGAATGAGAGATTGCGATGAGCTGAGCGGAGTACCCCCTGTTTGACCAAATGTTAGCGTGTGTGTGCGGACCCCCACGGGAAACTTGTTCCAACGTTGCATTTCTCACAAGCCAGAAAGCTGAACTTTGGATTTCCTTCCCATTATCAACGAGGGCGTCGTATAGAATAATAGAAAACATACGCGACCCGATTCCCAATGTTTAGGAATAAACCAAATACTCATTTCATTCCGCTCTTTCCTTGCTCTAGATTTGTGTTGAAAGCGAAAAAGGCAAACTTTTGAGTGCCGACCAAGAATGTCAGAACACCCCCCACTCTTGGCTGAGGATACTGGGAATTATAGTCTGACAAAGGTGTCCACCTAGTGCTATTTCAGACATTAGTCCGTATTAATTATTATCATAGAAACACAGAATTTATCTGCAGATTAGACCCATTCAGCCTATCTAGTCTGCCCTTTTTAAAGACTCAGACCTTAATCAGTCGTTCAGGAGCCGTATGAATGTTTAAATTCCCTCACTGTATTAGTCTCTACCACTTCTGCTGAGAGGCAGTTCCACTGATCTACCACTGATCTTTAGATTGCAGCTTCTCGTTCTAGCCTTTTTCCTCCTACTCTCCGTCCCCTCACAATATTTCTTTTTTCCTTTTTTAACTCTTTTTCTCTATAAACAAATCTCCGCTGATCCCCGTGAGCGGGGGTCTTCTTTGAATGGAGCCCAGTTGTGTGTGTGTGTTCATTCTTTCGCTCTGTGGTCTGTGGTGTTCCTGGCTTTGATCTGTGCGCACCCTCATTCCTGGGAGGCTGTAACGGTTGTCTGTGCACCTGGACCCTTGAAGCGTAAACAGCAGGTAAGCGGTTAACCCCGCGCAGACTGTGTTTGATCGGCCGTTAATGGAATGAGTCTTTAAACTGGCTTTTATGCCTTTAATTGAGGCGTAGTGATCGATGCCGGACACATATTTGTTTCAGTGCACGGAATTCATTTTGAAAGTGAAATATTAATCTACATTATATTATTATAATTTTAGATTATTATTATTTATTGTTTTATATAGAGCCATCAACTGCCGTAGCGCTGTACAATCTACATGCTGAACGACTGAATCCAATTTATAAACTGGATTTATTTTAGAATTGTTGCTGGAACCAGCAGAGTGTTTTTGTTCTACAACAGCCCAACGACAGAGAGAAATAGGGCTAAATTCACTAAGCTCAGGGTTTTAAAGATGAGCTCCGAACAATATATTATAATTAAATTATATTATAATATAATAATATATTAGCATTGTGTAAATCTTCTCAGCCCAATCTACTAGGCACCCTGACTTATCTTATACTGTTTACTGTCTGTGGTAAACCATTGAATGGCTCAGTCTTAATCATCCAGCCAGACATTCTGACTAATGAAAATGTATGGAGGAAGGACTTCATTAGCATTACCATAAAGCATTCACTCAGTGTGGTGTTTGAGCAGAGAAAGTCATCCGAAATATAACATGACTGACAGCAATGGCCGCCTCCAGGTCTGCAGGTAAAGGGGAGTTTAATGGAACAAAATGAGATAAGAGTAGGTTTTTGGTAATAATAACCAACATTACCATAGAGCGCTGGGGGTTATGCTTAAAAAAAAAAATATTTCAGGTACTGAATAAAGGCTAAACTAGGACTCAGCTTCCCAGCTTGATGCGGTAGAAATTTGGTAGCATTAAGTTCCTACATATTACAAGTTTACTTGGTTCTCCGTAGACTGCACAGACTCCAAACCACCTAAGGGGGCCACTTTTATGTAGTGGGGGCAGGAAACATTGGCCGGTGACTTGACTAAGACTTTTAGGTTGGCTTGGTAACGTGGCCTTATGATAAATAATTGAGTAATTGGGAAGGCCATTTTGAAAACGAGCCAAAATATTGCAATTAAACATTTTCATGCTCTTTAAACTGCCATTACTGAGGCTCTGTTACACACAAATACACTCCTTTCTGAGTTTCTTTGTCCTTCGGTCATTGTAGCTGCCCAACTGACCTGCTTTTTCCAGACAGTGGGGATCAAGGGCAGGTTGGGGGGACTCTTTAATCTCCGTTGACCAGTCGAGGTCGCTGTACAATCAATGGAGATCTGGGCTGCACACGGCCACTTTGTGAGGTCCTGCAGCTGAGCACCCCTTGTTGAGTAAGGTAGACAGGGTGGCCAAGTCTATAGTCCTGTCCAATTCCATTTATGGACTTGCCCACTTGCCCCGACACAGGGGTCCCGATTTGGACATGTTGAAATGTGTTCAGGTGACCCCAGGTGTATCAAAAATAATGACAAGTCTGAAATAATGAAATAAGTTTATGATCTTTCTTCTAGGGTCTCTTTGGGATTTCAAAGATTTGGTGCATATAGAGAGCTTTCTGAGATCCCTGGAAATGTTGCATCAAAAATGATCCACATGAGCGCTCTAAAAACATGTAGATTGGGGGTATTGAAAAAAGTACTACTAATTCAACCGCGTACAGGAAGGAAACATTTCTACAAGCAAGAAAGGTGGGAGAACAAGGGTCATGCTTTGAACATAGAGGGTGGTAAAAAGGAGTCAGCGTGTCCTCCCAAGAGAAATAGGAGAAGACTTATTGAATTAGTCCCCAGAAGTGCCTGGCACAGACGTAGCGCTGGTGTATCGTAGTTAGACAGTCTAGAAAGGCAGGGGGATTCAGCAGACGTAGCTGTGGCGTCTATGTTGAGGAATCATATAATCTAAAAACAATGAAAAATATAAAAGTTAACGGACATTTAAAAAAAAATGTTACATTTATAGAGCCCCAGCAGATTTAGTGGAGAATACAAGATTAACAGTAAACACCCCAAGGGGGTTATTCCAAAGAATAATGCATAATTCGTTTAATAGGCATCCTTGAAGGAATTAAAAACGTATCTTAGGTAGAAGCTGCAGATCCACAGCTGCAGCAGAATGCATCTTCAGTGGTCCTATGATTCTCATCATTGATTGGCTGCTTAAAGCACGCGTGTTAGGCCAATCTTCAATGTTTGCCAAGCCAGTGCTGGAGCATGGCAAATACGGGCAAATGGGGGGGTCTGCATTTGCCAGGGGGACATCATGAAAATGTCAAACAAATTACAAACAAAAGTAATACCAGATTTTCTTGATCTATACATTTGCTTGTTATTTGCAGAGCAGATTTGACGTGTAGCCCATGACATGCAAAACGATTTTTCCCAATTCTTTTTTTTTCCCCGTTAGTTCTGTGTAACTTATTTCTTCCCCAAAATGTGCAGGAAATGCTGAATTTGTTATTTCAGAGTATATTCCTTTTTTTTTTAATCAATGCAATTTGCATGTTCCAGACGTTCCTATGGCCGCAGAACGCGCAGAGTATGTTAGCGCTTTATAAATAAACATCGCACACTATAACTACAGCTGCAAAACAGAACCACATGAAACGGACGAAGAAAAATAAATATAAAACCAGCGTTTCTCCAATCTGACGGGTGAAAATTACCCAAATTACCTGGCCCAAAAATGTCATTTCTCAACATTGTTTAAAACAATGTTTTCAACAGTTACAGCGTGCAGCAGACCATATATCTTCTACCGTCTTGCCCTCGTTGATCGTAACACTTTCTATGGCAAATGTTATGGAAAGAAATTTCAGAATAAATACAAAAAAAATCTTTTTCCACAATTTCTGCAATTTACTAACAATGGCAGACTGACTTAACGCTGCTTATTTATTTTCTACTTTTTGCAAGTCTTTATTTTAGATAAACACCTTGAGGGTCCACGGAAGTCAGTAGAACTTTAGAGCTGGGAAGAGCGATACATACAGAAAGCAGGTCATGGACATGAGAGAAGAGAGAGAGTAGATGGAAAGGTAACGAGGAAAACACAAAATGAGACAAAATGAGACATAAAAAACATGCAAAAAAAATAAGAAAAATGGCCCAGCATCTACCGAGTGGAGAACACCCCCTCCTACTCTTGCCAGCCTTTCCTTGGGTGAAGTTGGCCAGAGAATGGCCCCATGATGATGATTTTTACTTATTTTCTGAGTTTGCTAAAGTGACATCTCGAAATTCCATTAAGAACTAATTGAGCAGATTCAGTACGTTTTCCAGGAAAAACTTGAAGACTCCAGTCTGCATGGAGGTCATTGAGTGGTACTCAACTTGGGATGACTCCAAACGTGCAGGAAAAAAAAGTAAAGGAAGGCCAAGTTAATTTTGCATTCCAACTCATGGCAACCACTGCTTGCTACAGCTTCCAGGGTCCTGATCCATCTGACCAAGGGAGTAACAATGTAGGAAGAAGGATGGGGTGGATTTGGGTCCAAAAAAGGTCCACTCATTTGTTTTTGTCAGTAAGTTGACTGTTTGACCAGACTTTTTCCCCCTCTTAAATACCTGACAAAGAGAACCAGAATATTCCTGTTTTTAAATGGGATTTTCCATGGGATTTTTTTTTCTCATTGACCATAAACCCCAGCGCTGTATACAAATAATGTCGGTTGGGATTGACGAAAACAGCTATTAGTGACCCACATTACTGGGCTTTGATTGCGCTTAGAGCTGGTCTCAATTCACTTTTTATGTGAGTGTAGCTTAATAAAAGTGTGTTGTTTTTACCACTTAGCAGTACTACACTATATTTTCCTTAGATTAGAGAATTTCTCTCTTGTGCTGGACACCATTGTTGCCACACTAAGTTGACACTTTATGGCAATGCTAATGAAGTCAGTTCCTCCATAGACTTTCATTAGTCAGAGTGTCCAGGCGGGTGATTAACACTGAGTAATTCTATTGTTTCCCACAGGCAGTATGATAAGGAGTCAGGGAGCTAGAACACATTTAAACCGCTAATATGCAGCTTCCTGATAATGTTATACTGTGCAACATCTAGAAATGTTTTAATCAAGTAATAAATAATTTGGGTGGTAACAAAATGAAATGTTATAAAAATAGACTGTGTATGGCAAACGACGACATACTTTGCAAAAATACTAAAATTCCTTATAAAATGAATTTACTTTACAGCTTTTCTATTACACATATAGTTATTTACACCTCTACAATTTATCTTGTCCTATGAGAACTTTTTTTTTTGGAAGTGACCGTTACAAATCCTTACATAACTTCAGCTTTTCATGTTTGAAAACGCACCCCTAAATTGGTTTGTCCTGGATACAAGCTTTTTCGCCATTCTGCATTACAACGTGGTGCACCACGTAACCATTACTGTACCAGGGGAACCATTGATGTGTGACGCTGAAAGGGTTAAACCAAAATATACCACAGACCGTGATGATCTATGAAAAGTAACATTTCCTTACATTCAATCTAAGCCTCTGACCCTCTGCTTTTAGTTTCTGGCCTCTTGTTCTAACAATTCTCCACCTTTGAAATAAAATCCCCTCCTGTACTCTGTTAAATCCCTGAAAATCCTCTGAAAGTGAAGCCAACCGCTAACACAAGAGCGTAACATTACATTTGTCAATGTTACAGAATTATTACATCTCTGTTACATAAACATTAACCCCTTCAGTCCCCTATGGACGTACCGGTACGTCCTGCCCTTGTTGCAGAGGCAGGGACACATCGTTTGACAGCTTGGACCCCCCCTAACAGCATAAGCCAGCATCAATAAATAATTTTATGAATAAAGGCAATCCGATACAAGTGGCTTGGTTTGTGACTTCATGGGATATATAAGTGCTGTGTACATTGTGTTGGTTATAACGGGGCATATAAGGAATGAATGCTTATAGGAAGATCAGAACTCGTATGATCCCAGCAAGGTTTCTGATACACTATACACAGTTAATTGTTACAAGAATATATTCCATAGGTCTTCCGTCAACGAAAGCTGCTCTCAACCAACTGCTCCACCTGGACCCCGATTTATTGTGCTCTATAACCACCTGTGCACCCTTTCCCGTGCAACACATTGATGTAAAATTACTGCGACACCATTATAAATAAGTTATGCCGCAGTTATAAAAGGGAAGAAATTGCGCTGTAGCAATTATGTTCACCAAGATGACAAACTAAATTTCAAGCTCTGTGCCGGTTGTAACCTGGGGAATATAAACCTCATAATTTCCATTCATTTCAGATAATTTGCAGTAATTTCTACATGTAATAACTTTGTAATGAAAAAACACAGTGGTATTGAAGTGCTTCGACTCGTTGTTTTTTTTTTGTTTCTAGGTAAGGCATGGTCCCTAAAATAAATAATAAAAATAATATTTCCTATTTTCAGAGCGAACGTTGGATAATTTCGCAGGAAAATCATAAACCAATACCAAGGGGTAAATCTCTTGTCCACAAAATGAAAAATAAATTGAGTTAAAGCAAGTGAAAAAAAAAAGTGTTATAGACAATGGATTTTTTTATTGTTAGTTTTATTAAATTGTGTGATTCTTTTGCTCTTAAGTACTTGAACCTTTTCCAACGAAAAAAAAGGGGAATGCAGGAAAATATACATGTATATTCTCAGCAAATAATAGTAACCAATTATGCTCATTATTACTGAATATTAACCTTTTCACCTCTCCGTCTCGGGAGTTTTACATAATTCGTGTGGTTTAAATACAAAAAAAGTCACTCTTAATTCCCAATTATATTTATGTTTGGAGAACATCGCATTGTAGATGGTAACAGTGATTCATTTTCTCTCTTGATAAACTAAAACCGGAACTGGGTTGCCCATCATGGCCGGGTAGGAAAGAGTGTTTATAGTGTTTTTGGACCTCTATTTACCGGCTTTTTTGTTTGGGTGCATGGAGGATCCAAGATGATCACAAGAACCTAATTTGCAAAATACCATGAATAGATACTCAGACCATTATGAGCCCAAATTTGAATATTATTATGTCTGACCAAACGTGACCAGCGTTGTAGTCTTCCATCAACTGGAGGGTTTACAGAATTACAGCACTCACCCTGGGAGAGAAAAGATAGTGTCAAGGGTGAACAGAATGAACATTTAAATTCCCTTACTGTATCAATATGCCAAATTACCAATGGTTTGACACTTCACATGTGCCTCAACCATAAGTGTGTTGTAAAGACCATGATTACCTATTCGATTTTTGGCTCATGGGGTGTTCTAACTTCCAACTTGGGAAATATGTAATGCCCCAGATGGCTTTACCCATAATATGTGGGCTACACAGGGTCATCACATTCCACCAACGGAAGGTCCAATCTCCACCAGTTTCCTTCCAGCATGCGGGCATTCCCATGGGGCCGTTGGCTACGCACCGATAAATGGATTGGTGGAAATTTCCACTAGCCCACTAGCTATATCTGTATAGAGTAAAGAGAGGAAACAACTCTGCAAAATATCTAAACCTTCACCGTCATAGATTAAAATTATGAAGGATAACAATATAAAGCTGACCTGTAAACAGATAGAAGTGGTGGCTGATAAGCAGCCGTCTGAAGTTCTCTATATGCCCTGTCATAGATATGCACTATATACAGTACATGTAACAGGAGAACTGGGCATAAGGAAGTCCTTAAATAAAATCCTATAATCATTTGTCCTGAGCATGGCCGTTCCGAAAGTGGTATAAACCAGGGAATCACAGTGTGCCCGGGCCCCTAGGGGTCCCAAAATGTTAAAAAAAAGTGTAAATACCAAACGCAGTCCTAGTGGCTGTGTTTGGTATTGCAAGTAAAAACCAAACAAATCAAAAAAGGCTTAGGTGGTGGACAAGCCAGAGAAGCCAAGGGGGGGAATTGCCTCCTGACCCCCTTGCCAGCCTTTTTCTTGTTTCTAGGTTTAATGCTCAGCAAAGAACACTTTAAGCGTATGCTGTGTAGCCGGATGGCCTTTTAATTTGTCTAGTGGCAGGCTAGTGTCCCAATGGCACAGACAGGTCACAGCAGTGCATGTTCCCTATTTATCAACATAGGCCATTGATCAATATTATTACCTAAAAGCACATCAAAACTACAAGGTGTCTGGACATAGCTGCCAATTTCGATGTATTATATGCATAATGTTCCCATTCTGCTAATTTGCATAAAACCGCATTAGCTGCAGTAGCCGTTCCTCTTTCAAAAAGAATGAAAAATACTGTTTAAAAATATATATTATTTTTTTTGCCAGGCATTAAAATCCAGGCCTAGGTATACAACATGAGCCCAACTTGACGGTAAAACTACAGTAACGTTACTGTATGTAACGTACATTCAACGCATACCACAGCGGCCAAAAGTCACGGCATTAGACACATTTATTGGCAATTATCACAGTAATCTTTAACCTTTCGTGACATGACAAGGTAATGCAAGAACAAACAAAGGCAGGGTGTATGAACTCGGGTTAAACAAGTTTACTTTCTGTGATGTCCTGGAGTCCTCACCCAGTTACCATCTGGTCATCACAGGACTGATTGGGGCAGATACGGGAAAGAAGGAGTATTTACACGTGAGCGGTGCAATCTACTCGGCCGATCGGTTACTATGGCTCCTTCACAACAGATAATATCATATGTTATCTGCTTTACAGGTCTGTATGCTGTTGACCCATATGAATGACAAGGTCCACTAAGGTACATATGGCATGTTATGTATGTGTTTGTCGAGAGAAATGGCGGCAGATAATTAAAAAAAAATGTATAGTTACCTGACATTTGGCGCCCAATGTGACGGGACCACAAATACAGGCCTGCCCACAATCCCCTCCATTTATTCTCAGAATGCTCTGTGGGTAGGTATTGCCATGATCCGGCAGCCATATTTGAAGTATCTGATAGACTGGTGCTTCCCGATTCGTACGAATTGTAATCTTAACCAAATTTACCAATTTTGTTAATTTGTAAGAAGGTCCGAAAACGAGGAAGGACCCCCAAATAATAAACGAAATGAAGCAGAGAGCTCTGAATTTTCATTTGCGATTGGTTGCTTTCACACACTCACTCTCTCTCGCACCCTTACATTGACCAAAAATGGTCTGGGACTTGATGGCATAGAGCAGGGGCGTCCAACCCGTGGCCCTCCAGCTGCTGCAGGACTACATCTCCCATAATGCTCTTTCAGCTAAGGGGCTGGCTGAGGAGGATGGGAGATCTAGTCCTGCAGCAGCTGGAGGGCCGCAGGTTGGACGCCCCTGGCATATCGATTAGTTGGGCAACACTGATCTAGGTGATGGCTCTGGGTAATAACAACCATATAATTATGAGCTTTTGGCACTCCTTCCCTGTCCTGAACTGCTCTTCTTCCTCCTCCTTTCTCTTTATAAAGGCTCGTCAAGTGGAGCTACAACCAAAATCATACTGCCTGTGGTAAAGAATAGAATGGCTTGGTCTTAATCCCCTACCGGGACTCTCTGACTAATGAAAGTCTATGGAGGAACAGACTTCATTAACATAAATCAGTTTAATGTTAAATGTCTTGCGACACAAAATTAGACACTGAATTGTTGTAACCATAGAAACGTCATAAAAATTCCTATGTTGTTTCTATGTGATTAAACCTTCAACTGAAAGAATAAAATGACAGATCTGCTAAAGTTTATTTGTTTAACATAAACAGTACAATTCAGGCTTTACCTAAGGGTCAGTATCCTTAGAGAGTTCTATTATAAAACTTTAGATTGTAAGCTCTTCGAGCAGGGCCTTCCTCCCCTTGTTTCTGTGAGTCAAATTGTTCTGTTATATTTTACCCGTTATCCCCTGTTTACCCATTGTACAGCGCTGTGGAATATGACGGCGCTATATAAAATAATAAATAAAAATATAAAACATGAAGACAAAAAAATAAAATAATATTAATAATAAGACTCTACGTTCTAGATACATGTGGGATGTGCGGATACATTATTTATTCGTCTTTGATAAGGCCACTAGCTTCTGCTCAGTGCCAGTACCGGATCGTGACAGCGTGTTATGTTTTAACTCTCAAATGTCACAAAGAATCCACATTGTTGGAGATTAAAAGAACCCCGCAGTATCTGATTGACTCCGGGGTCCTGGAGGTGACTTTGAAGAAGTACAGTGGAAGTAGCTGAGAGTGACTTGACTCTGTACTCCGAGCAGTAATAGCCGGCTGGGCTCCGTGCACTGCAGGTTAAATAGAGGCAAAAGATGAAACGGCAAGAATAGAACATAGATTCGTTGTGAGAAGGGACATTTTAATGGTCCATGAAAAAGAAAGATGTTTGTCTTCTGCTAGTTTGACGAGGCTAACTGTATAAGGATTTTCACTGGAGAGAACCTAAAGACAGTTCTTCCCACCTCCTTTCCTCTTTTTCTTTTTTCTCTCTCTTCCATAGTCTTTTTTCCAGTTCTTGGTTCTCTTCTCCCACCCCTCAGCATCTTTTCCACCTTTCTATTTTCCATTGCTATTTTCCTTTTCTCTTTTTTCGTTTGCTTTTCCCAAATCCTTCCCTCTTTTTTTATTCTCCTCTTCATGCTTACTCTATTTTCACTCTGCTTTCTTCCTATCCATAGCCCATTGCTCTTCCATTCTCTCCCCTTTCTATCAGTCCGCTTTTCCACTTTCGGAATGATTAGTTTGGCAAATGGATAATGGAAGAAGTTGGCCGTGGTAGGGTCTGTTAGTGAGCACCATGTTCCATCTACAAACCACGCAAGGGCAGCTTTTTTCTACCATAACTTCTTTTTACTTTGAATGACACGTGCGGTAGAGTAATGGAGGGCAGGCCCCCCTCGCCCAAAAAATGACAGATGTACAGAAAGCTAATACAGTGAGGGAATTACATGGAAACTACATGGAAAAGGCATATGACTCCAGAATATAAGATGAGACCATCGGCTGACTCACGCTTGAGTCGTTAAAAGAAAACGGACAGACTAGATGGACCGAATGGTTCTTATCTTCAGTCAAATTCAATAATTTCTTTGTTTCTTATGTTAAACTTTTTATATCCCAAGAGCATAACCAATATTATTTATTGAGATCTTTATTTTATGCTATTAAATATAGGCATCGCTTTGTAGGTGGCCAAAATTTTGACCTATACATTGTGATATTGTTTCGTTTGCAAGCAAATATATATATATATATATATATAAAACGTTATTTTACTTGGAAGACGTTAGCTATCTTCTCTATGTCCTGAGATACAGACGACACATAAATATTTATTCATTTCATTCATCTACTTGTTCGTGTTCCATAATTCTGCTTTGCCCATTGTCCGTTTATACTCCGCAATATGTAAATGTCTCTCCGAAAATAAGTTTTATTTCTGTTGTTCCTCAAGGATGCACACGCTGTGGCTGAGCCACGTCTCCCTTTGATGCTTCCGATACGATTCTATTAAACACTAGAGTTCGAGAATCTTGCAACGCAGTAAAGTGTGAAGGATGTTTGAAGGACAAACAGTCGCTCAACTGGTTTGTCATGAATGCAGTGACACAAAACCTAGATTCTCTCGGAGCTTCCCAGGCTTTGTTTTCAGCCACAGTCGCTTCATATCAGTGATCATGCGATGGAGTCAACCTCATCACCCCAGAGTTTGATCAAAAATCCTTCTTTTCAATAACCCTATGACCGTGGCGTCCATCAGATTAACAACAACTTTGAAATTGAATATATCGATAGGGCTGGAGTCAATAACTTGTGCTATAGATTTACCTTAGATAATAGTGGTTCTACGTTAGGGTGAGAAGATTGATCTTAATCAGATTTTATTGAATGTTGAAGAAAGAATCTTTAGAGGGGGGAAAAACTATGAAAATGAAAACTAATTTTTGGCCAATTCTACAAAGCACTCTTGGTCTCCAGAAGATGTGGCCATTTAAATACTGTACCTTTGGTATGGTCCATGGTCTTCACAAAAAGTCCATGGTCTTTACATTAACATCATAATAAATCTTAAAGCCCAACCTGATTAAAACAATAGATAGCTACCCTTCCTTATCCCAAGTTATTGGCCAAACCACGTTATGTTACATTTATATTCTTATTTTTACTGAACATCTTTATTTCATCCAAAGAAAGTTGGGAAAACTCAGATGAAACGGTGTCTTCAAAAATGTCCGACACACACGGACGTGTGCAAAACCTGTAACGTCAACTACTAATGACAATATAATACACAGTTTTCCATTATTTCACTGATAATTCACATTAAACATAAAATATAAAGTTTGACAGCAGATAAGGAGAATTGAGCCCTTCTAGTCTGTCCATGTTCCTACCTGCTATAAGACCTCGAACCTTACTTTGTCCTTCGCCCTGTCTTATAATCAGGATATTCCCTCTGTATCAACTTCTATTACTTCAGCTGGAAGACTGTTCCACTTATCCACCACCATCTCAGCGAAGTAAGACTTTCTTATATTGCATACATAAGCATTCCACCTTGTCTGTGACCTCTTTACCATTCATTCCTCCAACCTTCTAGACCTTGTACGCCTTACTATTATTTGCAAAAAAAACACAAGCCAAAAAAAGTTAGTTGGACTTTTAAAGCAGAAGATTTTCCCCTTAATTAGCTGTTCCATTTTTGTTTTTTTTTACAAAGGAATTAATTAGCATATTGGCTGGCGCAATAACATTGTTTTATTTATTTTCAAAAAAAAAGATACCAAATTAATTTTGGCTTATAATATGAGCAACATGAAAGTGCCACTGCCTTTTGTCTTCCTCAATTCACGGCTACCCGCTTCTATCTACAATGCACAATTTCAATTATCCGAAATTGTTTTCCACGCGATGGCGGAAATTTTTTTTAAAAAAAAAGCGTGTGATCTGTGAGAATGCGGTAAGTGTCTAATTGAAGGGAACGCTGTGTCTTTGCTATCTATGAAGGAATGGCTCATTCCGCTATTCAAAATGGGCTCTAGATAATGGAACTGAAAATAATTTCAATTAAAACTGGATGTATATATGTGTATATATATATATTTGCTGTTATATCTGCTCTTCTGTGAATTCCGAAAGAGAATTTGCTGTAAATATCCAAAAAAAAAAGCACTGAAAAAGTCCTGTTTTGTATAATTGATGCAGATATACTCATCGTATTAATTGGTCCAGTTTTTCAGCCAGACTGTTCAACAACTTAATTGTTTTCCACATCAGTGGGAATTATTTTCTATCATTAGCATCAAAACCAACATTCAAGTTGTGTATTCGAGTGGATCTGTCACCTGGACCCGCTTCCAGATCCCCGGTTGAAGCTCACCTGTACTGAGTGCGGTTCTGAAGACCTCATGTCTAGAGACGTTTCTGGATAGTGTGCATAGGAGGGCGAATAAAACGGCGAATGGTTGAAGGACTAAAGGGGTCTCAATATGTCCTGCTTGGGGGGGAGAGAAGAGAGGAGATGAGATAGAAACATGGAGGGATTTAACCAAGTGCAGGCGGGAACAGCCTGCCAACAGAAGTGGTAGAGCTTAATACAGTGAGGCAAGTAAAACATGCATGGGATAGGCATATGGCTCCTTCATCTAAGACGAGACCAAAGACTGATTAGGGTCCAAGTCTTACATCAGAAAGAATAGACAGACTAGATCCAAGATATAACCTTTTCCTAGTTCTTAAAATCAGATGGGGTTTATTCACTAAACAGCGTTGAGCTAAAATCAGCTGCTTGTAAATGGCTACAAACTTTACAAAGGACACAGAAAGCTGTGAATGGGATAAGTAAGCAATTCCGGCTATAAGATGGTTTCGTTTAGACAGGGATCGTGTTAAGTCTTCACTGTAAGGTCACGAGGATCCAGAGCGATATACATTCTGGCTGGGTCTGTTTTCCATCCGTGATATTAGACAGAGGCTTATAAGACAGAGGATTTCTTACAGGACTCCATGCAGATCTTAAAATAAACCTTCCTGTTATGTGCATTCCCTCATGCGTCCCGTATATTACTAGTCACCCCCGTCCCCGTCCAGCTTTGTTGAGATTTCTGGGTGAAAGGTAAACTGGAAGATAAAATCAGAGACAGTAAGGTTATAAAGGCTAAACACTCATGGGGTATTTGACAGAGGTAGATAATATAAAGCGTTGGCTGTTGTACAGATGGTACAGAAGTGATCAACAAAGCTGGCCCTAGGGCGGTAAGGGGCCGAGGTCAAATGTAACATTTGTTCTGGTGCCCCTTTCCACACCATATGGTAAAACCTTGGAGCCTCCTAGTGATGTTCTCCTTCAGTTCTTCTACTCCTTCTCCTTATGGGAGGGTGCGGGGCAAACTCCAATATTCAGGGTAGGAATAAAGAGTGAGACGAGGATCCTTCCACCCAGAAGAGGCCTAAGAGAAGCCTCACCTCCCCAACCCAGACCCATCAGCTCTCAGTAGAGCCTTGAGGACAAAGCCCTAGTATGTACCAGATATGGTAGAAGAAGAAAACTAGAATGTCAAGAACCATGAAATAGTCGGGCATGCCGCTGGTAGAGGGATAACCTGCCAACCTTCCAAGGCTATAATTCCACACCACAGGGTATTTGATTATTTTATTTAAAAATGCCAATTTCCTGTCCTTCAATCACCCCCCCCAAAAAAAAATCTTGATTATTTTAATAAATTCTATGGCCAGGTCTAAATGTTGATCTGGCTAATAGCTAATTATGTTAGATTTCTAATTTTACCAAAATTTGGAATATCCCAGTCCTAAGGGAGGTATATAAAACGCAACAATGGAAGACAAGTGACAATAATATTCTAAGAATAAAGATGCTTTACAAATATTACCTTTCATGTAGCGGTTTCTTTCTGCTCTACACCCGATATTGATCTACCTTCCTAAAGTCATCTGAATTTAATTTATTTTAATTAGTTTTTAACATTGGTAAACGGCAGCGGGAAAATGATGAATAATAATTATTTCTCACTTTCCCAGCTTCGTCCGCGGTTTCAGCAGCAATAATATTTAATTAAAACCAATGGTTTGTTGAAATGACGAGCCCCAAGAATTATCATTTTAAAACGAACAGCTTTTTTTTCCAACACTAAAACAAAATTCCCAAGCGAATTTCTCTTTTTTTTTTCTTTTTTTAAAATATGTGTTCGTTTGCATTTGTTTGTTAAACGGGACAACTTACTGATACTGACAACCTCACCGTAGAAGAATGTGTATTAAAATTTGCGGGTGCTTTAATATGCATTTTTTTAAAAAATGACAATAAAATTACAATAAAAGACTTGCCTTCCGTAGTAGCTGC
>VKOC01000008.1:21126159-21173215 GCA_009364415.1 Spea multiplicata
TCGCTTACTATGCAGCGGCCACCCTTTCCTCCCCGGGTGTATTTTGCTCTTGTTAGCTGTAGTTATTGTTTTTGTAACCAGAACTGAACGTTGACCTAGTTTGAGAGATTGAGCATCGTTCAAACCTCTGTGTTGTGGCGTTTTCAATAAAGCTTGTTGAGAGGGATATAGAAAAAAAAATCTCTCTCTCTCTCTCTCTCTCTCACACACAGAGGCTCAGATGTGTCGGAGACACCGGAGGGAGCGGATCGTTGATGTGGCTTCGCTCGGGGATTATATGCAAACCGGACATATTCTGCACATGAGAAGGGCAAATAGGCGTAAATATATTAATAGAGGGGAGGGGCAACTCCATGGGACCTTCTCCTATCTGTTCTGCACAAGTTCCTGGGACATGAGGACCTGTCAGCAATGAATGAGCCTTCACCCGTTGGCTTTTGGTACATCGCTCGTTTTATTATATAGCGAAGGGATGTTTGGAAGGTGTAGTTGAGGGGAGGTTTTGGATTTTTTTTGTCATCTACACCCCTCTTCTTGTTACCCTTCACTAATATGGCCAAACATTCCCAAGGAGGGTCTGTGGAAGATCTCGGCAAGATCTCTGATGAGGAGCTGCTGAGATGGAGCAAGGAGGACATTGTGAAGAGGTTGAGGAAAGTGGAGACGGAGAAGATTAATCTGATGGTGGAACACGGAAATCTGATGAAAGATGTGAACAGGAGGCTGCAGGTCCATCTGCACGAGATCAGGGGCTTGAAGGAGGTCAACCAAAAACTTCAGGATGATAACCAGGAGCTGAGGGAACTCTGCTGCTTCCTGGACGACGACAGGCAAAAGGGCAAGAAGTTGTCCAGGGAATGGCAGAGGTTTGGTAGACACACTGCCAGTGTCTTGTGGAAGGAGGTTGCAGCTTATCAGCAGAAGCTGAAGGAGCTGGAGATGAAGCAGGAGTCCCTCCTGAGGGACAACCTGGAACTCAAGGAGATAGTCCTTATGATGGACGAGGAGAGGAATGGACCTGGGTCTAGGAGTTCCATAGACAGCCAGACCAGTTTGACCAATTTGAATGGGGGATCTGGCACCAGGGATGTAGGTGATGGGAGTAGCACCTCCAGCACTGGTAGTGTAGGCAGTCCTGACCACAATCATCATCATCATCCTCCTCACCCCAAACCATTGGAGAACAAAGCTGGAACTATAAGAAGATCAGCCGATGACCTCTCCACCCCACCCCACCACAGAAGCATCCCAAATGGTCTGAATGGTAAGTGTGTGCGGCGCTTGCTTTGTCATCAGGGTTTCCCTGGTGATTCTTGTTTGAAGTTCTCAGCAAAATAACCATGTGAAGGAGACAGTTTGAGATTTCCAGGCATGTCAAGAACATAAATACTTTTAACCCAACTTCATTTGATTTATGGGTTTTTTTAAGGTTAACTTTTAGTGACATGGAGATCTTTGCTAATTAAAAGTAGGTGATCTTGATTTTTTTTTTGCACTGAATCTCTACTAATCAACAGAAATTATTTGTCCGCATTCTGTATTATGTGTTATATTTTATTGTTATGGACCCATTGGATTTGGGGACCATATGCCTTACCAAAAGTGGTGAAAATGGCTTTTGCCGTGCAACTATATTTCTTGTGTGATCAGAAAACATGCCTAGGGACCACACCTGGCCCCCAATCATCTTTCTATTTTGTGGTGTGTGGGGGTCTTAATACAGATTGAGGAAGAATGTACTCAGCACCTGTTGATGATCTTTACTCCCCCCTTTGTACTGCACTTCTGTCTCTGTTGGTGCTTATGGTAATATTCAATGGTTGTATGCAGATGCGCCTTTGATTGTATAATGCAGGATGGATTTAAAGGGGTATCGAGTATGGTGGGCATCTGCCAGTGCAGAGGATCCTCTCCAGTCCCCATGTTCAGCTGATGTACTAGGGAGTATAATGGCTGGCTAACCGCAGAACACAACCCTGATGGTATAGTGATGGTGAATCAGTGAAAGCGCTGGTGTTTATTGCACGATGACACATTCCCCCAGCGTCTCCCGTGTAAACGCAGTCAACGTGAAGCCCGCATTGATCGTTGCCCCAGTGCAAGGTTAATATTTACAGTTGGTGCAGAGTGTTTGCTCTTTGGAGCTGGGTTGAGTCCAGTACTGGGTGTATGTGTAATGGGAGGCTTTACAGTCTGGCACACGCGATTCTCTCTCGATCTAAAGAGTTGCTGCTTTTTTAACCCTTAGGAAAAGCACAGCTCTGGTGCAAGGTGGTAAAGATTGGACACCAGAAGCATTGCTTTGGTTGCCACGGTGACTGCACCTTGCACCAGTATTGTATGCATAAAACCGCTGTGTCCGAGAAGGATGAAGAACGCTTTCACAAAAAAGTTTGAATCCTGATTAAACTCTATTTCATGATTCAGTGCGAGGGTTAAACATGAGATGTCTCTTTTGGCTTCCTGCACTCCTTGCCCGTCTCTCTGCTCATAGCACCGGTTAGGTAGTAGTGGGAACCAGTGCTGGCCATTTTTCCAGGCAGAGAAAGTCGATCTTCTGCACAGAGTAACTGGTTCAGTTCATTTCTCTTGGACTTACTTAGGTTGTTTAGCTTTGGGATGCTCTCCTGGCTCCTAACTGACATTATCCTTGCTGCCAGCTGGGAAATATCTAACATGCGCGCTCTAATAACCGAGTCGCTCATTCAAAATGATCTATATATTTTTTTAATGATTTCATAAGTGTAGCTGAGGACTAAAAATGTTTCAGGAATGGCACGAAAAGATGGCTCTCCGTTGGAAGGACTCTTTCTTCTCCAGAGTGCTGGGATAGTTTCGTAGGGTGTATGTCGCCATCTAAGCAGACATAGTCTCTGACATAGTCTTTATTGTGTTGGGATGTCAGCATGCATCTGTGGATGGAATTCACTTTTTGTACCATTTAGGTAAAAAAAAATGCCTCTCGAGAGCTCGTCTATGCCTACTGCTGGAAGACAAGGTATAACAAAAGGTAGTTGGTAATGCAATAGCATCCCAGCGGAAGCATTAGAGGGGCGGAATGGATGTCTGACAGCTGTGATAAATGCTGATTTAGCAGAAGAGGAAACCTGGAAGCCCTGGTAGTCATTCATCAGAGCCGAGAGAAGACCTAGGTGTTTGAGTGAAGACCTACGGTAGGTGTATGAGAGAAGACCTACGGTCGGTGTATGAGAGAAGACCTACGGTCGGTGTATGAGTGAAGACCTACGGTCGGTGTATGAGTGAAGACCTACGGTCGGTGTATGAGTGAAGACCTACGGTCGGTGTATGAGTGAAGACCTAGATGTGCGTTAGATTGGCCTGGATGTTCTTATCTTCTGTCAAGTATCCAATTTCTATGTAAGATCAGTTCCTGCCCTGTTTTTCTTTTACTTTTTGTCATGTGTCAAATAAACCCTCTCGGAGACCATACACAGCACCTCTGTGCCTGTCCGATCATGCTAAATTTCTGAAAGATTATGAGGATAGCGCCTTATAAAACCTAATGGGAAGAGCGTGCGTGCCAGCGTGTGTATGTGTATATAATATATACATACACATTTAATAATATGTTTACACGAGATTTATGAGAACTGTGCATTAGAATAAACAGCAATTACCAGCAGAGTCCAGAGTCCGTTCTCGTGACGGGTGTTTAGACGGGAGGGTTGTATATGGGGATTATCACATAAGTTTTGATTGACAGGATTCCAGGAAGTGCTCTGTGACCTCTGTGCGTTGCAGGCCAACGTGCAGGTGGCGTGCAAGGAATCCGGATAGTCGGGTAGGGGATAAATACCTTCATTGTGGCAGGGAATACGAAGACCGTAATCACTAAACTTACAGCGCCTGGAAGAACTCTTGCTGGAGGACAATGCGGGGGTTAATATCATTATTGCTCGCCTGTAAAGCAATAGTCAGCCGTTCCATAAAGTCATAAAATGTGGAAAATACACAGATAAGTAAGAATTTATAGCCCGGCTTGCAGTCCAGTTCACTTTTAGAGGTATAAACAGAAAGCCCCGTGTATTTTATAACAAAATGTGTATAACTCCTGTATCAGCTCCGTTGTCCAGCTACTTCCGCAAAAGGGCCAGGCGCACCATCTTCCCTGATCGGAGGAACGTGAGAGAGCATGAAGGAGCTCTTAGTCCAGGGCTTGGCAAACCCTAGGCGCCTGATTGGCATGGCGACTAGAAACCACTTGTTGGCCTAGGGTTTTGTTGGACTGCCATCATGAATCCCGTGTAGCGAGTGCTGTGAGGTGAGGAATAGTGTTAGAGTGTGTAAATGCATGTCAGTGTATGGCAAAGTTGGACAAACCTGGGTGCCAGGTTGGGTAATATATAAAAATCAAAACATGATTGAGGAAGAAAAAAAAAGCTTCTAGATCCAAACCAAATTTGTCGACCCCTAGCTTGCTCGGGTGTGCGGCGGATCTGAGGTCTGAATGAAAGACGGCCTCGGATATAATGCGAGGTGTTTTTTTTTCTTCTTCAGATGAGCAAATCCGATATATTGGAAGACTGCTGAGCCTCCGATCAAATCTCCAAACTTCCATCTAACGGCCGCCCCCCTGTTCACACAGCAGGAAATGAAAAACGCCGGGGAATCATTCTCACCGGATTCCGCAAAATAGCAAAAAATATCTAAAAGTCCCAAAATGTGTCTCGTCCTCTGGGTACACTGCCAGATTCTCAGGGTCGCGGGCTCTCGGTTTACACGCCTGTTCATTCACACTGATCTCATAACAATAGAGGCTCTATTCAACTTCCCGAGCACTGGACAGAATCCCTGCTTGAACACAGTTAATACAATCACTGATCGTGTCCCTGGCCTGATTCTTGGCCTAGAGGCATTTCGTCCCACCTGCTTGCAATTAGGTTTAATACACATTTTGTACGTTTGTCCAAGTGTGTTATACTGAAAAGCATTCTAATCATTATTATTGTTTGTTTATGGAAAGATTGTCACGAATATATTTGATTTGTCATAGAGTGGCATGCAAATATATATATATATATATATATATATATATATATATATATATATATATATATATATATATATACACACACAAATACCGATGAAGTGTTATCCCCCTGGCTCTCAAAGGGTTAAGTTACCCATATAGAACACTTGTATACCCAGATGTCGGTGATGGCGGGTAGATGAACGACTTCCTTTGCTAATTTTCACTAATTTGAGTTTGCCTTAATAAAAATGTTGCAATATTAAGAAATTAGCTTGACGTCAATCAGGGGATCCTAGAGCCCAATCACTATTTAGAGCAGGGGTGTCCAACCTGCGGCCCTTAGCATTATGGGGGAGATGTAGTCCTGCAGCAGCTGGAGGGCCGCAGGTTGGACACCCCTGAGTTAGACTTCACCTCTGCGGAATTTAGTGTTGAAATGCTGAGACTATGCAGCCAGTGTTCAGGTCAAATATGCCAAAGGGCCGACGTTGAGATTAGAAGAAGAAGAAAAAAACAGTGTGCAAATAAAAGGTCACCCAGGAGAAAGTCTATAGGAAATGCAATAGCCCTGCCTCTGAAAGGGTTAAAAAGGGGAAGCTATGTAAAGAATGCAGAATGGTGACGGCTTCCCTATTAAAATGGCCGTGATCTTTCATCTTAAACGGGAACTGTTTTCGGGTTGTTTGAAGCAATCGCGTGGCTGTTCTTTAAAGCGCTGATCCGCCTTCGCTGCGAAATTTACCACTTTTTCTTGCAGCATTAAACACAATTCCTGGTACTTTTAGCACCCAAACCCTTCCCAGAAATAATTCTTCTGTCATGAAACGTTCACGCTTATGCAGCGTTCTTGCCAGGAACACTTAATTGTCATGTGACTCAAGAGCGGGCGCTGATAGGTTGTTACCATGGAAACTGAAAAGCTTATGAAATGTTTCCGTGTGATGAAGTCATTAGATGAAAGAACAAAAGTGACGGATCTGCTAAGGTGTCTTTGCTTAACATACCATGTGGAACGGCCCCCGGTGCAGCATATTATCTGACCTAAACATTGTGCTGACCAAGTTGCCTGTCAAATGTATAGATCAAAAGACTTTTTAAACAAATAATGTGGAGGATCATTGTGTCTGCCCTGACCTCTGCTCATAATTTAAACAGCCTGTGACCCAAAGGGTTAAAAAAAATGTATATTTTGGATAAGAGGCAGCCATGAAAGATATAAGGCATCCACATGACGGGCTCACGTGCTTGCTCTTCATGGAGGAAGAAGAGGGACTTTGAGACTCTAGTTGCTGGACCTCTTTTCACCATCATAGACCTTAGTCTCGCATCGGTGGGCGGCTCTAGTTCTTAGTTTAAGATATAATTCCGTAATGCAGACCTATGTAATGTAGCATCTATGCGCAGGCAGAACGTAAAGGGTTAATTGATCACAGCTGTTTCTGTGGGATCTCCTCCAGGACGCTCATTCTCTCCGTTAAGATTCTCAACGTTGGGTGACATTTCTCTAATGCCACCCGTGGCAATATGGACGCAGGTCTGTGAATGCTGCAGAGGGGCTTATTCGCTAAACCTAGAAAGGCGATGGCTACCAGGTATAAAATCTGAGCGTCCGTTGGCTCAGCCTGTACTCTGCGGAATTACGGCTTGAGTGCTTCAGACCAGTGAAGGACCGAGTGGGTTCCTTATTTCCCAAATTAATTTTCAGCACCGATGGAAACCTAGATCCCTGCGGAAAGCCATTAGATCAGCGGGAAGATCTCGCTGGATTCCATCGCAGGCAGCTTGCTCTGGGGAGGACGTTAATGGAGGAGTTAAGTGGTAATCATCAGTAATTGATTTCTCTCCTTGACATAATGCATTCCGACTTCGATGAAGAGCTGCTGAGACAGTCGCTCCCCGCCGTGCTGACCCATATCTGCCTCCCAGCCAACGCAGTATCACCGGCACGAAAAGACGCTCGTTCCCCGCGGGTTCTTATTGATCTTGTTTACAGCTTCATTGTGCAAATCTCAATATTTAACCTGCTTTAGTTGATAGAATCCACAGGTTGTAAATTAACCCTTTTGGCTGCTGGAATGAATTTACTTGGTCACACCAAAATGATAGATGGAATTCTTCAGGGTATACTTGGGAGAGGACGACGACGGCCATGACTTAAAGGGCAATGGAATCTATATTAGAGAACCAGTGCTAGGTATCCATGTTCTATTGCGACTGTAGAACGTAGGTTCCGTCTGCGATGGTTCTAGATTATTTCTGGCCGAGTGTGATCGACCAGCGACCGCTACGCGGGAGGAACATATCAACCATCCCCCGGTCCTATATCGTTTTCCGCAAAAATGAATTCTCCGTGACGTCTGTGCGTTGTGCGGAGCGTCCAGATGGCAAGCTCTTTGCTGTTGGCAAAACAGAGACTCCACGAAGAAGTGCGTGTTTATAGCGTGTTACTTGTGTACTGTACATGGATGGGCATGTGCTGCTGCCAGGCTTTTCAAAGTGTTTTTTTTTTTTTCTTTATACTTTTTTTTTTTTTTTTAAGCCTACGTTTCTGACCGAATTGTTCCTGACCCACTTTTATAAATAGATTTCTGGTAGAGAAAGCCCGGCATTGTCTAAGTGAATTTTAGATTTGAAAGAACGCCGTACCATGGCAAATGACGTACACGCAGCCACCATTTTATATTCCTCCATAGCAACAGGATTATTCTTATCTGAGCTCCCCTGCCTTCTAAATGCCGGGGAGAGCTGTCTGTTCCTATTACCGTTACCAGGTTCTGTCTACTGCGCAAGAAAAGGAATATCAAGCCTGGAAAATGTATGAGGGAACGGGGCTCTCTGTTGTCTCCGACGCGGCACACGAATGAATCCCTGGAGCGTTCTTTGCCGCAAGTTTTTTTCCCAGTAGGTGCCAACTGTCATGACTGGATCTGGACAGTCCTGCTGGTGTTCATGTTAATCTTTCACAAGTATTATCTTGAGTTCCAGAGCTGATGATATGTGCTTTCGACTTTGTAGAAGAGAAAAGGGCTCGGTGGAGAATACGTGCCAGGGCAGGATGAGGCAACGCGCTGGTACTTGTCCTACCATCTCTTTCCATAACCCTGATATGTATGTTTTAGGGATTATTTGGCGTTTTCGCTTACCCAGAAATCCTGGCTAAGATGCTACATGTATTGGCCAACTAAACTGTATTAGATTAGATTAGTAGATTAGGGTATCTTCATCAGGCGTTTGATTCCCAGCAGAACGGATACTGTGGGTCTTGCTGGTCTCACCGAAGCTCCGTTGAGAATGTCCACACGTTGTCTCTACAGGTTTTCATGGACTGTATGCTTCTTTAGCTGTACCCAATCCTTACGTAGTTTACGGTGGCCGCCTGATAATTTGGCCAACAGCCGCTGGACTTGAAAAACTTGGGTCACCAGCGGAATTTATCATTCTGATCCTGTGGCATAAAACACTTGAAGGCAGACTTTCTCCTCTGGATGGATCCTTTCTCACAGATGGTCCACTCAGTACTGGTGTGCTCATGGTGTGTTTGGCCTTTTGCTGTATTCACAGTTAATGTAAACCCGCACAGGTAGACCAGTCACCGCCGGTCCTTGGGTTATTCCACCTGTGCACATTTCAGTCGATCCCGAAATCCCATTAGAAATAGCCAATGCCTGGAAGAATTTAGCAGAACGAGTCCATGGACATTAAAATTGACCGTTGGGTAGAATACACAATCCGCATTCTGAGATATCCTCCGACACTCTGGGGTACTCTGGATTTTTTTCTAGAATCCATTTATCTCACATGCTTCACTGTCAGGAGATGCGGCTTAGCGTTCCATACTTTGACAACCTGAAATATTATTTCAGCTCAGAACTGTTACAAGTCGAGCATAATGCGCTGTGACAATGGCCCATTGTTTCCGTTTCAAAGCAAAGCTCGCTCGTAGCCATACATGCCATCGGAACAACGCTTCGTTACTCGGATCTTCCGTTTCATCGGTTTACGGTCTCTTATTTCGCTGTAAATGATTCCATAATTTGACTTTTCTTTCATCGCCGTGATCACCGTGCAGATGAGGGTTTTTTTTACCCTTCCATTCATTCACCTGCTCCAAAGCCTTTGATTGCAATGCCGAGCGACATCTGGATTTATAGAGGTGCGGAGAGACAGAGCGAGACGCACAAAGACCAAGAAAGAAAGCCAAGGTTCCTCTTGAAGCGTCCGATTTATGCCTCCTTTAGGGACCTTGTTGCTTAATATTAATATAGATTGAAAGCTGATAAAAAACATCTTTCCATATGACATCATCGCAAGGGATACTTCCTAACATTTTGCCAACAAAAATCTCTTTTTATGCTCATTGGGAATTATAGGTATCGTAAGCAACCCCATCTTATGTATTCTGTATATAAGTAGTTTTTTGAAAGCTCTCTAGGCAGGTAAAGACTACAAAAATTGTAATTAAAGGTGCCGTCCCACTCGCATGTAAAAATAGAACGCCTTTTCTGTTCCCACGTCAGCTTATCTGTGCTTATGTTTGTATCACATGACTAATAACTGTTCCCGACAAAAAATATAAATTGTTAAATTCCGAGGTGTAGGTGGAACAGCACCTTTAACACATATTGTTACAACGGAACCTGTTCTCCGGCATTTTAGCTGTGAGTTTCTTTAGCTTTTGGAGTTTAGTTAAAATGTAATCGTTGGGCATGCGGTGCTCGGCTTGGTATTGGCGGAGTTTAAGGCAAAATTCAGTGCGAACCACACGAGGAGGTTATATTTGGTTTCCTTCACGGGCTGGCTGTATAACGCAGCGAGGTGCGATAACATGAATCATCTCCCTTGCGTCTGCACCCGGTGGGCGCGCATGCTGTGCTGTCTTATAGCAGCGACCGCGGTTGGTAGGTTTACCCTCTGTCTTATTATGTGTGTTTCCCTTTAAAGCCGCCTTCCAGAGATGGCGTGTATCATGGCTCGGGGCTCCACAAGCCCGTAGAACTCCTTTCTTTATCGCACAGTAAGGTAACCGGCTGAGGATACTGTGAGTCACAGTAGAGAGGTGGGATACAGGATGGAGGGCCCGCTGCCTGCCGCCGCCGCGTCTCGGAAAGGCTTTTTTTTCTGTTATTTCTGCATCTGTGCCGCCGTCGCTGCCAGGAAAGCCTCTTGTTATGGGATAAACAGTCTGCTGCTTCTCGCGCTTCCTAAATGGCGTTCGGCTGGAGTCGCGCCTGTGATGGGAAAACTCGTTCCATGCGGACCGCACGCTAGATTGTAAGCTCTTGAGCAGAGCCCTCTTCTGCTACCTGGGTGTCTGACCGCACGCTAGATTGTAAGCTCTTGAGCAGAGCCCTCTTCTGCTACCTGGGTGTCTTAATTTTAAGTGATTTTATGTTTTTTTTCATTCTCTTTTGTAATCGGGCTACGGAATCCGCTGTCGCTCTATGTATAAGGAATTTTCCCACGAGGGGTGCAAGTTATGGAATTAAGGCAGGGCTTTAAAAAAGACGTAGGGGGTCACACAGGGGTATTATAGAACCTACCAGTAGCTAGCAAGCTTCCTATTGAATAACCCTCTCTTATCTCCTTTCCTTTCTCTCTTCTCTCCATTATCTTTTCTCTCCATTCCTTCTCCTTTCCATTCTCTTTGCTCTCTTTTTCCATTCTCTTTGCTCTCTTTTCCACTCTCGTCTCTCCTTTCCATTCTCTTTTCTCTCTTCTCTCTTTCCATTCTCTTTGCTCTCTTCTCTCCTTTCAATTCTCTTTTCTCTCTTCTCTCTCTAATATAAATGTACATATACAAGTGTAACTTGCAGGAAGCCATGATCCAATCACCTAATAATTTATGCCGACACGGAAATCCTTCTACCCTTTCCCTGAGAAGTTTGAGATCCCCGACATCTTGGCACTTTCATTGGGCACTACCAGTAAGGAAAATGACTTCATTCTGAACAGACTTCTTTATCCTTTATGTAAACTATGAGCTCATGCTGGCAGAGATATAAGTATTGTTACCGATGACGTAAAGCAACAAAGCCAGTCTGGCACTGCGACCTGACGGATCCAGATGTCTCTCAGTGGGTAGGTTACCTGCGTGTTGCCACAGGGTCCCCCCCCCCTTATGAATTATTATTTTTGGCCATTTTTGTGGGTTTGGCAGGAACAAGGAAATATCACACGTTACACCTCTTTCCTGTCCTACGGGGAGGATCACAAATACAGATCGACCCTTATGGATTGTATTGGGGGGGCAGGGTCTCAAAGAAAGGGTAGTTATGGGGAGAGTTTAAATATTCAGTATATGCATTACACAATTTGATTTCTCCCAGCAATTAACCATTTCTGTGCCTGCCTGCATTTAAAACATGAAACCCGTTGTCTGAAGCTAGAAGCTAAAGCTACAAGCTTAATGGTGAATTCCAGATCTTAACTGTCCTTCCAGAAATAAATACATTCAAATAAAAAAAAAATATATATTTTTTTTATTTTATTTTACACAAAATAAAAATTAAATCGGTCTATATTATACATTTTTCAGTGGCGGATTAGGAAGAAAACTTGAAAGAATCCCGTGGTCAGAGTAATGTAAGGAATATAAGAAAGCGAGAGCAGGTATTAGGAGGGTGAGAGAGAGGTCGCTTGTTAAATAATTACTCCAGGGATAAGAGGCTTCTGCGGTAGACTTTCCAGGTCATCGGGCTGCACACTAAATTATACAGAACCTTGTGTCGGAAAAAGAAACCCAGCTCTCTGTATGGTGTAAAAGGATGGGTTTACCCCGCAAGTCTGTAACATCCCAGCTTACGGCTGCTTGTTACCCCTGGTGGGTTCTGTGGGGGTATTTGAAACATTGCAGGAATAATATTTTGGATTACATTTAATATATATATATATACTATTATGTATGTATGTATGCCTTTATACGGGTCTGTATCAAAGATCAAGAGCATGCGTTCCGCTGTAAATCCATTCTGCGCACGGCAAATTGATGAGGAGGAATAATAGGAGAGGACCCCGTCTCTTTATTTTGGTGGAATGACGCACCTTACTGTGTGATTCACAAACCCGGCTTCCTCAAGATAAGATAAACTTTCTTTGTTTCCGTGCACCAAGCCCGTAACGGCAGCCTCTGATCTGTCTCTTAATACCGTGCTATCGTGACGCCCTTCTTAGAAGCGTTTATCCCGGACCCCTCTCGTCTGCGTCCCGGATTTCTCATGGTCCCGTCCAGCTCAATAAACAGAAACTTCACATTGTTTACATGCGCTAAATGCCAGCTTCCCGCGTTTATATAAAGCAGCAGCCTGCTGTAAATGGGAGTCGTTCCGAGGTTTTAAGGGATTAAATGACTCGGCAGACGCGTCACAAGCATTGGACAAGGTGGGTGGAAGATGGATAGAGCTTTGCGCGTTATAGAAACCCCATTTTGATGAACGATGTCATAGATTCTGTTATCTTTTTTGCCAGTGATATCATTGGGTCATTTACGCCCTCATCAATTTAGTTATCAGCAGGGAATTCACAGGTTGTGGCTGAAACCATTATTCTGTGTCTGCGACTGAAAATAAGATATTGGTGGAAGTCCACTATTCGAGGAGGAGCTGAAATGGTTAATCCTGTCCGCTTGATGCTCCCAACGCTCATCCATCAACCTGAGCATCCTCTTCATGTCCTTCGTGATGGGATGCGGAGGAAATTAACTAAAACAAAGGCTGCTGGTGCTGCTTTCGGGGCGTCCACCTGGCCTTAGCCCATTGTGGCATTAATTGGTTTTCCAGCGATTGGGAAGGCGACTGCCGAGTAAGGTCGTCGGGAAACTGCTTACGCGGCAAGAACCAGCGAAAAAAACAGACGGCCCGTGGAAATCTCACCATGCATAACGCCGGGGAGAGGAGAACCCGCTCACACGGAACAGGGGGCAATTAGCGTGTGAACCTATCATTCCCTGTGACCGTATGCAAATAGCTTGGTATGCAAGCCTTCACGTTTAGGGTCTATTAAACAACACGGCAGAGCAAACATTCATTAAACTAATGAGGTCTCTGCTTTTTCCAACCAATAAGCGACCCCTCGCTTTGATTTAACGAAACCAAAAGCATTTCCATAGAATTTCTTCTTCTTATCTTTTATTTATATAGCGCCAGCAATCTACGCAGCGCTGCGTACAGCCCATACGCTCAAAGGGTCTGACAAAACTAGAACCGACGGACCAAGACAAACCGATGCCCTGCCCGGAAGCTTACAAACTGGGGTCATCCGTTATATCTTTTCTTAAAGGGTCTCTGTCCATTTTGACCATAGTTTCCGTGGGATGTGTATATATAATATATATATATATTATTTATAATATATTATATATATATCTCGTACCGTTACGTCTTTATGTGGAGGCAGCAAACGACGTGGGGGGCTGCAGAACAACTGATTTCATATCCGATGATCATCGCCCTGATCTTTATGAGAATCATCGTTATTCGTTTCACTTATTCTGAATCAATAACCGACCAAGAGTTAATCTGCTCATCTTATTAATGCCTGCGTGTAGGGAATCAATATGTAAGAGTTTAACTGTTTAACCATTTGCTTATTATCTTACCCAAAAAAGCAAAATATATAAAACCCCGTCCTGCTGGTCTGGGAACACGTTCACACTCTCTAAATAATTAAAATAACACAGTTTTCAGCAACTGGAATGTTATGAAAATGTAACGTTATATCTCAGATTCTGTATTTTGCGGAAGGAACTCACCAGGTCGAGGCACAAAACAGGAATTTCCGATGTGGTTGGTCTTTTTGGTACGTTTTGTTTGAAAATACATTTTAAGAGCCTGACCTTTACTGAGAAACATCCAATTTTTCTAAGTAATCGATAAATGGGAGGGAAAAAAGTTCCAAGCAGATGTCAAAAGTTTTCGGCAAGGTGATGCTGAGCAAATGGAGGTTCCAGATGTTGTTATCTGAAGACCGTGGTTGACCTCCTGACCTGTGTTGGAGTCGAAACCCTACAGGCATAAAATTGGCTAAACATTGAGTGTTCAGGGTCATTCCAGACTGTCTGCGGAGAGGTTAAAGAAACAAATGTAAGGCTGAGAGGACCCAGAGCCCTCCAAGGCCTGTAAAACAGAGAGATTCCGTTATCTCCACATAAATAAAGTGCAGAGTCTGACAGCCTCCAGTCCCCCAGTGCTCCGGGAACATCGTCATCATCATCATCATGGAGGGTCACCATGGCCCATTCTCACGGTAACTTTTATCCCTGTATCCATTCACCTCCAGGATAGATGATGGAATCCGAGTCCCTGAGAAAGCGTCTTCATGTTCTTTGATGTCCCGTCTTGTGTGTTTATGTTGGAACCTCAGAAAATGTCCTGGATTGAAAGAGAAACATCAAACATGGGGCTTTGTTTAAAGTCCCGTAGATGAGTAAAACATGGGCTTGACGTGTGTGGTTAACCCCCAGTCTTGTGAGGTTTTAAAGGGGATCAGATAAAAAACACATGACTGAATATTGTTATCTTCGCTCAGTCTACTAGATAAACACCCTGCCTTCTTATCATACTACCTATTGTGCTGAACAATAGAATGACTCAGTCTTAATTGCCAGCAAAACAATCTGACTAATGGAAGTCTATGAAGGATGGACTTAATTAGCATATCAGCCTAAACTCTTCTCATTTCACAATACATTTGATTTATAGAGGGCCAGCGTTTTCCCTAGTGTGCAAGAGGAGTCAATAAATAGAGCAACCTTCCATCAGAAGTGGTAGAGGCTTTGGTCTTACATCAGGAAAACGGGCAGACTGTGGGCCGAATGGGTTTTATCTGCCGGCAAATTCTAAATGAACAATAAGCATTAAAACTGACAATATGCAAAAAGAACAGTACCATGAACACACAGTAACACATACTGACACCCTACTGACACCCAAAAGCCATGTGCGTCCGTCCAAAAGTTAGTAAGGGGTATTTTTTAGGTGGATAAAGGTGGATGTGGGGTCAGGGGGGCAGGATAGACATGCAGTCACCTCCAATTGCTCTTTGCACCCCCTTTTAAATAATGTGCCTTGTGGGAAATTAGCCGTGGTGACCATTGAGGATTTTGTTTCCCTGATCAGTGTCTCCTGGATGAAGACGTTTGTCTTCTAAATCAATTTCATTTTTCATGACATTTCAAGAACGAGCTATTCATTGTGGTTCCAAGCTTATAGATTTTTCTCATTAAGACGTTTAAATATTGGCGTTTTTACCAGGCTCAGTCCACGGCGCTAACGCGCAGACGCTTAGAGGACACCCCAACTGTTTCCCCCGCGTTGAACCTTGGATGGCGGTCATCATTAGCCCAGAGTGCTCGCTGTTGGCTCCCGTGGATGTGAATTTTCGTCTTTTTAATCCCATTATCCCGTTCCCACAGAGCCTTATTGCCATGAAGGCCACGCGAATTCCCAGTGCTGGCTGTGAGTTTTTATTAAAAGCCTTTCTGGTCGGGGAATCCTGTTCTGCATAATCTTTACTTGGCAGGACCATCTCCACCGGCTGATCCTGTGCGAAAGGAAAGAACTCGAAGAGAGGCGCTCCGATTGCGCTAATTGCTGATCGGATACACGTGGGGGTCACAACTAGATTGAAGGGCAACCAAAATAACTCAAATCAGGCTTTTGTCTCAAAGCAGCCGTCTCTCCGTAGATCCTACTAATTACACTTCAATCCTCTAGCCCCTTCAAGAAGTTGAGCCTTTTATCGTGAGGTTTTTTGGGGCTAAATCAGCTAATTTCATATGAAACTGATCTCGCGAGGAGTCCTTGCACTCAGACGAAGACGTGAAAAAATAATCCGACCCCGGCCCTGTGCATCAGCTGAGATATATTGTTGGAAATGGGGTGTTTTGCACCACTGAGCATGCCTGTGAGTGCCATGGGGTCCTAGAGGGATCTGTTTCATGTTAGCAGCAAAGTAATGTTATGGGGAGGAATAATCACAACAGAAAGATGAGATGACTACTCCTATTGTAGACACATAAAGAGGGTTTCTGATATATACGTTGTGCTGCGTGTGGGGGCCTCTGGAAACGCTTCCCATCCGTCTGCTAACCCTTAATAACATTGAAAGGAGAACGAATGGCTCCATTTATCTTGATGGGTTTTCCTTTGGGACGGGTGCCATGTTTTGGTTAATAACTCATTATTATACCTGTGTTTTGACCGATCCTCGAGGTGCCAGTATGCCTGCCGGATGTGACTTTCTATTGTTTATTTCATCATTGTAAATTCATCAAGAATTTCCTCTGACCCCTAACGAGTCAAGTGACACCGGGGGAGGGGAAATGGCTAATTGGGCCCAATTTGGATTTGAGGAGACAAATCGTTTGTTCAGTGTTGTCACATGAAAAGATATAATAAAATATTGTACAGAAATGTGAGGGGTGTCGGTGTGCTCGTGTTTGTGAGATACTGTGTACACGGCCAGAGACTTGTTCACATTCATGAAGGATCCACCGCGACCGGTTGAGCAGGAAAGTATTTTGCTCCTAATTAGAGCTCGGTCTCAAGAAAGGGAAATTGTTCTGGATGTGAGTTCTACGTGCGGCGGGGAAGTTGCCTCGGGATAAGATACAATCGGAGAGCATGAACCGTTCTTGTATGTCGTAACGTCTTTGTCTTCTAGACGGGTTGAGCGCGATCCTTATCACCTCTGGAAAATACCGATGACACCGAGCTTCAAAACCAATGGTTCGCAATTCAAACCAAATAGGTTCCCTTGCGGCAGAGCTGAGGAAATCCATCCCGATGGGTTCAGAAATGGCGCCAACTTCATCAGACGGTGCAAGGAGGCTGGATGGGCACACGGAGTGACCCTGACGGGTGAACTGGCACGTTATTTCCCAGTAAACGCAGCGTAACCATTAATCCCAGACCCCCTCATTTATACGACTGTTTTCCCGTATTCTTCCATCGCATTTTTTTTTCCCCTCTTGCCTTATAATTTGTTCCGGCTTAATTACAACTCATTAAAGCTGCACCCCGGCTGCGCCTGTCAGGGTAATTCATAGAATGCGGTTATTAGAAGTCCCTCTGCTTATATATTTTGACTTCACTTTGACACTGTAATCAGTGGGACTGCAAACAGAGTGACGGGGAAGGGGGGTTGTTTGCCAACATCGGATAAGCGCAGTTGGGTATGCTCAAAGCTGTGCCGGTTTCCCTTTAACAAGGGACAGTAATTAAAAAATGCATGGTGCAGGGAATCGAGGATATACACCCGTTACCCGCTGGGGTGCTTATTGTATGCTAGACGTTTGCTTTGTATGTATGCTGTTATTAAAAGGGGATGGGTGGTGTGCGGGGCTGTGGCTGGGAAATGGTTAATCCTCGAGGATGCGATCCCTGCTCTTGTGAAACTCTCCAAGGCTGTGAAGTTTCTCTAAGTGCTTCACAGCCGGGCGCCGACTCTGATCTATCCTCCTCCAGCCGGCTCAAAAATAGACTCAAAAATAGACGGAATTGAAAACCTGATTTTGTAAGTGAGATTGGGGGAAGATGCCGAAATATCAGCAGCGGGTGGAACGTCTCTCGGATATCAGAAAGGGGAACGCAACGCGAGTTTAATCGTATCATGTTTAAATTCTCTCTCTGTATTTGCCCCTACCATCTCTGATGAGAGGCTGGCCCATTTATCTACCACCCTCTCAAGAAAGAAATTGAGGGTCTGGTCCAAAAGAGCTTGCAATCTACACGCGTGTCCCACTGGCGTCATTGCAGAAGTGGACAGTGACTTGGTAACTTGTGTGGCTGCGTTTCACGTGTGGGCTAACAACTCCCACAGGGACCTTTGTCCCATTGTACATTGCTATAGAATATGATGGCGCTATATATATAAAGCAATAAATAATAATTATTTTCCAAAGAGGGTCTGCGTTTAACTGCTTCTGTGCTGGAGACTTTTGCGTCTGTGGGGGCCGAGTCCTCCGCTCTTCAGCCGCTTGCTCGTTCTCATCACGTTTCCCCCCCATCGCCAGTTTATCCGCACCTTTCTTTGTCCTCCGATCGCCTTCTTTGTAAACACCAGAACGCCTCCAACCCCATGCTCTTGAGCATTCAACACGCCAGGCACCCCCCGGCATGCGCGGGACAGCCGCTCTGATTGGTCAGATGACTGATCCATTTGAAAAACCAGGCATGCGTTGGACCGTGTATTCCCAACAGGCCTGTCTCCTAACATTACTAAAACATTCATCCCCTGAGAAATTATAGTCTTACATCATAAACATGTTTCCATTGATTTTATTATTATTATCTGCATTTTTGAAAAAAAAAAGCATTTTTAGATTATCTCTTACTGGTGCAGGAATCGTTTACGGCTTTTAAAAGTGTATTAAACCACATTTTAAAAATCATGAATCGGGCAAATTATTCATTATTATATTTTAATTGTATTTATATTATAATACTAATTATAATATAAGTTATATATTTCATTCCGCAGCGCTTCGTATGCTCCATGCATTCAAAAGGTCTGATAAAACTAGAACTGACGGATTAAGACCAACCGATTGGGTATAGAGGGCTCGGCTCGCAAGCTTACAATCTAGAGGCAAATGAGCTGAAGCATCCGTGTATCAGATCCAAGATATTTTGCGTCAGAAGATACATGTTGGCTGCTTTTTAGTGTTTTATAGATGAAATAGGATTATATGGTATTAATATTTCACTTTATAAAGTTCTAGATGTTAGCCGGGGGGGGGGGGTCGGACATGTTATGGGGGGTGGCGGGGTCTGGTTTAATGACGGCCATCTGTCTGGGTGAACCGGCCTGGAAGTGATTAATGTCCAAGTGCTACATTCCACCGAACCCTTTCTGTCCATCGAAACATAAATATACATTCACTCCATGAATGGTTTGGACATTCTTCCTTATCACGGGAGGAATGTATGTTTTCTTTACACCAAATAAACGATCCCAACATCTCATTCAACACGGAGTAAAGAAAACACGCCTCGCCTCGTCAGCTATTCCTGCGCACAAGATGTAAAGCTTTATATATTATATATGTGTGTGTGTATAATATATATATATATTATAATATATATATTATTATATAATATATATGTATTATTATATTAATAAACCTTATGACGGAGAAAGCCCCAGAGCTGCACCCACCACCCCCTCAGTGGACCTGATTGGCTGTAAGCATATCACATGACTAAACAGATCTCCTACACGGAACATTCTGTAGAGCACACACCCCCCCATTGCGTTTTCATGGGGAACACCAGGAATATTTAAGGGGACCTCTCCGCTATAATATTATTGCATTAAAGCGCATATGGTGGATGGAGCGCCCCTTCAAGTGACCTTTGAGTCCTTTATTGGAGAACAATGGATTTGCCGTATTGTGTTTTCAAAAGAACTTCCAGTTCCTTTTATGTTTCGCCGTTCATTATTCCTTTCCGGGCATCCGGTTCCCGGAGTCTCCGTGCGTCTTACATACATTTAATTCTACGAGTTCCCTCAATCTGAAAATCAAAAAAAAACTCCCCGGGGTACCAGGTCATTCGTGATGCGGAGATGAATTAGGACCTTTTTTTTTTTGTTGGAGGAAATAAGAGTTGAAAGCCGCTCGGCCTAACAATGTTATTATTCCATTCACTCGGAAAACATAATCCTTCTAAGACACGGAGAAGACTCTGAAGTCAGATCCCATTGTTCATTTACCTGATTCTCCCTCCGCTCTCAAAGACGGGGCAACCTCTAAAACTTTTTTTTTTCCCCCTAACTTTTACCGTACGATCAGGTAACTGTCTTGCTTGTCTCTCCTGGAAATGCCAGAGTGGTCACGGTTTGGGGTTGGAGGTCATGGATATGAACGGCTGTGGCCAAAAAAATTTAAATTTAATTGGTTCCGAAATAATTTGTATTGCTAACTGCCGAGAAATTCCAATGAAAATGCCGAGGTGCTCAAAAGGTTCTAACTTTTTTTTGGGTGGACTAGGTCACTTTTTTGAAGGTTCAGAAGACCACTGATGATCATCAGACTTCAGTCTCGAAGTGGTCCTCGGTACCCAAAATGTTTCTAGTGGTCTCCAGCTGGTCAGGTGTTGACATACAACCCAGAGATATGATAAGAGGGATGACATGATTCAGATCACACAAGAACATTATGAGGATTCCCCTTGGCAGTCAGGTCCCTCTTCTCAGGATCTGAAATTCCAGCAGGATGCGGCCTACCAATAACCCCCTCTATAAACTCGCGTCCTCATTGGCTGTTGTACTGCTTCCCGGAGCCCTCCCTCTACAGAGAAGAGTGGCTTCATGAGCGGCGGGACTGATTGCCTGTGTGGGTGGGGCCATCAGTACATGTGGGCAGGGCTAATCACAAACCCCTGCATTTGTAAGGGGGTGGTCGGGGAAATGGGTGGAGACCTTCAGAGTGCATTCCCCGAACCGGAGAGTCTCCGGGAAAAACCCGCGGTGATTGGTCCTCGTGGCATTCAAATGGTTAACAGCTGATTTAACATTCCGTGCTCAGTATTGGTAGGATATTTATTATATATATATAATATACACGCACACACACAGTATATATAATATAAATCTGGTTTAATGTAATTATAGGTTGAGTATGAGGATTTCTTGTTCGCACTTGATTTCGGAATGTTCCTTTTGAGCTAAAGGCGAGGTTTCTCCTGGAAACAAACTCGGTGGGTGGCGCATAATAAAAGTGGATTTCTTGCTTTTTTCCATTGCGTCCCAGTTCTATCCCTTAAATAAACCGAGGACCTGGTTACAGCATTTGATGGCAGATCAGACCCGTCTAGTCCTCTCGTTTCTCCTGCTTTAAAGGCCCAGACCGTAATCAGTCGTTGGTCTCGTCTTAGATTCATGAGCCGCATCCCTGTCCCATGGCACGTTTAAATTCCTTCACTGTAATATCCTCTACGGCTTCTGCTGGGAGGCTGTTCCACCTATCTACCACCCTCTCTGGAAGTAAGACTTCCATACACTACAACTAAGCCTCTGACCCTCTAGTGTTAGATTATAAGATGTAGACACGGTTCTGGGCCGTTGTGGTTTGGGACTGGTTTGCGAGCCAGCGCTGGTCTGGCTGGAGACGCGAGGGTAGCAGATGCGGCCGTCTCTGGATAATTTGTGGCCGCGCGGCTCCTGATCCGGCTACGTGTCTCCTAGATCCCTGCTGCCGGGATGAACAATTAGCGCGGGCGACGTGATTCTCACATCCCTGCCATCTGCGAGCGCCCATTGTCTAGCAGACAAAGGGTATTACGCCGTTTAAAAGGCAGCGATTAACTCGGGGTGACGGGGCCTCTCCCTCAATGGATCTGAATGGATCCGGGGATCAGCGGAGTCCGAGTCAGCGCTGAGACTATCACCCGACTCTGCAAACAGGCTGGATCCAGTAATGGGGGTCCTCGCCAACGTGCTTCTGAATCACTGATCTAAAAAAACACACAAATGGGATACATCGGGAAAATGTTATATCCGGATACTAACTCTTTCTGCTAATTCAATCGTTCCCTAAAAACGTCCACCTAATGAACGCGGCAAACATGCCAACGGCAGTAGAATCCAACTCACATCATTCTAAGTCAACCATAGCTTTGAAACAGAGACGTTACGACTGATATCTACGACAACGCCCGTGAAAAATCAGTACATGCGCGGCAATCAATATACATGGCATTCAGATTCTTGATACCTTTTTTGGGGGGCAAAAAAGGTATCTTTTCATCCGGCATACATTGACACACATCACACCTATTAAAGTTTTCTAATGACATCATACAGACGGTACGTTTGCCTTTTTTATTTTCCTTTTAATGTAATTATATTCGAAATGTAAGAGATAAGAGCAGTCCTGGTGCTTCTTGGCAAACATGCGCAAAACCTGATCCTGCGAGCAGCCTGCTGTAAATGCCCCCCCCCCCCATGGAGGGGAATATGCGTCAGCCGCCAAACCAGCCCGAAACGGGGCAGGTTCTGGGAAGCCATCCAAAGGCGTCCCCATCTGCTGGGAAGATTTATTACATTTGAGTTGATATACTTGCCATGTATTAATATCTATGAGGCTGTCCGGGGGGCCGGCAACGTGCCACAGCCTAAAAGCACTTTGACCGTTTCCTTGCTGAGAGATTGGGCAATATATGGAGAGTGGTACGTTATCTGTACTGGATTCAGGGTTCAAATAGGGCTCCCTCCACAAATTATTATAGAGAGAAGCGGTTTGTAATCCTTGCTGCTTGGAAGATGAAAGTACTCACAAAGGGTTAATATGCATTCATGTCTGTATATTTAAGCGTGTAACATTGTTGCTGGGATTGTAAACGTGTCATTACTAGGAAAATATTTAGTAAATAAATAAAAGAAAGAGCCGCGTGTATCTGCGTACATCGCGCCTCCTGTGTATACTCAGAGAACACGCTTTGTCGGAGGGGTGTGTGGGGGGGGTCAGGCATTTTTTTTTTACATTTTGGGGTTCAAATGAATAAAATAACAACAATAGAGGCGCAGAGTTGTCAAGTGTCCCTTTTTGCCCGAGGCTTGCTACCTCGATTAAGAATATTATTATATAAATATAATATATAAAATATTATTTATAATAATATATAGATATAATGATATGTTAATATATTAATTACTAAAATATAATTAATATATAAAATACCGCGTATATTAATTAATTAATAATATATTGATTATGTAAATATATATATATTAATACACACGGTATAAAAACAATACATATATATAAGAATATGTAAATATATTATACAATAAAATAATTATATAAATTACCAGTATATAATAATATATACATATAAGGTATATGTAAAATATATATAACAATATATATATAATATATATATATATATTATATATATATATATACATAAAAATGGAATACGTTGGCTTGTGGTACAGGTACATAGATGGCAGATGAGTACCATTCAGCCCGGAGAGACACCGGATATGGATGTGATTAGAGGTATGGCTTGGGGCAGGGATTTACTATTATTTTCAAGGGACATTGTGATCTATTTACATTCAGTGAAAGGCACAGAAAAGAAGAATGTAAGTTTTTGGGTTTTTTTTGCCCTTTCTGCATATATTCTGGTTATTCTGAGACCTTTGGAGAAGAGGGTCACTGGGATTTGGGTCCCAAAGAGGGACACTTGGCAGGGTACCGTGTAAAGCTATATGGGGGATGAGAAGGGCTCACAAAGTGAATTCTTTTGAAAAGAAGCCTTTGAGGGTCACAGTTGTACGGAGCAGAAAAGAAGTAGAAATGCCCATGCGAGATGTTTATGTTGTGCTAATTGGTGCATGAAATTGTCATTTATCATCAACTGGTTGATGAGGCCCAGAATGAGTATCACGGGGAGGAAAAAACATTAATAGAGTGCACATTGGCCCATTATTAGGGAGGCTGCTGTATATTATACTCATTCAGTGCTGGGGTGGAGAGGTCGAGCCCAGTCCCGGATTATTTCCCGGAGTAGACTTTGTCTTGTTAGCCAATTTCATTTTTTGGCCACTACTTCTATATGTTGCTGGATGAGTTTGTCCTCCTGTTCTAACGTCCCCCCTCCCATGAAGAATCATACGGACATCCATTCTTCCGCGCATGCTTATGCATAGTTTAGAAAGGGTTAAATGCAGAAATATAGATACTGCAGGGTTCAGTCCCACGTTACATGTTTTATTTTATCTCTCTTTACTAAAGTGGCAATTTGGCACCCCGTGTAACTATATATATATATATAATATATATATATATATATATATTAAAACGTGATAAGATTTGGTGATAGAAGTGGGTTTTTTGCCAACATGGAAATGCTGAGGCTGGCGTTATAAAAGTTGGGTTTATTGCACTTTTGGTTTTAAGCAAAATGATATTTTTAATGAGTACTTTAGATTAATTTGTTTTCCTTTCCCACAGTTTTATTATTAATTCCCGGGATTATGCATTGAAAATGATTTGCGAATAACAAGCCTTGGGGGGGGAGATCGTGAGTTTTTTCTGAATTAAATTCCTAATTACCTGCGGAGGCTGTTTTGCTGAAAACTTAATGTAATAGTGAGAGATTAGGGCTGATTAGTATTAATTATATTATTATAAAGGTTGATTTCACTGCCGCCTCTTTATAAATATAATTATTTATGGTCTTCAATATTATTTAAAGCGGACAGCGAAAGCCTTGTAGGTCGCGAATATTAATGTGTTTACCTTGTTTAGCTTATTGTATGATAACCTGTTAAAAATATCTTAATGAGATCATTTAGTGAGATCCCTTCCAATGGGGGGGGGCATCTCTGATGGCAATCATTGTAAATTTATTATTATTACTGTTATTATTATCGTTTATTATAGCGACCAACAATTTCCGCAGCTCTTCTCACAGTTCCTACATTCAAAGGTCTGACAGATCTAGAGTCTATCATCTAGAAATAGATATGTATCGACGCTAACGGGTTAAAGTTTTGATGATCTATTGTCTCATCGTATTAGAGGTTATGGAGATCCAGAGATGGCTGTGAGAAGACATGCTGAAGAAGTGGTGTTATTCATATTGACTGGAGAGAAGGGGCTCGTTTGACATGTTGTAGACCGGCCTGGTGCAAAGGTGCTGCCCCACAGTATGTTTTGTCTAGTATAGCTGAAGTAACGAATTCCCTTCCGTGCGCTCATACAACCATCCTGCAGGGGGCAGCACTTTCCATCCGCTGGTCAGCAACGCGTATGTCCTTGGAAATAATTTTCCTATGTGGTCATCTCGGGTTCCTCTGCTGTTCTCGCTCACCATTTACTTCACCTTTTATTTCCATAAACCACACATAGGAAGAAACCTGGGGTAACCAGGTGCTCTTCCCAAAAACCCAATCATTCAGGCCAATATTTCCGGTAAATTGGGGGAAATAATTGTACCCCTTTCAGCATGGATAGGTAAGCTTTAAACCAGACCCGGGGGGCCATGGATTCCTATCAGAGTTTTTTGGATTTATGGCTGTGATGGAGAGACCTGGCATGAGGTATTGTTTCTGGACTGCTCTCAGCGGCAATTCTACTCGTAGCTATAGGGGCCGATGTTGCAGAAGCTGCAGTAGTTTTCAGACACACTCCCCCCCCCAGTAGTGGATCCTTTCTGTGTTCCCTTTTCAGTCTTTCGGTGTCATTTTTGTTGGCCCGGCTGACTTTTGTCTGTGCCCCACGTATGTTAATGCTGCGTTTATAACTTGGCCACCTGGCTCGGGGGCTGCTCAGTAGACGACGTGATCTGGATGGGAACTCTTTTATTCCTCTGATCATAGGGAGTGTCAGGGGGCGAGTGAGGAATGTGTCTCCCACACACTGTGTAAACACGCGTGTAACAATACGGCATATAATGTTACACAACATGCACCCGGGGCCGGCTCGTGAATAATTCACTAGAGCAGAGAACATGTGCACAACATGTTTTATTAAAGGAACGCTTTCCGCACATGCGCATGGGGGTCTCCATAGACCCCCAGCCCACTGGGGTAGCCGAGGCAGCACTGGAGCTGACTGGCGGTACGTATATCACATGTCTGCTAATGTCTTCGGCCAAACAATAGCTGGTGGGCGAGCGAGGGAGCAAATGCATATGGGGGGGATTCTGCAGAAGGGGGACCCCATCAAAATGTAAAGGGACTTCTCGGCTATCGAGGCATTAAATCTCATTTACTAAAGTTAGAAATACACAGGATCTGAGGATTAAAATGATGAAATCTAGAACCAGAGGGCCCGGATTCTAGAGCCGCGCTGACTTACTGTTTGCAAAACACACGGCTAATTATACGATGGAGAAAGTTTTCTGTCCGCCGGGAGCGCAGTTCTCGATGACTAGTTAGGAAATCAGGATCTAGTTTGACCTTATTGCCCGTCTCCTCGAATTGAATACCCGGGGAGCTCTAAAGGGGCCGGTCATACGGACTTCACCCCTTGGGCACTTTGATGCTTATGATGAGAGGTCTCTTTAAATTTACATCATACACAAGTACATTGGGGGTGTCTTCTTCAGGATCCCCCCCATGCATGTGATACATACCCATGAAGTGTACGGGTAATTATATCGTGTGTGTGTGATACGTTTGTTCAGCTGGGGGGCTTATTTAACTCTTACAGACCCAATGGCAATTACCGGGTTTTTTGGGAGGCGAAGGAGCCGCTTCCAGTACAAATCAATCACGCCGTATAATTGAAGGTACGGCTGAGCTTGGCTTGTGGGAGCCAGTAATCGGCTTGTTTGTGCCACCGGGTCATGTGACCATGAATGACCGCATGTTGCTTGGATTAACGGAGCACGAGGAATTAAAAGAGGCTTAAAGCCGAGGGCACCCCGCAGGGCACTTTAACTCTTGCAGAGCTGGTTTTATGAAGCTTCCGTCTCCAATTTAATTTGTTTGGAAAGCATTTTGCAAACAATTTGTCAAAGACCACCAACAGTCCTTACAGACCACCAACTGTCCTTACAGACCACCGGGTAAACCTCTACCTCCTGGACCATTGGTGGTGGACGGGGTAAATCAAAAAGCGATTGCACCTTTACCACCACCCCGTGCCGCCGATACAGTGAAAGGAATCCTCTACATGAATAAGAGAGGCCAGCTTTAGGTTCTTTACTCAACGCTCTGGTGTGTAGATATTAAGATCAGAAAGAATGAACGTCTTCATCTGGTTTATGAATGGTTGCACCGTTGTAAAACATTGGACTACAATTCTTCATCCATGATCTTTTTTCTTTTTTCCATTAATTCCCAGTTTCCCCCCAGATCTGTGTCCTGTTTATACGGCAGCCCGTGAACAGACTTAGCTTTGTCTCCCAGGTCATTGTTTATAGGAAACAGTCATGGAGCTGATCATGTAATTCATCTACCTTGTTTCTTCATTTTGTCTGCATGTCCCGGTATCTCTCACGGAAGGAAATCTAACCCTTCGAGTGCCATCGGGTCTTTGACAATCTTGTTAACCAATGGAAACCATATGGAAGGAACGCGGACAATGACTCAGTTGTTGTCTTATTGCAGTAGCCCACCATGCTGAGATCACAAGGACCCAGGGCAAACAACTTCTTCTCGTCTGGCTCTCCCCAGCCCCTGTGCCTGCAGCATATATCACTGTGACCCTTCCAACAAGTTGGATATTTAAAAACATTTTTATTTTAAATACACATTTTATGGTCCTAGGTGAACCCACCATCTGCTGTTAACTCAGATGGTGTGAAACCTTCTAAGGTATTTGAAATAAAACATTTTACTAACCGGAGGGAGAATCAGAACTCATTCTCATGCGTAAAAGGTCATTCATGTACTGAATGGTTCCCATGACGACCTCCTGTCTAAATATAACTTGAACGCATCACTAAGGTAGATAGCGTGTCTGCCCAGCATTCAGTGGAGGTAGTGCCCCCAATGCCCCCGTGTCGCTATGGCGATAAGAATTTTAAATTGCCCCTTAACTGTATATAGCATATTCCATACTTTTTCAATGCTATTTTTGCACACTAAAACTCAGCTTTTTTATTATATTTACTTATAGGAGTAAAAACAATATGACTATTTACTTATTGCCAGTCTCAGACCCTTACCCAGAGGGTAGCCAGTTGACGTTGGAGAGATTCGGAGATTCTGCGGAGGAATGAGACATTCCGGTTGGTTTCATGTGCCTGTTTTTAGAGAAGGGTAGAAAAATCACGGGAGAGGTTTTATCTGATGTTTCACAGGCTGACTCGGAAATGTATGAAGACAGACTTAATGAAGAGGAACTGAGTGTTAATTGGCATAGGCGAGAGATGGTGCTTCACAAGACACGATTAGCGTCCTCTCATGTAGCAACTACACTTTTTTTTTGCCATAGCTGGAAAATTGTCCTGACTCTTAGATTCTTCTAGTATTGGTCCTTCAAGATATTACCTCTTTGTATTTAAACATTCATCTCATTAATGAGAAGATCACAGATCAGGGTACATTACCAGGTTAATTTATTCCACAAGAACCTCCACTCCCCATAGCTCTGCTGGTCCAAGATTAACTACAAGATCTTGGGGATGTCGTTAACCAATATGAAGGGCCATATATATGGACCAAAAATGAACCTACCAGGGTTCCTTGCTACCTCAGGCTCCGAAGACCCCATTATAAAAATATACAGAATTGGCACATGCTTTTGACCCATGGGAAGATCATGACAACTTGAGAGGCTTGTGGTTCCTACAAGTTGTGCTTCGCTATCAAAAGCAAAGGGACTCCATTCCCAACAGTTCAGGGAATGCAGGAACAGCTCAATGAATCGCCTCTTGGAACTAAAATAAGAATAAAATATACATTTCAGAGGATTTCCTGAAAAATAAGCAGGAGTTTTCAGGACATATCAAGATGAGATAGGTTAGTTGGTTCTCCAGACTAAGCTATAAACATATCAGGGTGCAGGTTCTTGAACTATGGCCACCATCATCTGACTGCATGGTATTTTTTCTTCTATAATTCGATTTTTAACTCGTTCTTCATTTGTTTCCAAAGCAGAGGATGTGAATGTCTAGTTTAATTTCATTGAGACAATTTATCAATGTGGAGGGTGTGCAGGCATCTGACATTCTTGCTTTGAAGACCAGAATGGGTGGCCTGAAAGAATAAAAGGACAAAGCAGAGAGGCGTTTATGGCGAGCCTTTGTGTTCCAGACCATGGCTTTAAAGATGCTGAGCCAACCCCAGATTTTAATGACTTAATTGTCTTCTTCAACTTGTAGAAGATACGCTGTGACATCACCTGTTGTCGTTCAGACTCCACCTCGCATCACGGGAAGCCATGTTTATGCAGTATGTGTATTGATTATGAGCAAAATCGTTTGTTTTACTTGTAAGGAAGCCAATTAACCAGATTACTCTTGGCTGTGACATGTGTCTGAACGTATGGTGGACTCAGCCGAGGATTATGGATTACCACCATGGATTACTAAAACCCTAGTAAATTACTGCATTTTGTCTGCCGCAATCAATACATATATTCAACCTCTCTGTGTTATTCTTGAAAGAAATGACAAGGAACGCGCCGTGTTACGAGGTTCCAAATGGCAGTTACATAATAAAACATCTTCTGCCCTGAATCTTCTTGTATTTCACGGCAGATCAGACCCACTCGCTAGATCGAGTCTGCTCTTTTTTTTCCTGCTGCAGACTCAGCCCTTAATTAGTGGTTGGCCTCGTCTTAGATTCAGGAGCCGTGTGTCTATCCCATGCATGTTCCGGTTCCCTCACTGTATTAACATCTACCATTTCTGCTGGAAGGCTGTTCCATTGATCTACCACCCTCTCAATTAAGTAAAACTTCCTTGCATTACATCTAGGAGGATATGATAAAGGAGAGTCTTCCCAGGCGAACCACTGGAGATTGTGGGGATTTTAAAGGCGTGGGGGTAGAAGGATTGAAGGTGTTAAAAGCCTGACACAGACTCACATGCTTCTGCACCAGTGACTTCTATCCTCCAAACCTTTTCCAGCTACAATAGTCATTTACAACATTAACCCCGTCTGGACTGGATTTCTGATCCATTTCATGTTCTTTTAATGGATTAAAATCTGATTTTCTTTTAAAAAACAAGGACATGTGACCCCAAACTTTTGAACAGTAGTATGTATTGTGAGCTACAATATATCAATACTTTTATTGTAGATTTCTTTTTTGACTATCTGTTCTATCTTTGTGTAAGGATTACTATTTATTAATACGTACGATAAGAAATTGGGCTTCAGCTGTATTTTTTTTTTTCATTGATAAATCGCCAGCTCCTGCCCCGATTTTCCAGCGATGGTCATTAATCCCTCCTGGCTGTTTTCCGCAGTAACATAATCCTACTCGGTCTCATTAAGGACAAGAGGCTCTGCTTACAGTTTCCGAGCCATTGTTTGAGTTAATTCTCCCATAATGTAGTATCGTTTTTTTACACTTAGAAAAAGTTTACAGAGGACAGCTCCTAATGATCGGTTTCTCGGAAGGCAGTCCTAGCGCCTTTTAAATGATCCCATTTATCACAATTTGGCTGTTTCTCGGGTCTCCACGGACATATGTCACGAGACTGACCTGTTACATGGACGTGACAGCCCACAGCGGCCGTCACCATCTCTCTGCACCTTGTTGATTATCACCGATCCGCATGCATTATTGGATAAATAGGTTCCTATTTTGGTAGCGTTTACCCCTCTAATTACATTGGATGTATTGATAGAACGCCAGCAGATTCTGAAGAGAGCTATTAGACGGAACATTAAAATGAACAATAGCGCTCAAATATTAAGAGGTACAAGAGAAAAAGAGGGCCTTGTCCTGTGAGCTTACAATCCATCAAGAGATCTCATTTGTTGACAGCCAAATGTTTTCCCTTCCAAACACCGTTGTTTTGTCGCCAAGTGTCGCTACCCCTAACAAGTCATACCGTCCTGTGGTTTTTAATGAATTACTTTCTCGATCGCCCTTTAAAAGGTTTACATATTTATTATAATTTCCAATAGGTAGTCTCAAAATAAGAAAACAAAAAAAAAAAAACCTGCTATTTAAATAATCGCTTATTTGGGGAAAGGTGTTTTTTAAAAAAAAAAAAAACAGCATTTTTAGAAAAAAAATAAATTTTTTTGTTTATAAACTCAATTTCCCAATATATACATAAAATGGTATATTAAAATATATAATATATATATATAAATAAAAAAAGGCATGATTTTCCTTTTTTCCTGAAAACGAATTTAACCCATTCCATGCAATAAACTTAAATATCGGGCGCATATTAATTATCAGCTGACGATTGTGCATGTAATAAACGCAGAAATCTGACATTTTCTTTCTCTTTTTTCCCCCAGATTCTTCTCCCAGCTACGTCAGGCAGTTGGAAACTAAAGTGAAACTTCTCGAAGAGGACAGCAAACATTTAACTCAGGTACAAATCCAGATAGATAAATATTTATTACTGGATGTCTCATTTGGGTAAAATGTTCTCAAGGCTTAGTATCCGATCCTTTGTCATGTACACAGTGTCTTGTTAAGCAAGGCGTTGATGTTGTGAAAATGCCATAAAGTGAGGCTGATTATGGGGGAGATAAAGCAGATGCAGAGCCCTAATTATTAAAAAATATAATGAAAAATATAATACATATATAATGTGTCCAGCACAAAAACACTCAACCAGTGATAAATCGGCAAGTTCTAATAAGCCAAAGGAATTCCAAATGTGAAGAAATGTCAAGAACGTGGCATCGTACCCTGCTTGAAAACTCAAGAGGGATCTCTTCTCAAGTTGAAGGAACGAGATGTCCGTACGGAATTGGGCCGGTTCTGTTGAAATCTTGTGTTCTTTAGTCCGTTCCGGTGAGAACGTTCCAGCAGCGCTCCTGGTATGGAAGGGGGTCTCCGGTTACAGTGACGGCGAACACGTGGACTTTTCACCTATTGCTGGCCAGCGCATGTAACGTTCTCCCCTTAGCATGCCGGCCGGTCGTGTATGTATCCCCGGGAAAGAAATGTTTCATTAATCGATTTGTGCCGTGGAACTTTGGACCAAAAATTTCTTATCTCTAACCCCCGTCCCTTCTACCCCCAGTCTCGTCCCCTTCACCCCTGAGAAATGTCCCACTTTTCTCTTCTCATTGGGCAGCAGAGTGGGTTGAGTGGGTTGCATGGGTTCAAGGAGCGATCGGACAGCTGTGTCATTCTCACTGTGTCCGGGGATCCCAGCTCTGCCGGTGTATCTCTGCAGTCACTGTACCAACTACCAGTGCAGAGTGTGCGGCATCCACTGTGCGGGCACTCGGGGGTTAATATCGGAAAGACTCCCTTCATTTCCCTTTGAAGTGTGGCGCTCTCTTGAAGTGCTTACATGTTTATGAGCCGGGTGCTGTCTGGCGTTGGGTGTAAGCCTCGCTACTGAAGTGTGTCACGGCTAATAAGATGTTATCCTTTGATCCGGGGCCGGCAAGCGCTGGACCTCTCACTCTTAATGTGCTGCCAATCCCATGATGCTCAGGCAGTCGTGTCGACTGGTTCAATCATTTTGGATTTACCCCAGATGCCCTCGGGTTTGGCAGCCAGCTGTGTGGGGCAGTTCTCCGTTTGGCCAGCAGGGGGGAAATATAATATACTTTGGCTACCTAATGGCCTGCTGGCAGGATCCCTGCCCCATAAGCCCTTTCTTTATATGATCCGCGGTGAATACAGGGACCTTTCCCTTTAACTGGCGCAGAGAGGATAATATGATTTAATCCCGCTCGAAGTTCTGCAGTATGCAATCTAGAGTATTGCCATAGCAGCGTATTACTTCTGCTTCACTTAACTTCTCGAGCCAGTCTTACTACTTAAAATAGAGCGCGTTTATCACGCAAGGTCTCTGCTCTAGTTGTCTCGGGCTGTCTCTCTCTATCTGCTCCGGAACATGGTTATTAATATCGGACCTCAGGGACATTCTATCAGAACCTTCCTCCTAATTGTGATGTATATTCGCTTAAATCCACCACAGGGAAGGCATTGTTTGGATGTTCTGTATAAATACTCATTAAATCCAAGACCATAACACTGTTATCATCTCATCGTCCTTTACCTTTCTTTACCTTTAAAGAAGTTAAATAAGAGAAGAGGAAGAATAGAGAGTCTCGTAGATGTAAATCGTTGTGCGTCCTGATGGGCTAGCGTAATCATGAATGATTCCATTCCGAGGCTGCAAAAAATCACATTTTTCTGCACCGTACCTGAAAAAAATGGCTTCATTCAGTAAAGCTCACAAAACCATCGCTCAGTACGAACGCAGAGACATTACAACTATCCCAAAATTATCTCTCTGACCTTTTATGGATGTAAACACAATATATTTTGCTTTTTAATGTTTTTGTTTTTTTAAAAAAATATATATATTTAATAAATCTTTTTATTTACATTTTATTCCATAACTTTTTTTAGCATATAGAACGTATTGAGAAATCAGTATTACACAATTTCCAAGCGAGATGCGTAAATCCGGCTGTTTTCAGTGATAAATATGGCTACGTATCCATCTTACCAACGTTTCAAATTAACGGAACAGAAATTGGCCCAATAAAGTAATAATGAACAGGAAACCAAAACGTGTTATGGAGCCTCGTCAAGAACAAAGGACACCTTTTAATGTTTCCATAACACATGACGTATAGATCAGGGTAGCCGGGGGGGTTATATTAAGTAGGTCAATGTATGGAGTGCAGCAGCCTGAATGAAGACATGTTTTGGGATCAGGAGAACATCGGTGGAGTAACAAACGGGGCTTCTCAAAGTCCAAAATTCTAAAACTCCGGCTCTTAAGATTGCCTGGCTTTTAAATATTGTAGGGATATGTCCTGACGGGATATGTCGTGACGGGGTTTCTACCGTGACTTATCAGTGATAGAACCAGTGGCTGAGAGAATGAAGGAACGCAGCGATGCCCCCCGAGCGCCACGTCTCTCCACGCTGCCACCATCCATCAGCCCAGGCTGCCCACGCTGGATTCTGGTGTTAAGCCGCGTTTGTCAGCTCAATTACTGCAGCGGGTTTTAATCCAGAAGATGCACAGAGTGACAGATGCTTGTTTGGTCGCCCATCGAGCCAGCGTTACTCAGTATTGGGCGGAGGGATCGCCCGCCTTCTGCTTCTTGTTGGTTATGAGCCAGCTGGTTATAGTTTGGGTGCCGTTATATACACTGATCTTCCTAAATAATGAATTCACCCCTAGTCAGACATGTCTATTTGATCCCGGCCACTCAACGGGGACCAAGCATTTCCCTTTATTATGGTTTGGTTCTTGGTGTTGGTGCTCAGAGCCATTAAGTTTCTCTTGAGTGACGCTGTAGTCCCAAACCCCAGAACTGGTTTGAGACGAGGAGCGTTCCTGCTGATCACAGGCCTCACATGTTCCTCTTAGACTCTCGTTTGTAACTCTGTAAGTTCTCCCGCATCTCAAGAATTAGCCGCCAGCCGCCGAGGGAGTTACAAGGATATATTCTTCCTCGGTTTGATAGAAAGGATTTAATGAGATTAATGGCCTGTAAGAAGACTAACGGGGATCAGCAAGCACTGTGCGTGTTAACAGCGGAGTGATAGGTGGGTAAGAAATATATCCCTTCCAAATTGGCACGGGCAGGGTTAAAACCAGGGCTTGGGTACCAGCTAGGTGCAGGGCATAGCCAACGAGCTAAGTGGCCCTTTTCAGTCAACCCAAGTATTAAATATACATTTGGGCATAATTTTTGGTGACCCATTGTACGGCACTATGTAAAACAATAAATAATAAGAATGATCTGGGATCCTTGCTGTTCATATATTTTAAATGGATGAAGAATTTTGGGGGGTATGGCAGAACTTTCTTGTACTGGCATCTAACACAAAGACAAATGGCGGTTCAGGCTTTCAGGTGGGACCGGCCCTGACTTTTGCTTAGTCCCTGACCTCTTGCTTATGATGTAGGGAAGGACTGCGTGAGCCGGGTTAGACCTCAGAGCTCCTAAAAGATGGAGCTGCAGCTCTGGTTGCCACCTGATCGAGAGACAGAGGTGGTGCAGATCCTGGTCAAAGGGACTATATGTAGATGAGCTGTAAGGAAGCCAGGACAATCCCTTACACATATCTGCTTTCTGAAGTGTTGACAAAGTTATAATTTACAATGTCCTTTTGTAGCTGCATTTTCTTCTGATCTTTTTAATCCTTTCCGGTGTGACTCGTATCTCCGAATCGCCTAATGACGTCTTCTGCGGAGACCGTGGGAAGGTTCGGCCAAAGCCCAAGCCTCTTCCTCCCTGAAAAGCACATGTTTGTGCCCATCTATTATACTTAATATTTATGACATGAACACATTTCATCTCTTTATGGAAATTAGAGTTAAAATATAAGTGGCGCATTCATTCTGCTACTTTGTGTCTGAAGTTCTTCTCACGGCAACAAAACCCTCTCATCTAAGACCCAGTATCGGGACATTTTAGTCTTCTCTATCCTTGAAGGCTCCTACATGCTTTTTTTTCCACTTATGCCAAAACTTATGGTTATCTCAAGTAGGTCTCATTTTAGGACCCAAATGCCCCTGTCCTACTTACCTCCCCTGATGCCCCTCTTTCTTGCCCTGATGTCCCTCTTTTCTACTCTTTTCTAGGAGCTCAGAATGTTTGCTGGGTATGAGGGCATCACAAGGTTCTACAGTCATAAAAGCCACAATAATTAATCTACAAACCGAGGATAATGTGTATATAAATTAAATTGTGTAACTAAACAATACATCATTCTTCACCTGCACTCCGACTCAGGTTCATAAATATGCATCTAGATTGTAAGCTTGCGAGCCGAGCCCTATATAACTCATGCACTCGGTTTTAGATTTGTCAGACCCTTTGAATGTAGGCACTGTAAGAAGCTCTGTAGGAATTATTGGCGGCTATATATAATAAAAGAAATAATATTATTATTATATTATTAATCCATTAATATTTGGGGGATTTCTCTGATACATTAATTATTTTGTCTGTATTTTTTCTCTCAATTTCATGCACAATAAATGATTTTATGATAAAAACACATTTCATATGGCACGCCATGTAACGTTATTCTATTATTTCAGGGTGAGAGAAGGAAGCAGTATGTGATCGGTGCCCATGACCGTCGACACGCATGTCACCTTTTTGCATGTCTCGCTCACGCTGCCCGTGTTTTGTGTTTCAGCACTCGAGCCACGGGGAGTTGAGGACGTTAAGAAAAGGCTTATCTCCGTATCACTCCGAATCCCAGCTGTCGTCCGCACCCCACTACCCGGAGCCCGTGCAGAACGTAAGCGAGCCTTTCCCTTTAATTCTTACACACATGACGACGAGCCGCAGGCGAAGGCCGCACACGCATGTTTGTATGTGCGGGAGAGCGTCCCTCGTTCTCGCTGTCGAGACCACATGAATATTTATAAGCAACGACAATGGAAAGGGGGCTATTGTTACCCACCCCGAACAAAGGAAACCATGAATATTTATGACCCGAACCTTAAGAGCCACATAAATCTCATGCACTTCTCATTGTTCTTATGCTTATTACGGTAGCCGCCAGCTATTAACCATTGCTCTGGCGTGGCGCTTCTAGGGTTAAAGGCCTCCAAGGAAAGAATATTTGTTGCAGTTGCTTAATAGGACAGTGTTAAAACGAGTAAGATCCTTCCTCCACATTATGGCTTCCTTAATGGTTGGTTGGACTTTTCCATCAATGGCCCATGTTGCCTAAATCTGCTTCCCGTATGAAACGCTTATGAAATGAATTTAATTTTATTTTTGGGGGGGTATTTTGCACCTTTGTCCCAGATACTGTCCCTTTAAATGCCGAGGCTCTGTCATGATCTCCTGGAATGTTCTCTTGATTATTGTGAATAAAGGACACGGGGGGGTAGAGGTGCGAGGGTATCTTCATTGGGGCAAAGCGTGACATCTCCATATAAAGAAATACATATTTCATAAAATATAGCTCTGGGCCGTTACGGACGCTGGGGTGGAATACACAACGTTCGCGGTCTTCAGATGTTTCCAGTCTCGCTCGTTGGTTTCCATTTAAATAAATACAGAAGAGAAAGCCCCCCCCCCGGGTTCCTCGGCCAGAACTTCCAGCCGCATTGTGCAGAGCGGCCTTTGAACAATAGTCTGATACTGGGGGGGGGTTTAAGCCGCCGCTCTGTAGTTTAAATTTAAAGGTCCCCTGTTGGGTCTGTAATCTGCAGCCGGTCCGCCCAGGGCTCACAGAAGTGTTTTTGTTTTTCATAGGACTTCATAAAGTCATTTTAAACAATGCTGCAGAATTTTAGGACATCTGTAAGGTCGGCCGCTTCCTGACTTTGTTCCCAAATCTCCTTTTATTCTCGATAAAGCCTTAAAGGAGCAGACGCGCTCATTTTTCATGTGTTTCCTTCGCTGTCACTTTCTCCCAGAGTTTCTGTGGCAAACATGATCATTTATTCACTATGTTTGAGTTTTTAACCCCTGACGCTATCCCTTCCTATTGAGATATTGGAAATCTTCATATCCTCTCCCTTGGCCTATACGATATGTCTATTTACCTAATATCCTGCCCATCGATCTGCCCGAGGCACTGGGAATCCACCCCTTCACCCTTACAATTGGACTTTTCAACCTGATAGTCTGCAGAAATTCACCCTAAGAACCCTTCCTTTTATTCTGACATCCTGAAAATGTCCCTATCGACCCCCGAGACCCTGGAAACCTGTCTTTTGATCCTGAGACTGCGGATATCTGCCAGCTGAATCGGGAGAGAAGACCCCGAGGCATGGGATTAGATCAACTATTCTATTCCATGTGTCTTCACCTACCATTGAAGGTCCGACCCCTCGATGTCCTAGGCTGGCCCTGGTTCCCTCTACCGGTGTCCCTGTGCAGCAGGGCTGTAGAAAGCTGTACTTGATGTCTTGATATTGTCCTGAAAAATTCCACCATGATAGTTTAGATGTTCTCAGTCCAGGATGGAAGCCTGAAGAAGGTGGTGGGTTAAACGTGGTAGAAGATGCTTCTCGGTGATTGATCCCCTGTGTCTGTCATTGTTTGATCACCCAACCTGTATTGATGGAACCACCATAGTTTAAGAGTTTTATTGCCAGCGTTATCTCCCGGAGTAAACATCTAGATACATGGTGAAGCCATCAAGAGGTTAGGGCAGTGGAACATCTGAAACACACCATGCCCTTTGAACTTACAGGAAAGTGATGTATGACAGATCCCTTATTACCTCTGGAGTTGATTCTATCATAAAGACAGCAGGATCTAATTGTTTGTTTAAGGGTTTGGCCTCTGCCTTTCATCCATTACACAGATAAAACAGCATGTGATGGCTGATCATACCATAGTATGCGAGAGGTCGCGTCATGTTTATTTACCGAATTCCTCCTTTAATGGAATTTTTTTTCCAAAATAGTTAAGGGATGATTTTAATGCACTCATAGCGCCTCAAGGAGGACTGAAACGTCTAGAACCGTGTCTTATGCAAAAGCATGTGATTTGCCATAAGGACTTTTTATTTATTATTATTTAGGTTAAATCTTAAATGTTATTATTTTGTTGGGCATTATCGTGAATCAGGTTGGTGCTCGAGAGCTAGAGAGCTAATCTCTGAGGCTAAGAGATGATCTAAGCTCTGAACAGCTGGCAAATGGCAAAGTCTCCAGGTATTAATAGGGACTTGGTTCGGGAAGGTAATGTGGACGTGTCGCCCGTGCAGCTTTTAGCCTCATTAAATGTATTTAAAGTCTGGGGTTTTGCTTTACAATAAGTGCCATTTATTTTTTGGAGATCTTTGTTGAGGAAGGAGGGGAACGTCACTGAATCTGAATTCAGTGGCAGATGGTGGCAAAACATTGATTGCTTCCCTTAGTTGATCTCCCCTCCTCATCTCTGAAAAGTAGCGCAGTAATTAGGACTAATCCTTGGCAAATACTTTTTTTTTTGTTGTTATGCATGCATACTTACCAACTGTCCCGGACACCAGAACACGTCACATTAGCCCAGTTGTTGGGACTGTAACTGTGCCGGACTCTGTTAGGTCACAGATGCAGATGGACCTTTTGAGCCTAGCTGGACCCATATAGAATGTATGGGATTTTAAATGGGATGGGAGCTTGGTGGTCTTAGATGGACCCAGGCTTAAGGAAGCTCTGGTCTTTACATTGTATTGTAAAGATTCAGTCTCCAAAGTGAGAGAGAAAACATGACAATAAGCTCATGCATCTAGTTGGCGCTTATTTGGTAATCTAGAACTTTAGGGTTGAGCTAACACTGAATAATCTAGAACGTCATGTGTCTATAAGGCTACTTTCATCATGTTTGCTGGATCCTTCTAATCTTAAATCTGTCCCTTCCTACAGGGCTCAGCACGCATAGCCCCCGACATTTCATCCACATCTCCTGCTGGATATGTCTCCATGGCACAGAAACCAGAGGCTGTTGTGCATGCAATGAAGGTAGGACTCCTTGAGGCTAAACCATTGATTTAATGGCGATACACAGAATAGCGTTGGATCGGGGGAGGGGGGTGAGGGCTAAAATAGTGCAATTATAATAAAAATAATACAGGACAATGTTTGTAAAGTGAGTTTATCTGATACTAGTAATAAATACATTTGGTGGGAGCCCCTCTTTAAGCAGGAACCTTGTTGACGAGATGGACATTGGGAGTCTTTAGTGGGGATGCAGTCAAGTTCAGCTTGACGAGTGTTGAGTTAAGCTTGAGTTTGGCAGTTCTGTTGAGTTTAATGGAGTTCTGGGTCTGTAGAGGGTCACCTCTCCTCTCCTTTTCCTGAGAGGTTAAGTTCATTCTGTTTCAACTCAACGGCTGCCACGTCTCAGTTGGGATTTCTTTGGTACAACGAGTTGCTGTACTTTTCGTGGCTACTCCATGCACGTTGGCGGTCAAGTTCACTTTAGTAAATAGACAAGTTAATCCGTTTCAACCAAGTGGATCTTACATAACGAACTTCCTAACATACTATTTACTATAAACCAATGTTATACTATTATAAAAATATGAAAATAAAGAATATATGTATTGGAAATGGTAGATGGTTGATTCTGGAGCTTAACAAGTAGCGAGGAGTTCAGGGCAGTAGACCCCCCCCCATGCCCCTGATCACGGCTCTGGCGTGGTTGAGATCAGAGGTGAATGCTTGTGTGTGATTATATTTACTTTGTTTCCTCTACATTTTCATCATTTTCTTCACCTAGGTTCTTGAAGTCCATGAAAATCTGGACAGGCAGGCTCCTGATAGCTACGAGGAGGACCTCAGTGAGAAGGAGAAGGCAATCGTTCGAGAAATGTGCAACGTGAGTATTTGGACAGCGCTTTCAAACAGCTTTTCCAGCTGTGCCTGTTCCATGGACTTTGAGCCAAGGATACATTACAAAGTAGGGTGTAATTTGATTATAAAGCCCCCGGTGACGGTACAGTTTTTCACTGTGTTTACAAGACCACATTCTACAGCCGACGACCACAATGCCGAGATATTGGGACCATAGGCTGTTTTCGAAATCCCACCCATCATCTGCCAGCTACAAAGCGTAAAGCAAAGCCCCATACAGCCGATACCTGCGCTAAATCGCTATACCCAGCTATAACTTTTGGGATATAATGATGTATATCCTCACCATTCCTCAATTAACCCCTTATTAGTGCATCTTCAGGATCTTCACCGTTGAGCACAGGTGGACCAGTCAGCGTCTATTCCTGTACCTGGGCTAATTGACCCGCGTGGCATCCGTTGGCTGTAGGGGAATAGTATCCAGAATCAGATTATCGGGCAATCATTTCAATTATTTCATTTAAGGCAGGTTAGGAAAACTTTTGGTACATTGGTTTAAATCAACATGTTCGAGGATTTCCTGAAGGTGATCATGGGCTTTATTAAATCACTTAAGTTATGTGGTAGAACGCAAGGGGTTTTCGGGGATGAACCATGACGTGCGTGGCTAAATAGCAATGGGGTAATAAAATTAACCCCTTATGACCAATCCGTAATAGGGGAATCATATAGCAGGAGTCTATGTAATAAAACATGTCATTAAGTATGGGGGGTTTTTTTTGTTCGCCGGCAGGTCGTGTGGCGAAAGTTGGGCGACGCGGCAAATTCTAAGCCATCCATCCGGCAGCACCTCTCTGGAAACCAGTTCAAAGGACCCTTGTAGTCCTACGTGAAGAAATAAAGTGAAGACGTGAGCTGGGAGTCCGGCGTAGGGCGAACTGTGACCATTGTAAATACGGAGCCTCAGACGATTACCTTGTACATATGTTTAATCATCGGGTTACAGGAATATTTTCTATGGTAGTTCACTTGCTGTACAGGCTGTGTAGATAAGATAAAAAAAAAAATAGGAATAAAACACTAACCCGAGGATTCGTTATAAACCGTTTTATGGACTTTTACATTTGTCTAAAAAGAATATTAACACAAAAGAATCAGGACACTTATTTTCTAGTGTTTGCTTTTTTTTCTTCAAACTATTATGTTAAGCGGATCTGGCAGAAGAAGCGTTTGGGACGTTCAGAGCTATTATTGTCCTCGGCCGTTTCCTTGTCGGAACGCCCTGCGGGTGATCGGAGTCACATTACAGCCGGGATGATTCAGGACAGTTAGGTGCTCTTGGCATCTCGAGAATGCTTCTCCCCGTGGTTGGCGAGCAGCATTTCCTTAAATAATTTTCCGGTTTACCTTATTGACCCAAATATAGGCTGCCCCTAATTATAACCCAATGGGTTAATTTGAGAATAAAAAATCAGATTTTTAGTAAATTCAGTTAAGTTCTCATTATTTTTATGAAAGATATGTTTATGAGGAGGGGTAAGGCCATTTTTTTTACAGTATAATTTAGCCTCTTTAGAGGCCAGAGAAGATAAAGCGTCCTTGGAAACTGGAAAATAATTTCCTTTTTTTTGTAATTATGTAATTGTAAGTATTTTAACATTTTTCAGAGGATCGGAACAAATTGGTATCTTTATTTTTATTGAACGTCTTACCAATGAAGAATTTGGGGTTTTATACTGAGTTTTGGGGGATTTTCTTCCAGATGAATAGCATTGGTCAGTAGAAAGTATTGAGCTATTGGGGAACATCCAAGAATAAAACAAAGCCAACCGAGTTAAAGAAAAGCTATAGATAGGGAAAACCCCATTCTGTCTCTTATATGAAAGAGATGGAAGATTCTAACACTTTAACAAAACCTGCAATCATTGAAATCACATTTTCTGAAGCAGGAAGCTGTAGTGAGGCTCAGCAGCAACGAGTGCAACCAAAAACTGCTTCCCCCATACTGAGAAAAAAAACCATCAATCACCATGAGTTCCGATAAGGTATAGAAAGCTCTGCACATATACAAAGTGAGTGTCTTAAAATGTTCTTTTATATTGGACCAGATTTATATCTTCTACAAACATATTCTCCAGATAACTCCTCCCCTGGGGGGGGGGGCTGAATCATTTTAATATCAAAGAAACTAAAAGGCGCCGATTGGGTAGATCTGGAAATAGAGGGAGCGGCTAATGAAGCCCCCCCCCGGAATATGACCTATTTGGTCATGATCGATATATTTTATTGGGTATTAAAGATGTAGCTACCAACGAACATATTTTTTTATGAATAACCTTATTGCCTACCGGCCAAAATATAAGGATCTCTGTATATGATTGTACAGACATGGTATAGATATATATATTTTGTTAAAGATTTGTGGCAGAAGCTGTATTTTGACTTCGGCATTCATGATGTAAGAAGGTGCTGTATACATGGGTACATAGGCCGGCTTTTCATGACTCCCCCTAATGAAGGAGGTTTGGAGGGGTGTTGAAGACCCTGGCGTGCATCACATATCAAAGACTTCATTGTGAAGAATGCAGGCTGTATTACAGCTGATCTCCCAGCCGCCGGGCTTTGGGGAGAACAATGAACGGGGTTCTTTTTGGGAAATGGATTCTTCTCCAGAAAATATTTGCCATATGATCCCATAAATGTCCGGAACGGGGCACAATGCGGAAGATTATAGCACGATCAACGTCTCCTATTGTAAGAAAGTTCTTTGTCGAAAACACGCAGGGACATTATAAGTCGGTAAATATAAACCATTGAAATTTTTTCCACATACCCCCTTTATTTTGGGGTCATTTTAACTGGCTTTGGAACAATTCAAACTTATCATTTTGTAGGAAATTCACATTATAGCATAGTGGCCTCCAGCCGCGGATCACAAACCGTATCCAGCAGTTTGTCTTAAGCTAGATTTATGTACGGGGGTCTTACTATACGTTTTTTTTAACGAGTAAATGATACAATCGGCATTGCTGCAACCAAAATGTGTGGTTTTGGGGTCAAGGAATGAGCGAAGCTTAATAGCCCCCGTGGGGAAATAGAAAAGGCTAAACCTTTTTATTATATTAAAAGATTCAATAATAGCAAAGCGCCAGAAGCTCCATCAAGAGGAAACTTGTGGGTCTTCCATTAATGGGTTATACATGGCGTAGTGCCATCCGTTACATGGGCAGCGGGTAATAAATCGGAGCAGTCCTCACGTCGGGCCAATATCTAGGTGCCTAGTTTGCAGGCTTACTCGTCCCTGGGAAAAAAATTGTGTTTTTTTTTTCTTCTTTAAACAATGGAATTTCCTTATTCTTCGAAACACTCGCCCCTTTTGTAGCGGCTTTAGGGAGGTGCAGAAGATCCGGGTCGAAACGTGGACTTCCCAGAAGCTCGGTATCAAAGTATCACCCGTTCAAAAATGATTTCCTGATTTTATAGTGAATTGTGTTGTAAATATCTTTGGAAAAGTTTGGGGGGAAAAATACAAAAAATTAATAAAAATGTTATATTTGCCCATTGAGTTGCGGTCCTCTTCTTTGCAAGTTCTTCAGCAAAAGTAGTTTAAAAAAAAAGAATTGAATCTTTTCTGTACATATTATGCACTCATAAAGTCCTTACGGGATTCCAAAGAATTACGCCGAATTCTTATGGTTATAACCGGCCCACGTACTTTATTGGTAGATAAGCGGAACAGCCTCCCGGAAGTAGTGGTAGAGGTTCTATGATTCTATGAGGTCATAAGAAAAGAAGCAGATTTTGTGCCTTTGATATAGGGACTGGTGGCTTAAATAAGGCTTCTGTATTCTATTAAAGTTTTCCTGGCTGTTAAAATTCTCTTTTAAGTTAAAATGTGTCAAAAAAACAGCAAAAAAAAAAAACACTTTTCTTTCAGCACTCTCGTCCCTCGCAGTGTTTAACGATCGTGCTTTTTCCCCGCCGTGGGTGGGTTTCTCCGTGGAAGAATTCTGTATTAACGGGGGTCTTTTTTTCTCGATAAGTATCCAGCCGCTGCTGTGTTTGTGCACAGCGAGGATTTTCTGCCGATCTGGGAACAAGACGTTCGATGACTCAGACGCCGCGGCTCGCAAATGTTAACCTCTCCTCCGTCTCCACAGGAGACCAGAAATACGTATATATATATTTATATTTTTTAAGCCAAAGCGTGGAATTATTGAAATGATCTTTTCCTTTCAAAATAAAGGATTTTCTAGGTCACTTTTTTCTGGTAATTAATTGCACTCTCTGTTATTTTAAGCAAAAATATCCTAAGCAGGTGTTAGTTTTCTTTTCCCATAAAAAAGTTTTAATCGCATAAAACAAACTTTTTTTTTTTTAGTTTGTATGGCAACAACCTATCGGTGCCTGTTTTTTGTGTCACGTGACAATTAAATGTTCCTGGCAAAACATTATCAAATAAGCCATAGTTTTAATTGATAAAAAATTTTTCTAGGAAGGATTTTCAACAGCACTAGGAATTCCGTGTCTAATTCTATCAATTTCAATGATATATATATATCGGTATATACTGTATCTACACATATATATATATATATACCGGTATATACTGTATCTACATATATATATACACCGGTATATATATGTACGTATGTGTAGTATGTAGACAATATGAATTTGCATTAAGGATAATGATCAGTGCATATTATGCCAAACTAATGGTCACAAAAATGACAAATTACTGTCTGCTAGGGTCACATGCAATCAGCCCCCAGAACAGGGGCAGAGAGGGCAAGGTGTTCCTGAAATTCTATGTAGGCACAGACTTCATTAGAATTGCCATCAAGCATCACTCAGTGTGGTGTTTGAGCCGGGAAAGTCACCCAAAACATTGTACGACTGATGGCGGCCTTTGGGTCAGCAGATAAAAGAAGTTTACTGGAACAAACAAAACCCAACAGAATCAGGTTTTTCCCCAATTGCAGACCTACACTACCGTATACAATTCCAAAATAATGCCCCAGCGGGGACAAGGGTAAGTTACAACTAAAAACAAACACCAATCCCGTTCCCGGGATCAAAAATGCCCTTATTATTACCCCACCCTAAAAAATACTTTATTAATGTGTTTGTTAAAGCTATAACCAATAAAAGATTTTTAAAAACACCAGTGCCATTATGACATTGAGGGCATATGCCCACAGCTGTATAACACTAATAATATTAGATCATATATACTGTTGATGGCTGCAGTCCTAACACCAGAAATAATTGAGTTATGACCAGTGACACAGGCTTATTAAAAACTCAGACGAATAGCCCCCCTGACTGATGAAGCTCTGAGGAGCGAAACATGAGGTCTGGGCTAATGGCTTCCAAAATGGAGACTGTTTGGCCTTATATCTCCTTTGTTAATGACATCACGGATTCAGGGAGGGAACAATCATATCCAATGGTTACCGATGTATTAGATGTGTTGCCAGAACCAGCCAATTGCTTGAAAGGTAACTAAGCATGACATCACCCACATAGTCCAATAGAATTCCATATACATGATGGGCAGTGGTTCTCTCCAATTCCCAAAGGTGAACAATCAAAGAAATTGACTGACAGTTATTCTCACCAATCATTGATGTTCCTTTCGGCTCAGAACCACTCCTATTACTAGATCTCCTACCCATTGTTATTCTTATTATTCACATTACAACCAGTTCACCAATTCAGATTCCTGAGCAGCACAGTGGCTCAGTGGCTTACACCGCCGCTTTGCAGCAGTATGGTCCAGGGTTCAAATCTCACCAAGGACACCAATATCCATCAAGGCACCACATCTAAAAACACTGATGCAAATTTGCATCATTTTGGCATATTCACCGTACACAGTTATACGCATCACAATTAAACCATTCCCTTCCAAATATCCCTATCACAATGTAAGTCTCCATAATATAGTAATACCTTCCTATAAAGTAAGTAAATCAATATTACAAATCAAAGAGAGTCCTATTATTTAGAATCTACAAATAGGCTGAGAAGGAGAAGCCTTCATTTAAGCCTAGAGGACTCAGGCTTTGGAGTCTATAGATCCACTTGGCTTCCTCTTTTAATAGTAATCGATCCAGATTCCCTTTTCGTGGACCAAGTTTAAGTTGAGAGATACCCCAAAACCTCACAGACTCTAGATCTCCACCATGGAAAAAATTAACATGACGGGCCAAAGATGTTTCTTCTTTCCTCCTAATCGTGCCCAAATGTTGGGATATACGTCTACGGAACTCCTGGATGGTTTTCCCTATGTACAATTTATCCCAGCTACATTTAGCAGCATATACAATCCCCTTGCTTTTACAATTTATGAATTGTCTGACTTCATAATTCCTGCCATCCACGGGATTCCGAAATGTTTTTACGGTAGGTAGATATTTGCAAAAACTACAATTCCCACATGTATGTGAGCCAACTAGTTGGGATTTCAGCCACGTTCCTTTCTCTTTTTTATCAGTCATAAAATGACTATGTACAAGCATGTCTTTAAGATTAGGGCCACGTCTGTATGTAATCATTGGTATATTTACAATTACATCTTTTAGGTCTGGATCCATGGTCAGTAATCTCCAGTACCTCTTAACAATTATTGACACCTCAGTAGAGTCGCAGTCATAAGTTCCAATGCACCGTATCACTTGTGGGGAACCAATGTCTACCTTGTCTTCATGGAGTGCCCGATCTCTGCTGGTATTCCTTGCCCTTCTAAACGCTTTCTTTAGACAGTTTATGGGGTATCCCTTAGCCATGAATCTAGACTTTAAATTCTCACATTCCTTTTGGAAAGTGGATTCCTCAGAGCAGTTTCTCCGTGCTCTGAGGTATTGTCCTACAGGTATTCCTCTTCGTAGTGGTTCTGGATGACAACTGGTCCAATGGAGCAGATTATTGGTAGAAGTGGGTTTTCTATAGATGTCAGTCTGTATTTTCAGACCGTCATCTATATAAATAGTCATGTCAAGGAAATTGATCTTTCTTGTCTGAAGTTCATGCGTGAACTTCATCCCGATGGTATTATTATTGAGAATATCAACAAAATCCAAAAAAGTGCAGGATCCCCATCCCAAAAGATCAAAATATCATCAATGTACCGCCCCCAGAATAAAATGTGACTAGTGTAAAATAATAATAAATCATTAAAAACATGCTTGTGCTCCCACAACCCCAAAAATAAATT
>VKOC01000008.1:21173315-21191451 GCA_009364415.1 Spea multiplicata
CAAACTTTAAATCATTACTGTGTGCTTCAGTCGGGGAACATATGGTTTTAATACACAATAGAAGTGCATGATTTCAGTGAGTTTCTGGAAAAGATTGATGACAGCTTTACTTATTTAGTGTCACTTGTCTCCTTTACATTCCTGGATTTTATGATAGATTAAATGCTGACCAGGCTTAGTTTCTGCATTATATTTGATCAGTGCCAAAACAGACCGCCCTGCGAAATCAAACACTCAAACTCTGGATAAAATATGTTCATTGCACAAAAAAAAATGGTGAAACCATTCATGGATTCAACCTCCAAATAGCCCAAGACTGACACTTTTGCATCAGAGGATGATGTCAGAGGATTGGATGGGGGGGGTACGGCTTTACGCACACTTTTTATGTTAATTTGTTACGTATCGGTAGAGTGACCGCGTCGGCTGTGTATTCCAGGATGCCTATAATTTTTACCGATGTACCATTGAGTAACCGATTCCCTTCTGTAAGTTTATACACCACCCATACTGAAGGGGGCGGCACTTTACATGGTCGGCAGTACATTATCTCCCATCAGTGACAGACTTATACATTATATTATATATAAATCATATATATTAATATATATAAGGTATATTAGGATAATTAATAGATATAAATCGCTGTGTCGCAGAACTATGGCTGCATTGGAATGTATTCCAGATTCTAAGGGGGGGAAAGTGTTAAATATCCCTAAATGTCCTCCCTGTTAGAATTTATTGCTGGGGATAAACACCTGTCGTTCATTGACTCGTGTTGGTTAGAATCCACTGTGAGCCACTGAATCCACTGGGGCAAAGTCTCCCCGTTACAGTAAATCGATCACCTATTACCCTTTACATTGTAGTAAACAATAAAAGGTTTTTATTTCTGAACAGAAGCAGCGTTAGGAGACACGACGACGCTTTGTTTCTTGTTGTCTTAAAAGTTCCTCAAAGTAAAACAAAGCTTAGACGACGTGCCCGGCACATAAGGTTGCCTTATCAGTCATTTATTTCCAGGACACACGGTCACGCATTTCACGGGTTCCTGATCGGCGCATGGAAAGTGCTGCCCCCTGCAGTACGTGGGATGTATAACCGAGTAACTGATTCCCTTTCTGGGAGTTTATATATTTTGTGGTTTGTGTTTTAAATGTCTATTTATCCTGTCTCATTGAATTACCGGAAGTCATAGACCCAGTCACCTCCAGGCCTAGACTGGCCATCTGGTGGGTCGGTGGGCTTCTGGCCAACATAGCGGCCGCTGGATGGCTATGCCCATCCAGCAGCCCCTCAAATCCAGCCATTTACACCATTTGGCAGCCACCGTCCTTAAAGTGCCAAGACGGCCTCGTCATCCCCGGGCCCGGCCCTGGTCATCTCTGTTGGTGTGAAGATAGAAATGGCCAAGGTGGCAAGTTTGTGTAGGGTTGGCCCTTCATAATCACGTAACACCCAAGTACCCCCCTTTAGTAGAGACAGTCCCCCCTCTTCATCCCCAGATATTCCTCTTTTATAGGAGATCTGAATATTTGAACATAAAACCCACAAATTACCCAAATGGCTATGAGTAGCCCATATTCACATAATCTCTGCCACACTGGGGATTTTTTGTCACTGGTATAATTCTGTATTCAGGTGAAAATATTTGCCATTTTTCTCAGCACACTTACACATTTCACAGGTTTCGGATCCTCTGCTGTTTGGTTAGACATCTCGGCACTTTACATGTGCTAGTGAGCAACATGGAACGGCACATGTCCTGGAAGGAGATCACACCTCGCCATATGGCCACCTGCAATATATTCGGGGTGCCTATGGTATTTATAGTTTACCTATTTCCACGGAAACCGACTCATATAGTCCTAATAATCAAGCTTTTTAGAAGTATATTTATGATTCTATTCCAGTTCATATATACCGGTATATCATCCCTAGGACTCTGAATCAGCACTGCAATAAATAATAATAACAACAACAACAATAAAAATATTCCAGGATCTAAAACAACCAATATATTTTGTTTGTAGATAAAAATACTCATAAGCCATTATGGGCAAATCTAAAAATAGGAAAAAATGGAATTTATTTTTTGGCTTTTATATTTTTTACACAATAAAACATCAGATTTTTTTTAACATAAAATGTTTCTTTAGCCCTCATTTCCATCCATAGGAAGGTGTTTAGCGTCTCCATGAAGCTGTCGGTTTCTTAGCGTGTGATTGATCTAGCAGATATCGGTGAGCTTACTCAGCGAGCTGCCAGACCCGGCTCAGCGCCCTCGTTGAGCCGCCTGTCTCGTCCCTGATGGCTGCTGAGCAGTAATAAGGTTGAAGGAGATAATGTTTAGTCCATCGTGAAAAGACTTTAGTGTATTAGTGATATCTGAAACATCACTAAAGTACGAGTGTGAAAATGTGCAGCCGTCTTTATGTTCAGCATCAGCTGTGGTGATCGTGGCCATCATCTTACCGAGGAACGAACGTAGCTAGCCGACCGTCAGATAGTCTACTACCACCAATTTGTCAGCTTCCTATGGCATCGAGATGCAGAGGGCACTTTTACCCCAGCTGTGCCTAATTCAAACTAATGGCAGATAAGGTGCTGGGGTAAAAGGGGGTGAGATAACTACCCAGAGCCCCCTCTTGCGGGATGTGGCCAGGGCTACCTACTGGCACCAGTGGGCGGTCCTGCCGACGTCAGTGGGCATTTCTGCTGATGTCACAGGTCACATCCCCATTTAAGGAGAAAATGGGCGGAGAATGGGGCGTGTCAGGAGCCTGTTCCGGCAAGCCGTAGGATTCGGGTGTCGAACCAGAGACTCGGAGAGTTCCCACATATGCACATGGCCTGTGTTTTCCAGGACACATAATATGGATGTAAAGTGCTACCCCCTGCAGTATGTAAAAGGTATAAACCCATGGAAGGGAATCTGTTATACATCTCACGCACTGCAGGGGGCAGCACTTTACCCATGCTGGTAGGCAATATGTAAAAATGATATTGTTGTGCTATTAGTTATTTATTGTTTTATATAGCGCCATCATATTTTGCAGCGCTGCACAATGGGTAAACAGGACATAACAATTAGTATATAACATAACAATTTGACTTACAGAAACCGGTGAACAACATGGTGGTCTCCCTAATACATCACCATTACATAGCATAGGATGCAGAGCTGCAGGCCACGCTTACACTCAAATATAATATGAAATACAGTTTGTTATGAGGCTGTACTGTTGGGTTAAATTCACGTTTCCACTTAGTTGCCATGATTAATGAGCCCGAAAAATAGCGGGTTCCCCTTACTGTGAATAAGTAAAGCTGTTTCTGCAGATGGTACAACGAACACGCTACGGGCATCAAATAAAACAACGGGTTAAATATTTCTCCGTACGTTCCATAGAAAGATATCAGTTCAGTGTCCGTTGCTTCATTCTGTCTATTAGACGGGGTGATTGATGTGAGCAAAAACGGTTAATTGACACACTAAATGTGCGAGCTTCGTTCCCTCCTGACTGCCTGTCAAACGAATGGTTAACGTTCCACTTTGATCTTTATTAAGTGTTCTTATTTAGAAGGAACAGTCCCTTTTCTGAGACCCAAATCCATCTGTCCCTCTTCCGAGACCTTGCTTAAACCCCTTTAATATACACAAAGGGTTAACTAGCGTTAATCTCCGCACCGACATCTCCTAAAACCCATCGTTTGTTTAGTTATGAGGATAATAGGAAAAGTCATGCGCCGGGCGGTGAGGCTCGAGCAAAGCGCTGAATTGTCCGCAATGTTTTGTTCTCTTTCCTGGCACTCTTGGCGTTACAGGATTATCCGGGCCGGTTCTGGCCCCAATAAACATGACACGTTTATTTAATAAGCCAATTCCCACTAACCACATCAAGCACAACACATCAGATTGTGGAACACAATGTATCCGTTACACAAAGCACAATCATCACATCCGACATAAAAGCAGAATTCAACCCAGCCTGAAAACCATTTATTATTATTATTATTATTGTTGTTTTCTTAATAATACTTTACTTGTTTAACATGGTGTAGTAGGATATGGACTTTTTAGTTTCTGATCAGACCCGTAGCGAAAAAGTGCTTATCTTACTGCATCAAGGAAAACAATGTATTATTATTATTTATTGTTTTATATAGCGCCATCGTATTCTGCAGCGCTGTACAAGAGTAATCACCACCTAAAACAGTGGTTGGCGACCGCAGCTCAAACCGTCCATGCCCAAAGCATTCCCTTTACACAAGATCCAGCTTCTGAAGGAAACAACTATGGTAGTCGCAACAATGGAATTTCATTAAAGAACCAGTATTTTACATTAAAAAAAGCAAATATTTGGAGTTCCTCTTTAAAATCACTCATTCCCTGTGAATGCCCACCTCCTGGTATTTCTTCGTTCTTTTCAGGTGTATCTTTGGGTGGTAATCCACACTTTACCTATCAATAGTCCATCTATTGAAATCACTGAGTATCACCTTACAGATCAATCTCTTTAAGGAAATCCTTTATTGGCCGCTTCTTAGAGACAATGGCCGTGTTAAACACAGGCATTTAGCTTATCTTAATGTCCCATCTCTTTAAAGGACAAACACCATTATGTCTTCTAACCCCCCACATTCCTACAAGTCAGTGCCAGCCTGTTCTAGAACCTACGGGAAAACACAGAGGGGTTTGTTGAACCGAAACAGAGAGATCGGAATCATCCCAAAGGTAAAGAAAGAAAACCACCGCTTTCATTTTCAGTTAAAACAGGATTAATTGGATGCCACCAGGTGGATTTCTCTCCAGATCGTGATCTAGAATGACAATGGGGCAGATGGAATTTGAGTTTTCGGCCCTTGTGCTAACATAAACCCGTTGTTGATGGAAATTATATATTTAAGCATTTTTGCTCATTGTATGAGCATTTTAACCCCCATATATGCCACTCTGCCTCCAGAAATGACTTATACCCCTATATGCCACTCTGGCATTTAGGGGGTTAAAAGGCATATCATGGGACAGAGTGGCATATAGGGGCTATAAGGCATTTCTGGAGGCAGAGTGGCATATAGGAGGTATAAGGAGGCATATCAGGAGGGCACGAGTGGCATTATAGGGTGGGGCATAAGGCTTTTTTAAAAATATTATACAGGTTTGTCAAAAAGATAAATGTTGTTTTACTGACCTTTCTACTTCTTCTTGGGTGTCTTTTTCATCCTGAACCTCGGCTCTGGTGGCTGCAGGCCGCCATTTTCTATGCGCTGAAGGAAGTCACTGACCAGACATCCGGTGCTCCAAGCAGTACTGAGTGCGGAGGGGGCGGAGCTTTCACACCCCTCAACACTGCTCGTCCGAGGAAGGCTTCCAATTCCGCTCAGCAGCCGTTCAGCGGACTGTTTTCAATGTTAGTTTGCCAGCTCACGGATCTGCCGGCCAACCGGGTAATTTCTCTGTATCCTGGTGGGCCAGTCCGGCCCTGGATACAGCCATTTTCCAATGTTAGGACCTGAATCACTTTCTCTACATAACCCAAATGCACAGGAGCTAAGTGACTCCTTCAAAAGTACGCTTCTTGCAGGGTAGGACTTATTTTAGAGGAGCCATATGGTCACTCTACCGCAAGGTCATTGTTTCTGTGGCTCTTTATACTAATTTATAAGTGGAACAGACCAGCTGTATAAAACAATACATAATAATAATAATAATAAAAGCTAGATTGACACAATTTATATTATCTTTGAGAGATGTCAATCTGTGGGTTTTCCACTAGGGGGCAGACCCACCACAACATGACGGCAGAGAGTAACACAGGGGCCACAATGGAATTTAAATATATAATGTACACTTATATTATTCTAAATAATATCCAAACTCTGAGTACTCTTTGGGGTACTTTGACGTAGTGGCGGGCTAAGAAAGACGCGGCCATATAGTGTGACGGAACCCCCAATATTTATGCCGCAGATAGGCGTTCGCTGGGTACGCGCTGAATCCTTCGTTTTGTGTACTTATTGGTCATTATTATTCCAGCAGCAACCCAGGAATCTGAATGTGTATGCTTTCTCGCTGTAAATATAGAGTTTCTCTGCAGGACGGCAGTAATTTCCGTAGAATAACTTGACATTTGGAATTGCTATTCTCCAAACCAGCACTTAAGAAATTGCGTTAGTGCAGCTAAACAGACACGATCTGGATCACCACGAGTCATAAAAGTTTAATGAGGAACATATATTATTTTCAGATGTTCTGGATAAAGGCCCGTAGTGCTCTCCTTACTGGATTATTTTATATTAACATATCTTTCAACAAATCAGCCCAAAAAGGGACACTTTTTTCACAGAGTGGGAAAAGGCGCGGCTATGAGCTTCATATTTTTTACATTTACTTATTGCCCTACTTGGGAACTCTCTCCGGTTTGCCGCTTCTCCGGGTCTCGGCCTGAAATCTCGGTGTGGCGGGAGTGTTTTTTCGACGTGCCCCAATCCAGCCCCATTCGAATACAAAGTGTTCAAGGCTAGCCCTGCCCGCGATGAGGTCAGCCCCTCCCATTGATGTCATTAACAATTCCTACCGATGACCTCAGCCTACCTGATGAGTTTTATGACATTTCTATATCATAGCTGAGAGGTCCCTCTATATTTCCACTGTGCCCCTTTTGCACATGCATAGGGAATTCTGCAGGAGATCCCCATATGCCCCTCACAGCTAGGTACCCATGCTATTGGCATGTGATATACTCACCACCAGCATACCTGGGAACTCCAGGGGAAACGCGTCTTCTCCGGTCCTCTGGGTTGACGCCTGGACCCTCCGCCTGCGACGTCTGCGGGTAGTCATCCTGGCCGTGTCCCACTAGGGTAGGCTCTGGCTAGCAGGAGCCCAAAAGTTCCCAGGTATGACCACCAGTCAGCCTCAGCGCTGGCTCTATAAACACTCCGAGTGGGGCAATTTCCTGCCACTGTTTGCCTACTTTGATGGTACTTTAATATACCTTCTTCTTCAGTGACCCTGTAAGGGTGCTACACGGATATGTTTATTCGTTGGTGTTGGGTATGATTTTGACCCTTACTATATACCGGCCAAACATTCTCACCCCTTAAACAAGAGCGACAACATGGTAGGAATTAAGGACAGAGGGATTTGGGTCCCACAGAGGAATTGGCCCTCATAAATATGGACATTTGAAGGGTTTAATGATGTGACCTTCATTGAAAGGGACTATAAACCTGGACTTCATCGGGTGGGAGTTTTGGTCAGTCCTTGAATAGGTGGGAACAGAAGCAGAATGTGAATGGGAAGATTTCGCTGCTCAGTGGGGGTCGCACTAAGCAGGACACCCCCAACTGAAAACCAATTCAACTCCAACAAAAGACTTCTAGATTTATCTTCTCACCCTTCACGCAGGGGCTATTCAGGAATTTACAGCCCCAATTTCCCAACATTTTAGTAAAATCGTCTCTGACAATGACCATAAATGAACACAATAGTCCAGAACAGCGTTTTCTCAAACTATTCCCACCCTGTTTAATTGATTTATCGCAAAATACCTCTAATGGCGTTTTTCTTTAGTAAGTGCCCCATAGTTAGAGGCGGCTTTAGGTTTTTGGGGGGTTCTAAGCCAAATTGATTATTGGGGTCCTATCTTTATCACAAGTAATACAAATGATCATTTAAATTAATACAAATTTGGTTTAAATAAAATACATTATAGTAATATATATTTATGGAATCTGTGTCAGACTTGCGTAGGTCTCTCCCCTTCACTTTGTAAAGGGGGCTCCGTAGGTCAGTGGGGGTCCTAAGCAGCCGCTTAATTCGTTTATATGATAAAAACCCAAATACCAATTTTAGAAATGACCCCTTGGATGACAAGAAGTAACCCAATGGGGGTGCGTACAGCAGCTCGAGACTTTCCGCTTTGCAGCACCTAACCTGTTCATATGAATCTTTTATAGTATATTGTTATGACTCAACATGTTCTGTAGCGCAGTACAAAAGGATAACAGAAGCCCAGCGGGAATTGTAATGAAGTCAAGAAGATTTCATCGCCCCGGTTTGCGCAAAACCGTAAAGGAAACGATCAGTGGAAATCATGATCTCATTGCGTGTGGTCTTAAAAGACGGCAACCCCCACAACACTCAGCCATCATCTCACATGCGCCGGCTCGCTTACTGTGCAGCGGCCACCCTTTCCTCCCCGGGTGTATTTTGCTCTTGTTAGCTGTAGTTTTTGTTTTTGTAACCAGAACTGAACGTTGACCTAGTTTGAGAGATTGAGCATCGTTCAAACCTCTGTGTTGTGGCGTTTTCAATAAAGCTTGTTGAGAGGGATATAGAAAAAAAAATCTCTCTCTCTCTCTCTCTCTCTCACACACAGAGGCTCAGATGTGTCGGAGACACCGGAGGGAGCGGATCGTTGATGTGGCTTCGCTCGGGGATTATATGCAAACCGGACATATTCTGCACATGAGAAGGGCAAATAGGCGTAAATATATTAATAGAGGGGAGGGGCAACTCCATGGGACCTTCTCCTATCTGTTCTGCACAAGTTCCTGGGACATGAGGACCTGTCAGCAATGAATGAGCCTTCACCCGTTGGCTTTTGGTACATCGCTCGTTTTATTATATAGCGAAGGGATGTTTGGAAGGTGTAGTTGAGGGGAGGTTTTGGATTTTTTTTGTCATCTACACCCCTCTTCTTGTTACCCTTCACTAATATGGCCAAACATTCCCAAGGAGGGTCTGTGGAAGATCTCGGCAAGATCTCTGACGAGGAGCTGCTGAGATGGAGCAAGGAGGACATTGTAAAGAGGTTGAGGAAAGTGGAGACGGAGAAGATTAATCTGATGGTGGAACACGGAAATCTGATGAAAGATGTGAACAGGAGGCTGCAGGTCCATCTGCACGAGATCAGGGGCTTGAAGGAGGTCAACCAAAAACTTCAGGATGATAACCAGGAGCTGAGGGAACTCTGCTGCTTCCTCGACGACGACAGGCAAAAGGGCAAGAAGTTGTCCAGGGAGTGGCAGAGGTTTGGTAGACACACTGCCAGTGTCTTGTGGAAGGAGGTTGCAGCTTATCAGCAGAAGCTGAAGGAGCTGGAGATGAAGCAGGAGTCCCTCATGAGGGACAACCTGGAACTCAAGGAGATAGTCCTTATGATGGACGAGGAGAGGAATGGACCTGGGTCTAGGAGTTCCATAGACAGCCAGACCAGTTTGACCAATTTGAATGGGGGATCTGGCACCAGGGATGTAGGTGATGGGAGTAGCACCTCCAGCACTGGTAGTGTAGGCAGTCCTGACCACAATCATCATCATCATCCTCCTCACCCCAAACCATTGGAGAACAAAGCTGGAACTATAAGAAGATCAGCCGATGACCTCTCCACCCCACCCCACCACAGAAGCATCCCAAATGGTCTGAATGGTAAGTGTGTGCGGCGCTTGCTTTGTCATCAGGGTTTCCCTGGTGATTCTTGTTTGAAGTTCTCAGCAAAATAACCATGTGAAGGAGACAGTTTGAGATTTCCAGGCATGTCAAGAACATAAATACTTTTAACCCAACTTCATTTGATTTATGGGTTTTTTTAAGGTTAACTTTTAGTGACATGGAGATCTTTGCTAATTAAAAGTAGGTGATCTTGATTTTTTTTTTGCACTGAATCTCTACTAATCAACAGAAATTATTTGTCCGCATTCTGTATTATGTGTTATATTTTATTGTTATGGACCCATTGGATTTGGGGACCATATGCCTTACCAAAAGTGGTGAAAAATGTCTTTTGCCGTGCAACTATATTTCTTGTGTGATCAGAAAACATGCCTAGGGACCACACCTGGCCCCCAATCATCTTTCTATTTTGTGGTGTGGGGGTCTTAATACAGATTGAGGAAGGATGTACTCAGCACCTGTTGATGATCTTTACTCCCCTCTTTGTACTGCACTTCTGTCTCTGTTGGTGCTTATGGTAATATTCAATGGTTGTATGCAGATGCGCCTTTGATTGTATAATGCAGGATGGATTTAAAGGGGTATCGAGTATGGTGGGCATCTGCCAGTGCAGAGGATCCTCTCCAGTCCCCATGTTCAGCTGATGTACTAGGGAGTATAATGGCTGGCTAACCGCAGAACACAACCCTGATGGTATAGTTATGGTGAATCAGTGAAAGCGCTGGTGTTTATTGCACGATGACACATTCCCCCAGCGTCTCCCGTGTAAACGCAGTCAACGTGAAGCCCGCATTGATCGTTGCCCCAGTGCAAGGTTAATATTTACAGTTGGTGCAGAGTGTTTGCTCTTTGGAGCTGGGTTGAGTCCAGTACTGGGTGTATGTGTAATGGGAGGCTTTACAGTCTGGCACACGCGATTCTCTCTCGATCTAAAGAGTTGCTGCTTTTTTAACCCTTAGGAAAAGCACAGCTCTGGTGGAAGGTGGTAAAGATTGGACATCAGAAGCATTGCTTTGGTTGCCATGGTGACTGCACCTTGCACCAGTATTGTATGCATAAAACCGCTGTGTCCGAGAAGGATGAACAACGCTTTCACAAAAAAGTTTGAATCCTGATTAAACTCAGTGCTGGCCATTTTTCCAGGCAGAGAAAGTCGATCTTCTGCACAGAGTAACTGGTTCAGTTCATTTCTCTTGGACTCACTTGGGTTTTGGGCTTTGGGAAGCTCTCCTGGCCCCTACCTGACATTATTCTTGCTGCTAGCTGGGAAATATCTAGCATGCGCGCTCTAATAACTGAGTCGCTCATTCAAAATTATCTTTTTTTTTAATGATTTCATAAGTGTAGCTGAGGACTAAAAATGTTTCAGGAATGGCACGGAAAGATGGCTCCCCGTTGGAAGGACTCTTTCTTCTCCAGAGTGCTGGGATAGTTTCGTAGGGTGTATGTCGCCATCTAATCAGACCCTCGCTGGAAAATCTCTGACATAGTCTTTATTGTGTTGGGATGTCAGCATGCATCTGTGGATGGAATTCACTTTTTGTACCATTTAGTAAAAATAAAATGCCTCTCGAGAGCTCGTCTATGCCTACTGCTGGAAGACAAGGTATAACAAAAGGTAGTTGGTACATGCAATAGCATCCCAGCGGAAGCATTAGAGGGGCGGAATGGATGTCTGACAGCTGTGATAAATGCTGATTTAGCAGAAGAAGAAACCTGGAAGCCCTGGTACTAATCAGAGCCGAGAGAAGACCTAGGTGTATGAGAGAAGACCTACGGTAGGTGTATGAGTGAAGACCTACGGTAGGTGTATGAGTGAAGACCTACGGTAGGTGTATGAGTGAAGACCTGCGGTAGGTGTATGAGTGAAGACCTAGATGTGCGTTAGATTGGCCTGGATGTTCTTATCTGCTGTCAAGTATCCAATTTCTACGTAAGATCAGTTCCTGCCCTGTTTTTCTTTTACTTTTTGTCATGTGTCAAATAAACCCTCTCGGAGACCATACACAGCACCTCTGTGCCTGTCCGATCATGCTAAATTTCTGAAAGATTATGAGGATAGCGCCTTATAAAACCTAATGGGAAGAGCGTGCGTGCCAGCGTGTGTATGTGTATATAATATATACATACACATTTAATAATATGTTTACACGAGATTTATGAGAACTGTGCATTAGAATAAACAGCAATTACCAGCAGAGTCCAGAGTCCGTTCTCGTGACGGGTGTTTAGACGGGAGGGTTGTATATGGGGATTATCACATAAGGTTTGATTGACAGGATTCCAGGAAGTGCTCTGTGACCTCTGTGCGTTGCAGGCCAACGTGCAGGTGGCGTGCAAGGAATCCGGATAGTCGGGTAGGGGATAAATACCTTCATTGTGGCAGGGAATACGAAGACCGTAATCACTGAACTTACAGCGCCTGGAAGAACTCTTGCTGGAGGACAATGCGTGGGTGAATATCATTATTGCTCGCCTGTAAAGCAATAGTCAGCCGGTTCCATAAAGTCATAAAATGTGGAAAATACACAGATAAGTAAGAATTTATAGCCCGGCTTGCAGTCGAGTTCACTTTTAGAGGTATAAACGGAAAGCCCCGTGTATTTTATAACAAAATGTGTATAACTCCTGTATCAGCTCCGTTGTCCAGCTACTTCCGCAAAAGGGCCAGGCGCACCATCTTCCCTGATCGGAGGAACGTGAGAGAGCATGAAGGAGCTCTTAGTCCAGGGCTTGGCAAACCCTAGGCGCCTGATTGGCATGGCGACTAGAAACCACTTGTTGGCCTAGGGTTTTGTTGGACTGCCATCATGAATCCCGTGTAGCGAGTGCTGTGAGGTGCCCGGCGGGGTCACATAATACACGCTACAGAACCGCGCTGGGTGCCTCACATCACTCGTGCTGAATGGAAGAAGATAGGCAGCCGTGTGGCAAGGGGGTGAGAAGGGGGGGCAGTGTATGCTAGTGTGTGTGTATGATACACAGTCAGTGTGTATATGTATAGTGCTGGAGTCAGTATGTGAGTGTGTATATGCTATAGTATCAGTGTGTATGTGTTTAAATGGATAGTGCCAGAGTCAGTGTGTATATGTTTAGTGCTGGAGTAAGTATGTGAGTGTGTATATGCTATAGTATCAGTGTGTATGTGTTTAAATGGATAGTGCCAGAGTCAGTGTGTATATGTTTAGTGCTGGAGTAAGTATGTGAGTGTGTATGATATAGAGTCAGTGTGTATCTTTATAGTGCTGGAGTGAGTATGTGAGTGTACACTATAGAGTCAGTCTGTGAGTGTGCATATGCTATGGAGTCAGTGTATGTGTGTAAATGGATAGCGCCAGTGTCATTATGTATGTGTCCATAGGGTTAGAGTGTGTATTTGTATATATGTAGTGTTAGCCAGTGTGTATGGTGGTTATGTAACAGTACAGGATTAGCATGTGTGTCAGCGTGTGTTACTGTACTGTGTTTGTGAGAATTAGATGTTCGTGTGTGTCTGTTACTGAATAGTGTTAGAGTGTGTAAATGCATGTCAGTGTATGGCAAAGTTGGACAAACCCGGGTGCCAGGTTGGGTAATATATAAAAATCAAAACATGATTGAGGAAGAAAAAAAAAAAAGCTTCTAGATCCAAACCAAATTTGTCGACCCCTAGCTTGCTCGGGTGTGCGGCGGATCTGAGGTCTGAATGAAAGACGGCCTCGGATATAATGCGAGGTGTTTTTTTTTCTTCTTCAGATGAGCAAATCCGATATATTGGAAGACTGCTGAGCCTCCGATCAAATCTCCAAACTTCCATCTAACGGCCACCCCCCTGTTCACACAACAGGAAATGAAAAACGCCGGGGAATCATTCTCACCGGATTCCGCAAAATAGCAACAACGTTTCACATACCTTATCTAAAAGTCCCAAAATGTGTCTCGTCCTCTGGGTACACTGCCAGATTCTCAGGGTCGCGGGCTCTCGGTTTACACGCCTGTTCTTTCACACTGATCTCATAACAATAGAGGCTCTATTCAACTTCCCGAGCACTGGACGGAATCCCTGCTTGAACACAGTTAATACAATCACTGATCGTGTCCCTGGCCTGATTCTTGGCCTAGAGGCATTTCGTCCCACCTGCTTGCAATCAGGTTTAATACACATTTTGTACATTTGTCCAAGTGTGTTATACTGAAAAGTATTCTAATCATTGTTATTGTTTGTTTATGGAAAGATTGTCACGAATATATTTGATTTATCATAGAGTGGCATGCAAATATATATATATATATATATATATATATATACACACAAATACCGATGAAGTGTTATCCCCCTGGCTATCAAAGGGTTAAGTTACCCATATAGAACACTTGTGTATACCCAGATGTCGGTGATGGCGGGTAGATGAACGACTTCCTTTGCTAATTTTCACTAATTTGAGTTTGTCTTAATAAAAATGTTGCAATATTAAGAAATTAGCTTGACGTCAATTAGGGGATCCTACAGCCCAATCACTATTTAGAGCAGGGGTGTCCAACCTGCGGCCCTTAGCTGAAAGAGCATTATGGGAGATGTAGTCCTGCAGCAGCTGGAGGGCCGCAGGTTGGACACCCCTGAGTTAGACTTCACCTCTGCGGAATTTAGTGTTGAAATGCTGAGACTATGCAGCCAGTGTTCAGGTCAAATATGCCAAAGGGCCGACGTTGAGATTAGAAGAAGAAGAAAAAAACAGTGTGCAAATAAAAGGTCACCCAGGAGAAAGTCTATAGGAAATGCAATAGCCCTGCCTCTGAAAGGGTTAAAAAGGGGAAGCTATGTAAAGAATGCAGAATGGTGACGGCTTCCCTATTAAAATGGCCGTGATCTTTCATCTTAAACGGGAACTGTTTTCGGGTTGTTTGAAGCAATCGCGTGGCTGTTCTTTAAAGCGCTGATCCGCCTTCGCTGCGAAATTTACCACTTTTTCTTGCAGCATTAAACACAATTCCTGGTACTTTTAGCACCCAAACCCTTCCCAGAAATAATTCTTCTGTCATGAAACGTTCACGCTTATGCAGCGTTCTTGCCAGGAACACTTAATTGTCATGTGACTCAAGAGCGGGCGCTGATAGGTTGTTACCATGGAAACTGAAAAGCTTATGAAATGTTTCCGTGTGATGAAGTCATTAGATGAAAGAACAAAAGTGACGGATCTGCTAAGGTGTCTTTGCTTAACATACCATGTGGAACGGCCCCCGGTGCAGCATATTATCTGACCTAAACATTGTGCTGACCAAGTTGCCTGTCAAATGTATAGATCAAAAGACTTTTTAAACAAATAATTTGGAGGATCATTGTGCCTGCCCTGACCTCTGCTCATAATTTAAACAGCCTGCCACCCAAAGGGTTAAAAAAAATGTATATTTTGGATAAGAGGCAGCTATGAAATATATAAGGCATCCACATGATGGGCTCATGTGCCTGCTCTTCATGGAGGAAGAAGAGGGACTTTGAGACTCTAGTTGCTGGACCTCTTGTCACCATCATAGACCTTAGTCTCGCATCGGTGGACGGCTCCAGTTCTTATTTTAAGATATAATTCCATAATGCAGACCTATGTAATGTAGCATCCATGCGCAGGCAGAACGTAAAGGGTTAATTGATCACAGCTGTTTCTGTGGGATCTCCTCCAGGACGCTCATTCTCTCCGTTAAGATTCTCAACGTTGGGTGACATTTCTCTGATGCCACCCGCGGCAATACGGACGCAGGTCTGTGAATGCTGCAGAGGGGCTTATTCGCTAAACCTAGAAAGGCGTTGGCTACCAGGTATAAAATCTGAGTGTCCGTTGGCTCAGCCTGTACTCTGCGGAATTACGGCTTGAGTGCTTCAGACCAGTGAAGGACCGAGTGGGTTCCTTATTTCCCAAATTAATTTTCAGCACAGATGGAAACCTAGATCCCTGCGGAAAGCCATTAGATCAGCGGGAAGATCTCGCTGGATTCCATCGCAGGCAGCTTGCTCTGGGGAGGACGTTAATGGAGGAGTTAAGTGGTAATCATCAGTAATTGATTTCTCTCCTTGACATAATGCATTCCGACTTCGATGAAGAGCTGCTGAGACAGTGGCTCCCCGCCGTGCTGACCCATATCTGACTCCCAGCCAACGCAGTATCACCAGCACGAAAAGACGCTCGTTCCCTGCGGGTTCTTATTGATCTTGTTTACAGCTTCATTGTGCAAATCTCAATATTTAACCTGCTTTAGTTGATAGAATCCACAGGTTGTAAATTAACCCTTTTGGCTGCTGGAATGAATTTACTTGGTCACACCAAAATGATAGATGGAATTCTTCAGGGTATACTTGGGAGAGGACGACGACGGCCATGACTTAAAGGGCAATGGAATCTATATTAGAGCGCCAGTGCTAGGTATCCATGTTCTATTGCGACTGTAGAACGTGGGTTCCGTCTGCGATGGTTCTAGATTATTTCTGGCCGAGTGTGATCGACCAGCGACCGCTACGCGGGAGGAACATATCAACCATCCCCCGGTCCTATATCGTTTTCCGCAAAAATGAATTCTTCGTGATGTCTGTGTGTTGTGCGGAGCGTCCAGATGGCAAGCTCTTTGCTGTTGGCAGAACAGAGACTCCACGAAGAAGTGCGTGTTTATAGCGTGTTACTTGTGTACTGTACATGGATGGGCATGTGCTGCTGCCAGGCTTTTCAAAGTGTTTTTTTTTTTTTTCTTTATACTTTTTTTTTTTTTTTTTTAAAAGGCTACGTTTCTGACCGAATTGTTCCTGACCCACTTTTATAAATAGATTTCTGGTAGAGAAAGCCCGGCATTGTCTAAGTGAATTTTAGATTTGAAAGAACGCCGTACCATGGCAAATGACGTACACGCAGCCACCATTTTATATTCCTCCATAGCAACAGGATTATTCTTATCTGAGCTCCCCTGCCTTCTAAATGCCGGGGAGAGCTGTCTGTTCCTATTACCGTTACCAGGTTCTGTCTACTGCGCAAGAAAAGGAATATCAAGCCTGGAAAATGTATGAGGGAACGGGGCTCTCTGTTGTCTCCGACGCGGCACACGAATGAATCCCTGGAGCGTTCTTTGCCGCAAGTTTTTTTCCCAGTAGGTGCCAACTGTCATGACTGGATCTGGACAGTCCTGCTGGTGTTCATGTTAATCTTTCACAAGTATTATCTTGAGTTCCAGAGCTGATGATATGTGCTTTCGACTTTGTAGAAGAGAAAAGGGCTCGGTGGAGAATACGTGCCAGGGCAGGATGAGGCAACGCGCTGGTACTTGTCCTACCATCTCTTTCCATAACCCTGATATGTATGTTTTAGGGATTATTTGGCGTTTTCGCTTACCCAGAAATCCTGGCTAAGATGCTACATGTATTGGCCAACTAAACTGTATTAGATTAGATTAGTAGATTAGGGTATCTTCATCAGGCGTTTGATTCCCAGCAGAACGGATACTGTGGGTCTTGCTGGTCTCACCGAAGCTCCGTTGAGAATGTCCACACGTTGTCTCTACAGGTTTTCATGGACTGTATGCTTCTTTAGCTGTACCCAATCCTTACGTAGTTTACGGTGGCCGCCTGATAATTTGGCCAACAGCCGCTGGACTTGAAAAACTTGGGTCACCAGCGGAATTTATCATTCTGATCCTGTGGCATAAAACACTTGAAGGCAGACTTTCTCCTCTGGATGGATCCTTTCTCACAGATGGTCCACTCAGTACTGGTGTGCTCATGGTGTGTTTGGCCTTTTGCTGTATTCACAGTTAATGTAAACCCGCACAGGTAGACCAGTCACCGCCGGTCCTTGGGTTATTCCACCTGTGCACATTTCAGTCGATCCCGAAATCCCATTAGAAATAGCCAATGCCTGGAAGAATTTAGCAGAACGAGTCCATGGACATTAAAATTGACCGTTGGGTAGAATACACAATCCGCATTCTGAGATATCCTCCGACACTCTGGGGTACTCTGGATTTTTTTCTAGAATCCATTTATCTCACATGCTTCACTGTCAGGAGATGCGGCTTAGCGTTCCATACTTTGACAACCTGAAATATTATTTCAGCTCAGAACTGTTACAAGTCGAGCATAATGCGCTGTGACAATGGCCCATTGTTTCCGTTTCAAAGCAAAGCTCGCTCGTAGCCATACATGCCATCGGAACAACGCTTCGTTACTCGGATCTTCCGTTTCATCGGTTTACGGTCTCTTATTTCGCTGTAAATGATTCCATAATTTGACTTTTCTTTCATCGCCGTGATCACCGTGCAGATGAGGGTTTTTTTTACCCTTCCATTCATTCACCTGCTCCAAAGCCTTTGATTGCAATGCCGAGCGACATCTGGATTTATAGAGGTGCGGAGAGACAGAGCGAGACGCACAAAGACCAAGAAAGAAAGCCAAGGTTCCTCTTGAAGCGTCCGATTTATGCCTCCTTTAGGGACCTTGTTGCTTAATATTAATATAGATTGAAAGCTGATAAAAAACATCTTTCCATATGACATCATCGCAAGGGATACTTCCTAACATTTTGCCAACAAAAATCTCTTTTTATGCTCATTGGGAATTATAGGTATCGTAAGCAACCCCATCTTATGTATTCTGTATATAAGTAGTTTTTTGAAAGCTCTCTAGGCAGGTAAAGACTACAAAAATTGTAATTAAAGGTGCCG
>VKOC01000008.1:21221971-21234421 GCA_009364415.1 Spea multiplicata
ATATATATATATATATATACTGACCAGTTTAACCCCTTGTCCTTAAACCCATCAATGAGCTTGTACATGCAGGGGCTTTGTTGTGAAGGGGTTAATACATGGGTTGTCCAGGTTACAGCCTCTTTAAAGACTTCAGATCAGCCAAAATGTATCAGGTTCAAGTGGTATCCACCCCCTAGTGTCTTGCCATGCGATTGGCCGTCGTGTATTCACGTGAAGTCGGAAAGTAGAGATCGCCGGCCCCATTCGGCCCCCGCCTACTCCAAACTCCGGGCTAGCTTTGTTGATACATTCGTTAGACTGTAAGCTCTATGGGCCGGGACCACCTTTTCCTGATCACTGTACTTATTATATCACTGTCTTTATTGTAACTCCCCTTTTATCATATAAACTTCAAAGCATTCCGTGAATCTGTTAACTCTTAATAAATAAACATATACATACATACATACATACATAAATACATACATACATACACGCTAACCCTGTAAGCACACACAGCATTTAAAATACTCATTATATCCGTACTCGGCGAAATGAAGCGATTCTCCCCAGACAGGAGACAATATACCTCTATTGACTGAAGCTCTCGAATGCTCGCCCTTTTTTTTTAACCCCTTAATGACAAAGCCCGTACATGTACGGGCTCGAAATGCATTGTTTTCGATGGGTTCAGGGGCCGCCCATTGTCCTTAAGGGGTTAAAATAAATGCATTGACATTTTAACAGCTCCATTAAGGAGCCTAATTTTCCTGGTCTTGATTTGTGTATCGGAGAATGTCATGCCGGGGATTCATTTGTTAGAATCTCTGAAAAACAATTGCACGCTACTCCCGAAAGATTACCTCGGCCGCTCGCCGTAACAGACAATATTGTGTCAATTACAGAACTAATGTATTCCGCACATCTGGATTATCGCTACACATCTGAGGTTTCTCTTAACATTCCACCCAGAAACGGGCTCTCAAATCCAACAAATCCGTTTGAGCCGACCCGTTGTAAAGAGAGAGAGAACCGGGTCGCTGAACTTTTAAGGAGTTCAAGGATTATCATAACAGAAGGGAAACACTTGATCCCACAAAACCCATTAAGATTCAGTTCCTTCAGAATTGATTTTTTTTTTTTTCTGGAATGATTAAGATTTTTTCCGGCTACTCTTTGCGGAAGAAACAATGTATTTTCCTATCGCTCGTCGTAAGGAAGGGAGCAAAACATTCTAAAGAAAAGAAACGATGGGGTCTTCAGTCAAAGGTGATTTTATTGGCTCAAGGTAGAAGAAGATGTAGAGACATATAAACTTTTGGGACCTTGGAGGTCACTTCCTCAATCTAAAGAAGGAGCATCTTAGAATCCTAAAAGATTTAGTGACTCTACATCTCGCTTCTTTGTTGGCCCAATAATCATCTTCAACCAGGGCTGGCGGTGGTCGGACATCCCTGGCAACATAAATCTGGATATGAGTACGAGGTGGTGTTGGCCAGTGGCCCACTGTGCATTTGCCTCATGTACCAGATGACCAGCCCTGGCCTACCCTCAACTAAAGACTCCATCTTCTCTTGGTCCATTATGACCATCTTTTCCTTAAGAAGAAAGAACTTGAAGAGACTTGTGTTTAAGTTTCTGCTGTTCTTGTTCTACTGATCCTGTGAGACAGAGCTAAAAAGTCTAAACCGTTGAATTACAAGCATGGACCCAGCTGGCCCACTCTATAGTGAGACTGAGTTCATCCATCAAACGTTACTTGTTTCAGAAGTTGTGATCAACACTTTGATTGCAGGCCCTGGATCTCAGAAATGGTCTTGGAAAGAAAGCTAGTGGGCGATTACCCTCATCCAGACGAAACTGAAGTATTAGAAGTTCCTTGATGTTCTACTTGAGCCCTGAAAAGCAAGGATGTCTGACTTGTGGTCATCCCAATAACTTTCCTGGTTTGGTAAATATCAGTTCAATGTTTTTCCATGTTTCCCAGTTGGGAGTTGGTTCTCTTGCCAAACCATGTGGATACATTTGTCCTCCATGCTGGATCACTTTACACAGATGACAGTAAAAGAGAAAACGTTTTTTGACCCATTATCTCCATAGCTTCTGCTCCTCTCTCTCATTCTGCTTTATGTATCCTTCCATTAAAAAAGTATAAGCTTAACTTAGACAATGAACAAGTGTTCTGAAGGAAATCATGAGATGTAGCAGCTGATAAGAGCATTGTGGGTACGTTCCATATGTATCCTATGTGTACATAGCACATTGCAGTACAAAGGGAAGGACTCCATAACATTGACCGTGCTCATCATAGTCCAATCCCTAATCCCATCGGTCAAATTCAGCAGAAACCAAGACGCCTGAGATCTTTTTTTGTAACAGCACACAATGTTTAACATTAGTATGAAAAAGTCTAAAGAAAATCGTATGGATAGAACCAGTGGGAGATCCGACCATCAGTGCTGATAGAAAACAGCTTCTGCAGTGACTGCGAACCAAAATAAAAGGAAAGCCACCGAGTGCCTGAACGGTGAGAGGTGATTTATGAGGACAACCAGTCGTCAAATAACCTGACAGATACATACAGATGATATGTCAAGGGACTAAGCGCCATGCGACTGACAGCCCAGCGTGAGCTGCGACTCCGGCACGAAGGGGGGGTTCAAAGATCGTGGATCTGTCAGTAAATCTGCAGGTCTTCTGCTCAGTCGTAAGCTCCTGTAATACCAGGTGGTCCAACTGATGACCAAAAACAATCGATAGGTTCTACAGTCTTATATCGCCAATTAAAGCAGAGCTTTGCTTTGGAACTCTGTGTGAATCCAGAACGTGTGTGTTTGTTGGTGTGTCTATTCGATTTATATCGGATATCACAGAAGTCATTATCAGGAATTTTACCCAAATGTTTCATCTCTCTCAGTCCTTCGGTGAAGATTTGATCGGAATCTTGGAAAGTAGGAAGCTTCTAATCCGTTCCCTGCGTTGATTTAGCAGACGGCGTATCAACCCCTAGCCTTAGAGAAAGTATACATTCTCGTTCCTCTTTGACAGCACAACGGATATGTAAAATACGGAACGTGACAGCAAGATGACAGCCAGAAACAGAAGTTGCCAGAAGATCGGCCCCATTCGCCACCCCCGTCTAGTCGCCCGTTTCTCCTGCTGTAAAGACTCAAACCTTAATCAGTCGTTGGTCTCGTCTTAGATTCGCAAGCCATATGTCTATCCCATGCATGTTTAAATGCATGCATTACTCTCCACCACCTCTGCTGGGAAGCTGTTCTACTTATCTACCACTCTCTCCGGTCTCTTGTAATGTTTCTCCTCCTTTGAAATAAACTTCCCTCCTGTCCTTTGAAATGTCTCTCCCCCATCTCCTCTCTCTTCTCTCCCTTAATCCGGACATATTGAGATCCCTTAGTCTCTCATTTCACGTATAGCACAAATAACAGTTATTTTTCATATAGGTTCCATTCAAAATAATGAACAAAGATGCTTTCAATGCTTTCATTTTTTATAAAAATGTTAATATTGGGTGAAATCGGTGAAATCAGACAAAAGCAAACAGAATTTGAAATTTCTTCGTTCATTTTTGACATTTTATTTTCGGCTGAAAGAGGACTGGAGAAAAAAAAGAGACGCCAATTAATAACAAACAAGGAACAAAGGAACGCCCAACAAACGTCAGAACGTTAGAAATGATCTGGAATTCACGTCTCACATTATTGGTAGCGTGATGGAATCCGGCATAATCGCGTCATAATTCCAACGCTTTGAGAAGCCAAATACAAACAAATGTTGTAGGTCGTAGCACGAGGCCGAAGTCATCGGGAAAGCGAAGCCAGATGATATAAAACCCAGCAGAAAGTGTCTCTTGTTTTTTTTTTAACGAGTGACAAAGTCGATATGACGTGGAGGTCTTCGAAGGACGGATTCCACGCACGGCCCAGAGGTCTCATTTTTGCGATGTGACGTTCAGCGGCGAGGGGATGTTCAAAAAAACCTTTGGAAACTTCAAATGTGTGTTTAATGAAAGAGGCCTTTGGCAGAGACGCTCTCCGTAGATATTTGTTCATGCTGGAAATAAATAGACGGAGAAAAACAAAGTGGACTACGGGCTCTGTGACCAGCAAGCAGGAAAGCGAATGTAAGCAACAAAGTGCAGGAGGGACGTTTATCTCAAAGAAGGTGAAGTGTTATAACAAGAGGCCAGAACGCAACACTTACTTTACTCTATCCCTCGTATACCTGAGGTCAAGCAGGGGAACTAGATGCCAACATAGCTCGTCTTTGCCCTTCGGTGTATGGTCTGCTTCAGAAATGCATCACTGAATCAGCCATATTGATGAGTGACATCATACACATCTTGTTGTATGACATAGTCAGCACGTGACACTGTGTGGCCCACGGCCCTTACCTCAACTGGCTGCTCTAGTTTTTAGTGAATGTGGTGATGCAGCAGATATGTGTGATGTCACTGAGGAATTAATCTGGAAGCCCTTACCACCATCAAGACATGGTGTCCTCCACCACTTTCTTCCACTACTGCCCTTGGCTTCACTAAATAGTGTCTTGTGCCATCTTAGATTCAGGAGCCGTATGCCTATCCCATGCATATTTAATACCCTCACTGTATTACCCTCTACCACCTCTGCTGGGGGCTGTTACACTTATCTATCACACTTGTAGTCAACTTCCAATCTAACGTCTACCAGTAGGGACTCCATTCCAACATAGACCAGTAGGGGGGGGGGGCACTTGTTGTTTCAAAATACCGACACCGATTCTAACACATTCTAGAAATGTTATTGTTAATACAGGAGCCCAATAATTAAATTCCACGATTAAATCTCTAACAGCTACCTTCCCCACCCCCACTCGTATTTTTGGAGCACATGATAGTGTTCTTCTCCTTTCCATTAAAATAACCAAAATTGTACTCTATAGATGTGTTGTTTTTTTTTAGTAATTTACATATTTAAAAAAATCTGATTTCACTTTTTTTTATAACACCTACACAAAATCCCATCAGCGTATATATATCACCGAAAACATCATTTAACGCGTTTCGCTTAAAGCACTAATAGGCATTGGGAGAAGAAGTCGGAGAATTTTATATTGAAGTAAGTTTTATAAAAAAATAAATAAATAAATTAAAAAAAAAAAAAAGACCAAACGCACTCATCTTTTTCCCAAAGCAGCCAGCATAATTTGACCGCCACTTGTAGAATATACGGTATTGATTCCCTCGCATTTTGATTTATTACGTTTACTGGACACATCTGGTCTTCTTTATAACGTTAGATGCTGACAGTAGAGAAGAAATCAAAGTGCCAATGATGCATGCGCCTCTCTCCCCCAGAGACCGAGATACCATCTGTAATAATTTATATCGCTCATGTTCTTGCTCTATAGACTCGGCACTAACTTATTCCACCAGCGTAACCGCGGATACAACTCGGGCAGATTTCATTTCGGGGAGAAAGCCACAAATATTGTAAAGTTTTACTCTCGAAGAGCAATCTGAGGACCAAACAGGTAGGTTCCTCCATCATCAAGTTAAAGCTTTAGGGGGGGGGGGCAATAGATGGACAGAGACAAAGGACGGGAAAACTGCGACGGGGAGAAAGGGGCCGGAGAATGTAATCAATTTTTGGAAAAGTATTTTTTTTAAAAAAAAAATCCAGAATATAAAGAAGTTCCAGACAAAAGTAACACCTTTCTATTCATTCATAGAGTCAGATGTAGGGCGTTGGGGCCTCCACTTCTTAAGGATGGACCTCTGAAGAGTCAGAGGACAGGAGGAGGAAGGTGGCAGATCAGAGGACAGGAGGAGGAAGGTGGCAGATCATGGGGGGATGGGAGGTGGCAGATCAGAGGAGAGGAAGGAAAGTGGCAGATGAAAGGGGAATGGGAGGTGGTGGCGTCAGAGGACAGGAGGAGGGAAGGTGGCAGATCATGAGGACAGGAGGAGGAAGGTGGCAGGATCATGGGGATGGAGGGTGGCAGATCAGAGGAGAGGAGGAGGAAAGTGGCAGCATGAAAGGGGAATGGGAGGTGGTGGGTCAGAGGACAGGAGGAGGAAGGTGGCAGATCAGAGGACAGGAGGAGGAAGGTGGCAGATCAGAGATCGCAGGAGGAAACACTAAACATGATTAATATTCAAATTGAAACTTGGACAAATAGGCATTACTTATAATAGTAGTTTCAATTACTACGTACAGACACTTTCATGCTGCCTCGACATCAGTCATTCGACTACAACCTATTACTTTACACAAAATCTAACTTAAACACAACAGTTTCCATTACCCTCTGTCTCGCTCTCTGACAAATGCCCATGAATGATGATTACATTAGTTTAATATTCTTGGCGCAGGAGAGCCTAAGACCATCGCGAAAGGTTTTACGAAATGCATACAGTGCCGCGAACCGTCAGACGTTATTAGGACGAATGATGCCGGGTGATTTACATTCACAGACGTGAAGTACATTTATTTTGATTTAGAAATGTTGGCAGAGAAGGGGAAAATGGAGCTGAAAAGTCAAAATTCTGTCGATCTGCTAAGAAATTTAGACACAAACCCCTAAAATTATTAACGGCCAAAGAGGGACTCCTTTCGGGTGGATTCAGGTGCTTTGGTTTTTAGTGAGACATTTAATGTACATTTGTGATGAACTGATACATAATTACTAAGAAGAAGATGTAATTTATTTAAAGTTTCATTATTGGGGCTTTTAGGGCTGTAGAACCCTGTGATACCCTCATACCCAGCATTCTGAGCTCCGACAAAAAAAGGAGGAGGAGGAAAAAGAGGGGCATCTGGGTGGAACTTTCCATACTAAAGAAAGAAATCTTGTCCTTGCCTCCGAGAGCTCCTCTGAGACATCGTCCTCTTCTGTGGCATCTGTGGTGGGTCAGAGGTTCTCCTTCCAGAAGCAACTAGAGATGCAGGTCCCATTGCGTCCAAGCAGATCAAGCATCCCCCATTTTGTTTTGGCCCCTGGGGCAGCTACCTCTTTTGTCCCAATGAGGTCATAGCCCTGTATCGTGATGCAATAGTTATGGAATGTTGGAATACAATAGAATTTATTGAAGGTATCGTAGCGGGTCAAGCGGTTTTGGCCCGGATCAGCAGTAGATTTAGATACTCCCTTGTGACTTGGTGTCAAAACATGTTTCGGTCACCCGGTTGGCGTCGGCTGTCAGCTAAACGGTCCATCAGCTCTCAGCGGGGCAGCTATCTGAAAAAAGATAACCCTTCGGCCACCATGAGACCGCTCATCCCATCATCCTTAATCCACAGCACGCGATGGATTGTGAGGATTATAGTTGGGGGGGACAAAATATAGATTTGTTTAGAATCCTGTGAAAGAGAGGAAAAAAAAAAACAACATAAAAGTCGTTGCGCATTATGCATTCGATGCGCGTTTTTGTCCCAGTAGATATGTTTTCAGTCAGAGATGTAGCTCGTCTTCATTATTCAGAGTCTTTTGACTCTCAGACGCCGGCAAACAAACAGAGCTGCAAGACACTGATTAAAGAGAGAAGAGGTCACAGCCGGCGGTCCGCGGTCAAGTTTGTATTGAACTGAAGCCCTGCTTGAACTGTAAAGAGAATGCTCAAGTAAGACGCAAGGAAGCCAAGATCCTAAAAATAACTGCACCCAAAACACCGGATAACTTAATGAGGTTCAGCTCAGTCTGAAAATGATGACTTTATCGCAGTTTCTAATCTCTTGAAAAAGTTTCCCCGGCTACGGGTCTCAAACCATTTAGAGATAAATGGATTGGAAGCTTTTTTTTTTCCTCCCCTGACCTGAGAAGTTGCAGCAGAGCGAGTTGGTTATTATAACAGATCCAGAACCGTAGAATAATAGAGTATTAACAATGAAGCCCCCCCCCCCCCCCCCGGGCTTAGAATAGAATGCTGGTTGGAGCCTTGATATAGGACGGAGAGACAATTTTCCGGGTTCCTATAGAATTATCTAAAGAACAAGGAAAGAAACTAATGATGAGAACTGCGTTGGCTTCACCGATCAAGCACTCACTTAAGTCAACTAACGCAGTTATTCACAGAAAATTACAAGCTGGCTAGCTGAGTGTCCCCTGTAGGGCTTTCAAACTCACCTCTACTCCTGTTGAGTTATTAGTCAATTCTGCCAGTGGAGTTCATTATGTAAATCGGCAATTAAGTTGGGAGCCTTCTTGAGCTAACTTGCGTTATGGGTCAATTGAGCTCCTCTTGAAGAGTCCGGTTGACTTTCTCCAGTTGAAGACCATTTCTTGACTGAAGAACTTCATTGAAGCCAAAGTTACCTAAAATTCACCTAAAACCTTCTGCAAGCTGACAGTCAACTAGTCCTGATTCAACTTGATTTTAACAATAGTTGATTCTGAAGTTAGATAGTTGATAGAGCCGTTCCTTCATTTTACCCCTACTCAGTTAGCTTGAACAACTCAATTTTTATTTAAAAGGCAACTCGAACCTTTGTGAATCGACACATTAGCCTGTCCATTAAACAAGAAACACCGCTCAATTACTCCCATGTGTCCCCAATTGGAGACATTCTTCCAAGAACGCTCAAGACGTTCTCCCCAGTGTTAAGAACTAAGCCTGGCTGAACTTTTGGCATGGAAGGAGTGCGGAGAGGCTGCAGGAGCATCGTTATTTATCTAAAAAAAAAGGACCAACCACTTTGTGTCATTAAAGGGAACATGTCCTGGGAAATTTCCGGCTCTGCCATCTTCTACCCAACGCAGCTCCACGCATGGTTTCAGTCACGGGCTTTTACGTAGCTGTAGTTCCGATCTAGGGTGTCATGGCGAGAGCGGAGGACACACAGCCCAGTTTGATGTGGTCTTTCGGTCAAACCGGCACGAGGCCAGGAATGTTTGTAGGCACTTAAAGATTATCTGGTCTGACGCGTGGTTGTTGGCGTTAATTAATACCTCATTCGAAAACGAAGCTGAAAAACGCGACCCACTTACAAAAAAACATCAGAAACGGGCTGACGACAGGTTAAGAGAGGCTCTTCAGGAGTAATTGTGAGAAAAGAAAAGCTCTGCAAGTATTCTACTGACCTATGAGTCAATATTAACCCCTTGAGGACAATGGGTGGTCCCTAAACCCATTGAAAACAATGCATTTTGAGCCTGTATGTGTACAGGCTTTGTCATTAAGGGGTTAAAAAAATGTCACCCTCTCGAAATGTGTTACTAACCTTAAATACGCTATAATCAAAGTCTTAAGTGTAACATTTTATCTTCCAATTAAATTCGTTAGCTGAACTCACAAAATACCGTTGCCTTACCCTCTGTCTCTTTTCTCGTTTGTTTTTCGCCTCCGAGCCTTCCTCATATAATTCCTAACAATCGAGCGCTGATTAAGTATATTATAGGAATAGAGGAAGAGGCTCTGAAATCTGTTATTGCTGGGGGGTTTTTGGGTTTTTTTTGGCTCTTTCTGTGGATTTTTATAAGCTTTTAATCTGCAATTCCTCTTCGAGCTCGGCTGGACGTGCGATTTTACCCACAGGACTTGGAACCTCGGAGTTGCCCTATAATGCAAGCCGCCATCGGTATCCCAATCACCTGCTATGTCCTTAAAATACATGCCCTTCAGAAAAAAGTTAGGATGGAAAGATCTGCTATTATTTGACACTTAAGTTTAGGACTGGCCACAAAACCTCTCGAGAGTCTAAGAAGTGGGACGGCTGGGGGGGGTGTAATTTACGGCTATAATTTACGGCGTGGTAGATAATTCTTCACAAATTAGTACTTAGCCTCGTCATGATTTATAAGCTTTCTTGTCATTGATATCTTTTTTTTTTTTTTTTCAGGGAAAACGTTATTTCTTCTGTAACTATGGCGGTTTAGACATTGGGTGGGAATGGCTTAGAGCTTAGTAAACCTGCGGCAGCTTCCTACAGTGAGAGATGACATTCTATATTCCAAATTCCACGCAAACAATGTATCAACGACAATAAAATCGCACAAAAGTTAATAGGTTGTATGAGAAAATGAAAAGAAACGAAATCAGGGTATCCTAAATGAAGTAACTCAATCAATCAATTATTTTGAGGATTTCTGTCCCAGTCTTACCAACTCTCATCTTTTGTCCCGGTCTTGACCCCATTCAGTGTCCCCATCAATATCACGAAGACTACCATGGGTAGAGGGTCTTTCTTGTCCCCTACCTGCCTTATGATGTCATATTCCAGCGTTCCTGATAAGGTTGCACAGAAAAGGTACCATGGAGGTCTCCGTAGACGTTGGTAACACAACCGAGCTTATCCAACGGAGAGCATTCACTTGATCTGTCTTTGAGAAAAGTATCCTTCCAAACGACACTTGTTGACGGAATGTTACTAATGGGACATATTCCGTTTATAAATGTATTCAACACAATCTTTTCAGGATACCCCGAGTAGAGTATCGTTTGACTCATGTTGAGAAGGATCTCCTGAAGTGAACATCAGGTTGAGACTCTCCAATCAGATAAGTGGTAGGCAGCCATACTTGATGGCAATGACGTCCATGTCCAATGACTCTCATCCCCAATGACTAATCTTTTGAGGAAGGAATGGATAAGACCTAGATCGAGTAGACCTAGACCTAGATGGCAGGCAGAAAAAGGAATACGTAGATGGGATTATCAGGTTCAACAATACATGATAGGAAGTTGGCCAATAAGTCATCATCTCAAGAAGATTCCCAGCAAAGCCAATTGGAGACTACCCATATGGCAATAGGCCGCCATATTTCATACATATTTGCATATTTCATTATTATTTAAATTAATTTATATTTTACGTAGACAGAGGTTAGGATGATTTATATGTATTATTAAGTAGGAAGATTAGAGGACGGGTAGCCAGCTGTGGTGGGGCGTAAGCCGTGTCTAGGCTCATGGAGCCAGACTTTCTGGCTTCACAACTTGTTAAATGTGTTAATATTTTTTTTTTTATTATTTGAAATAATTTAATCATTTTTAATAATGTAAATAGATAACATTTTATTAATCATTAAAAAACAAATAGGCAAATTGCTTTATAGTTAATAGAATAGAGAATTCGGTCACATACAAGCAGCCTGGAGAGTTTGATTGGTCGACTTCATTACGAAGTAACCCTTGCTGTCTATTTTAATAAATCTCGTGAGCTACGAGTATATATTCACTACAGAAAACCCGCCGCCCATCTCTGAACGATCAGCAGCTTATTGCTTATACTCAGCACAGGCTTTGAATTTCTAGATGCTTTTTTGGCGGACAGAAAATCCATTCTCTAAGCAGTCCCTGCGTAATTGGCCGCGTTCCGCACAAGCCTGCCTGCATTGCTTACCTGCTTACAAATGTAGGCACTTCTCTGTTCTCACGCATCTGATTTCTGCAGGTCGCCGGTAAGAACCAATACCACCCGACAGCTGTTATAACCGCTAAAAAAAGTAACAATATTCTATATAAAATAGGTTCCGAATACCTAATTTCTTTGCAAGCACTCACAATTAACCCCGCTATGACCGGACTGGCCGTGGCGCACGTCGGGTGAATGCCTGTGGGCTGCTGCCTGACATTGCTCTATAAAACAGATAAAAATGTAGCGTGCCGGCCCGTCATATCCAGTTGTTGGCGGCGTTGACGTCATTATGGCAACCGCTGGCCTTAAAGTGCCAGGATGGTCTTGTTCTCCCCAGTCTGGCCATGGCTCCGCCATTTTGACTCACCCTGTCTCTGCACTGAGCAGTTACTAAGACGTAATGATGACATTAATAAATAACTATTACCAAAAAAAATGCAATTTTACCTGTGTGGATTTGGAATGAATATTCTAATAATAATAGTAATTATCAGCTTGTATCACAGTCGCTTAGCATTTACAAATCGCTAGCTTTTAGTAGAAGCTGCAGCTCCAAAGCTGCAGCAGCATGCCTCCTCTGCGTTCCAAATGTATAGTCAAATCAGCTCTCTAACGTCTCCAGAGCCATTGATTTCTACATAATGCAGGACCAGCTCAGCCCTTCACAATGAAGTAACTTGCCAGCGTTGGCCCTTCATAATGAATAGTGGAAAGAGGTAGTTGAAGCCACAACTCCCCTGCCAGCTTTCCTTTTAGTGAATAAACCCCAAACTATAAAAAAAATATAATTTTTTTAAATAAATTAGGGGGGGGGGGGGAATGTATATCTTAATAACTTCAGACATACTGTCGGACAGAAAGACAGAAATGACATCTCCATAACAGAAAATCGCTTAAATCACTCGGTTACCATGGCGATGGAGCCACATAATATTTGTTTGAGCAGCGACTGAAAATTCCTACGCAGAAGACGTGTCGTATCAGTCCGATCGAATCTATAAGACCCAATTTACTTTTCCGTCTCCCGGCATCTGCTTGAAGTATACGCGGCATCGATTTAAATAAACGTTCAATTGATATCTCCAAGCAGGCAGCTCGACTGACGCTAGAG
>VKOC01000008.1:21256347-21266585 GCA_009364415.1 Spea multiplicata
GCTCCTTCGGGATCAATATTAACCCCTTAATGACAAAGCCCGTACATGTACGGGCTCAAAATGCATTGTTTTCAATGGGTTTAGAGACCACCCATTGTCTTTAAGGGGTTAATCCTCTGCAGGACAGAGACGCCATGCCTCATATCTGCCATCGGAATATCACCGCACGTAAGCCGCGTAGAATAGAAAAGGGCTTAGCGGCCATTCTTTCAGATTGCCGGAGATTTGCTCAAATTCGCCGCGTTCTTATTCAGCTCGTTCCCATATTTTCAGTAGTTTAGGACTACGTGCGATGAACTGGAACTAATGTAGTAATACATGATAAATGCGATTTGCCTTATCTGACTAGTTGCAGCCATCGTAGCCGTAGGAAAGTGAAAGATAACATTCTCCCCGTTTTAAATCCCCTTAGAATACGCCGCCTGTTACCTTCAGCGCTCCTGTTTGGTGGGGCTGTTGGTAGGGTTATGTCTGTCCTATCTCTTTGCATTTGCACATAAATATTATAGGCTGTACGTTGTCGTGTGAGCTGTACGGATTTGCCAATTATATATAAAGGGTATATATTTTCTTCTTACCGGGAACTCTAACCATGAGAGTGCAGTACATTATACAATTAAAGACCACTTAGTAACCGTTGGGGACTCGTGTCCAAAGCAGGACTCAAGGGAGAAAACATTGCTTCAATTGATGTCTCTTAACTGAAAGAAATCCCATCTTTTCTAAATATACTTTACTACATAAGAAAAAAAATAACTTTTTCTTAATTTTATGAATTATGAGCTTTGGATTCCATTCTTAGCAGTTATTGGCGTCAGTGGAACATCCTTGGGTATCTACCATACCTGGGAGCTTTATGGTTATGGCTTCCTGGAGTTCTCCTTTGCGGGATGGATGAAGGAAATCTCACTGAGGTCAGTGGCTGTCTCTGCTGAGGTCACTGGGTGTTCCCGCTGAGGTCGAGGGGCACTCAGTTGTTTGGGAGTATGGCACCACTCCCAGACCCGGAGTCTTCTGGAGGAGAACCGGACAAGTAGCGCTTCTCCCAGAGAGTTCCCAGGTATGGTATCTACAATGACTCCAACACGCCAGGACATTCATCGAGATTGACGTCCAAATCAGGAATATGGGCAAATATTCTATAAGCAGGTCACACTAAATGAAATCCCTGAAACTCATCTCTGATCAGGAAATACATAAAAATAATCCCAACAGAGGACATGAAGCATTAAAGTACCTACAAAGGTACCATCATGTCCTCCTCCTCAACTACTCAGCTCCCCTTAGCCGAGTTCCCCTTATATAAATTCTACACAGACAGCATTAACCGAAATCCCAGAAGTGAATCAAAATGACACTTTTTCTTTCATATATATTCTGATCAAATGTATTGTGCATTAATAAAATATGACCCGACACACACACAGTAGACGCCTGTCCGCCCCATAACATGGTGGACATATGATGAAAACCTTAATCTCTTTCCATGTCACGGGAGTCATAAATACAGCTGATTATTTCCCTACACGTGTATTACACGTGTATTATGATACATCAAACATCATGATGTTCACGTAGGTCAACACCATTCACGTTGCCTTTAAGGCCCTTGGCCTCGTAGTTTCCTCTTTGGTTGAGATGAATTAATCTTCGGCTTTATTGTCAACCATGTTTATTTACTTTAGGGGGGAATGATATAGAGACGCAATAAAACACAAGCAGAAAAAAAATGTCTAATCATTAAAAGCTTTTTAGCAATAAGAAATCTCATTACTTCTCATCCCAGAATACATCATTGCCCCCTTTGCTTGTCCGACTCACTTTGTGACACCCCAGCCGGTGGTATTAAAGTCTTATTGATAGCTTGAGTTGGTCAACTCGAGGGGAAATCTATGACAAAATCCGGGCTCATAGCCGGTCATTTAATAAATCCGACCTGTCTTATTAAAGTTCTCAACAAAAACGTGGCTACTTACGGATGATCACCGATGGTTCTAGCAATGCGTCTTCCAAAAGGAAGCAATTATTCAACATTTATGATGTCATACAAATTTGATGACTGGTCCTTTCTGTTCATGGAAAAATTCCTTGGATTGTGCGCTTACAACCGAACAGTTTCATTGAACGTTCAACATCAGTCTTAGAAAGATAAATTATCCGACGTCAACAGCCTACATAATTATCGGCCTTGTGGGATAGAATACTGTTTCTATTTAAAATCACGAGATCTGAGAAGGTCAAAGTGGGACCATCAAAGGTTTCACCGGGAGAAATATTATAAAGGCTGAAAAAGCTCATTGTATAAATAATTCACTCACCAACCTGCAGAATGAAAATGCTTCTCTTTGAGCTTTTTCCCTACCTCCATCGCAGAATGGAAATCTTATATAATCAATTTGTTCTTAAGTTTTCCCATTCAGGTTCATAGCGGGGGGTTTCTCCGGCGAGGTCTTCTGACGGTCACTCCATGCCTACTGAGCGTTATTATTAATGATTTGTGGATTGTACATCTTGGTACTAGATTTGTATGGTCTTAATCACAAAACCATGTAAAAATTCTATTCAACTGCGTATTATTTTACCTGTTAGGGCAAGAAAAGGCTTCCTTTTAGTCTATAAACTGCTTTTCAAGTGGACATTGTAAATTCGACGTATCCCCCTGTGGGGTAAAATGATTTATGTCTTTCTCGCCAATGTGAGGGTTCTCCAGAGCGTCCTTTTGTCTGGACCTGAAATAACGACGACAAAAAAAAAAAACATTCTTTGTTATCCTCCTCCATTATAAGAGGTCTCTGTGTTTAACCCCTTAAGGACAATGGGCGGCCCCAGAACCCATTGAAAACAATGCATTTTGAGCCCGTACATGTACGGGCTTTGTCATTAAGGGGTTAATTTAGAAATCTCGACATTCTCCACATCTGAGCAGCGATCCCGGCCCGTGTAGAGCATCTATGATCTTCTCATTCAGCAAGCCCACCAAAGCTTGGTTTGGCGTACAATAGGCACGGATTTCACGGAGCATTCCCAATGGGGGAATCGTGCATTATTGGCACACAATGGGCTCTATTCTTAATCCAAGCTATTGAAAAAAAGCCAATTTTCTGTTTCACCGTGTTTTCCTCTAGATAAGGAACATTATTTAGTTTTATGTATTTTAATGCGGGGGGGAGGGAGGATATAACAGGGAAATATGCGATTTTGTTAGTCGACTGACCTATGAAAAGAATAATTTCTAAAAATTCTTCCGATGGTAGAAACATATGATTGTATTTGAGAATGCAGAAAGGAATCTGTGGTTACGTTTAAGTTCAGGAAAGTGATATAGCGCGATAACGTCATATTTAACCCTCCTTTCACCAACATCACTTTATGTAACCATCCTTTTAATTTGACCCCCAAATTAGACTACTGTCATCTCTTCCGTCCCCACCATACTATGCTAGTGTGGTATAGAAATTCATATTTATGTGGAATTCATACAAAATTATTTGTAGAGCCTTCCCAGCTCTAAACATACCTCTGTGCTAAGCGCCAGGGTAGGACTTCATGTCCCGGTGCACTGCCTTTCAATCCCAGTCTTCCATAGTCTTCCAGGGAGACCTGTTGGAAGATCTCCCCAACCCTGATCGTCTGCCCTCCAGTTATATAACAGAGGGGTTGCTGGCCCCCGGAACTGCCAAGGCTTAGGCCAGAATTTCAGGTTCCCATCCTATATCTATAGGTTGTGGATGACCTTTGGGATGGTCACCTTCCCAAGACTCGCTGTAGTAGTTGGGAGAGGACTACCAAGGTCTTCTTCCATTGAATGGCATGGCTTGGTCACCGTAGTTCATTGGGGGCTTTAGAAACATGGTTATTGTGACCTCTTGGACACTGGCTGGCCCAGTGGCAGGATATAGGATTTATGGTAATGAATAAACCTACAAAACCCTTCCAGGATAAGGGGGAACTTTGACAAATACGATATAAACCAAGCAAGTAAACGTATGTCTGAGAAGAAGTTGTATCAATCCATTATAGTCCCTTTTAAAAGTTATTTTCAGAAGCAAGAGTTTCTGTATCGATGCCCAAGAACAAACTAATAAAAGAACGGGAAGTCATATTTTAAGCTCTCTGGCAGGTTGTATTGAAGTCTGAGTTCAAAATGGCCCAATTATTAGACGTTGCGTTACCTTTACATCTCCGAACCAATACTGGATGTGCTATACTTTATCATCGTATAACTACAGAGGAATTTCGGCACAGGTACAAATGCGATGAAACTAAAGTAAATTACCAAGTCATGAAGCTGAAGCCTCTTCTCCCCGTAGCAGCAAATACCATTAAAGAATAGTAAATTCTCCATGAGATGTTGGGACGGGGAATGAGAGACACATAGTAACGGTGTCAACTGATATTACATTTCTGAAATACTGCCGTAATGATTCAATGACTCACCGAGACAAGGCGGCTCCGTAACGTATCCCAACGATTGTGAAAGTCTCAATAAAAACCCGACGTATTTAAGCTTTATTGGAGAAAAAAAAAAACACAAAATATTTGACACATCTAAGTCCTAGAGCCTTCTGCTCGTTTTTTATTCCATAATAAATCATGACTCGGTTATCATTGCGTTTGATATTTCCGTTAAACTATCATATTCCGTGCATTTTTGTTACATTCGTCCACCGGGGATGGTTGGCAACTTCTGGTCTGGGAAATAAGTACAGTTAATAATAATAATAATAATAATAATAATAACAAAGATTAAAAAATACAATTTCACTAGTGTCAGGCAAGGGATGGAGGCATATGGGAAGGCACAGTATGGCGCCCATATGCAACAATTACATGCCACCAGGCATGGAATGGGGATGCACAATATGGGATCTTCTATTTATTATTATTATTATTATTAATAAACTTCCTACCCACAGGGCCTCTCTGGGTTACAACAAACCTACATTATTATATGCAGTTCTGTATTTCCTTCCATGAGACTTTTCTTTTAATGAATGTTAGACTCGACACATTTTTTTCATGAAATTCTGATAACTTTTTTAATGAAAATAAATTAATTGTTTTTTTACTCGCTCTCACTCATTCTCTCCCTACCTTCTCCAACAACTGCTTCCCCCGTCTAGGCTTCCCCATTTCCTTCTCCTGCGCTTCTTCTCTGCTCTACCTTCGTTTCTCCATTCTTCTCTCCCCTTCAGAATAACTTCCTCAATGGGGCGGAGCCTCGACGCGCACCACAGGGACAACCTCTTCCCCCCACCCTGTTCCTCCAATCAGGGGAGAGATTGTTCCAGCGGTATGCAGGGGAAGAATGCAGAGAAGCGGAGGCCGAGCAGAAGAAAAGGAGAAGAGTGGCTGCACAGTGGATGATGAGGAGCAAAGAAAGAAGAGCCAAGAAGAAGAAGCGGGGATGGGGAAGCGGAGAAACAGAAGAAAGAGAAAGAAAACGAATGAGAGTGAGTAAAAGCAACAAACTTCATACAAAAAGCTTTCTCCTACTGTATCAATGAGGGTCCCTCCTTTTTTTAATACGTTCTCATGAACTAACCAATTTAATAAAATTCAATAAAATTTAAATTTATTTTTTTTTAAAAAAAATGTGCAAATCTAATGAATATACAAGTTGTTTGCAGGCGTTAGCATGAAAGGGCATGCGACCCAATTCGAGTCTGGTCAGTCAGGTTAACCCCTCGTAGACACAGGAGCAGCCCCATCGCATGTCAGACCTATCGCCGTTTTCTACAATGCCTTACAGCTCTTTGCAATGATGTCATTCGCTGCGGCGACCAAAGAAACCGTAGAGCTTTTTATTTCACTCGGGTTTGTTGTACTTAAAATGACAAAGTTCTTCGATAAAACTTTACTGAACTCATTAAATAAGTCCTCCTGAGACCTGTCCGAAGCCATTACAGGTCTTAAAAGAAGGGTAGAAAAATCACTAGATTGAAAATAACTGCCTATCGAGCTTTGTTGGTGAGTAAATTTGTGGTTATTTTTTACAGGTTGGCAGTTTTGGGTTTTTTTTAGCAGGGGGAAAAAAAATATTTGTCGTCAGAGTTCTTCTAACTTTCTTTGTAGCTGTGAATCAAGCTTAATTTGGGAAACTTGTGTTTTTTTATGTTTTTCATTAAACACAGGAAACGCATTGTTCCCCCTTTCATTATACAAATGTAGTTAAAAAGAGAAACATAAAATATTCTTACATTACGTCGATCCTCGCGGGTTCAACGCGTTCTTAAGTCATTTAGGGTCCAATTTTGATCCGGTGACTGATTAAAATATAGATTTCCAATGTAAGATAAATGAGAATTTCTGGGAACTTCCCAACTAAGGCAACCAAGAGCTCCCCATCTTCTGGAATTGAGTGGGATTGGGGCTAGTTGGATAAGAACCATTCGGCCCCCGCCTAGTCGGCCGTTTCTCCTGCTGTAAAGACTCGAACCCTAATCAGTCGTTGGTCTCGTCTTAGATTCAGGAGCCGTATGTCTATGCCATGCGTGTTTAATACCCTCGTTGTATTACCCCCTACCATTTCGCTATGTTTCTCACCCCAAGGCATGCATTACACAGCACCCACCCTAGAAACATATCATTTAAGACGCGGTTGATATCATTACGAGAATTAATTTTGGACATCAACACAACTTTAAGTTCCAACAGTCCTTACAATTAAAGGGCAACAAACTTTTATGTGCTCCTCACCAGCTGTCTTTCATTTCAAGGAGACGGTTAACGGAAATGCTTTTACAGGCAACAGACACCGCAGTAAAACCTCATTTTACGGCTTTGCGATTCAGAATTATTTTACACCTTCTTAATTTTACTTGATCGTATAATGGCGTCCCGCCTCGGAACACAGAGAGGTGATAAATTTTAATGTCAGCTTCTAATGGCAACCCTTGAAACGAGGCGTCCAAACTTTTAACTTGTAGAGATAAAGCTTTTGAAGGTAACGTCGCACCTTGTTGGGAATTTTGCAGATGAAAACTTAACATTTAACTTTTCTTTAGATTTTTTTTTTGCGTGTAATTTCTGACCGCGGCTTCGTAATGGTCATTGAAACCCGCGGCCATAAAAGAGAAGCCATTCAAACGCTTAAAAGATGCTGCGAGAGTCGTATTGCGTGTTTGATGTCAGAGCCGGTGACAGCATGCTGTGTCATATTAAATCGTGCAACAAATTCTCAACGGGTGAAAGTTCTAGCACATTTCTTCGGCCGGATTTAATAGTAAAAAAAGCCTAAAAGAGCGTTTTTGCCCTGTAACGAGTATCAACAGTCTATCGGCGCCGTGAGAGGCACGGCAAATCGAAAGCCAAATTATCGCTTTGGTAGGAAGGTTCTGTCAAACCACATAATGTACCTTGACGTTAATCTTTGTAAACAACGTTCTGGAAAGTAACACTTCTGGGTTTTCGCTTGTCCCTTGTACCTTCTCCATGCCGAGTATCATATTTTTGCGATTTTCTGCCGTATAACGTGTATAAAGTAAAATGGAAATGGACGCTATCCAGGGACAATATTAATCCCGTTAAACGACCATGAGTTTGTGATCATACAGAACGTTGGTGTCTAGTGTTCTGGACACATATTGGGATTTTATTTGGTGATTTAGTGATTTAAAATACAATTGAACATTATGACCATTGAAAGAGAGATGAACTACAAGGGCAATGAGGCGAAAGTTTATTATTTCCAAATACTAAATATACCAAAAACTCTTAAAATTCCCTTAAAGGCACCCAAAATAACCATGGCCTCCATTTTCTTCCAATGAGGTGTATTCCATAACTCCACGGCCCTCACTGTTGCCATTAAACAATGACCTGCTACTATTTGCTCAGTTGGATGGAAGAGACCATAAAAATACTTGGTCAAAGTAATATGTTGGCTTCGAGACAAATCAGTTTTCAAAGACCACCAGAAATCCTGGTGATATATAAATACCGGTGAATATTGGTTAAGCCCTCCAATCCTTTGGGGAATGTGGTTTAGAACCTCCTCAAGATTAAATAAACCCAAGTTCTTTGTATCCTTTCCAGTTATTGAGCGTTGGCAGTGGCGGAACTACCGGGGGTCGCAGGAGTCGCGACTGTGACCAGGCCCTGGAAGTTTGCCCAGTCAAGGGGCCCCCTGAACTGGCAGAACTCCAGGCCCTTCTGTCTCCCTCTGCTCCTGCCGCGTATAGCAGCTCTGCCCTCAGTCGGCTGCAGCCGACCTAGCGAATATGTGGGAAGTGAGGCGTCTGTTCGATGTGCCTTGACGCTTCATGCTGAGCGCTTGGCATATGACGTCATATGCCGGCCGTCAGCAGTAGAAAGCACGCGTGCACCGCGGCTGAGCAGCGAGACAAGAGGCCCAGCGCCCCCGACATTTTTATGATAATTTAACAGGAATTGCACATCGGTAAGTGACCTAACGAAGAGGGTAGATAGTGAGAAGGGGGTGTAGGGGAAGGTAGATATTTGAGAAGGGGGGTTAGGGAGAGGGTAGATAAGAGAAGGGGGTAAGGGGAGAGGGTAGATTAGTGAGAACGGGGTAGGGAAAAAGGGTGTAGATAAGTCGAGAATGGAGGGAGAGGGTGTAGAATAGCCTGAGAAGGAGGGTGAGAGAGGTGGTAGAATTGGTGTGAAAGAGGGTTAGGATTGGGTTGGTGGTGGGGGGCCCTTAACAGATTCTCAACCCTACATCACCAAAACAGTTAATCTTCTTAGAAAAATAAAAAAAACTATATAAAAACTGGATGTTTCGACATCTTATATAGACGTTACCGACATCATTGTTTTATTTCTTTTACATATCACTAGACAGATGGATGCCAATGAACAACTTAATTATAGAAGTCGCCTTTGACCTCCACTAAGAGTAAAAGCGCCCTCAAGTAGACGAGAGCTGATTTAATTTACATTATCCAATAGCCCACAGCCCCATCATGTCAGCGGGAACAGTGTGCTTGTTTTTGAGTTTGTAGCACAAATCACTCTTTCTTTCTTTTTTATTTCACGGAACTGGCCATAGGCTTTTACTGATTTCCACTGAGTGTGTCTCCCTTCGAGGCTTCGCTGCCTGTCTTCACACCGAGTTAAGGTTAGAAACTTGACAAGGGTTGTAAATTGCATTGAGTGCTGTGTCCAAAGCCAGCCTTCAGTCAAAAGAAACTTTTCTATCAATATTTTTCTGGATTTCCAGCATGTTTTTGAGTATTATCTGTATGACCGTTACAGGGACGTATATATATATATTGTATTATTACATTCGTATTTTTAAACGATACAATCATATTGCAATTGTTAAACAATCTATGTAACTATAATGGTTTACAATATTTTAGAACATTTTTTTAAAAAAACATTTGGTTAAAAATAGGAGAAAATAGATAAAAATACTCCAGATTAATGACACTTTTTAGCTTTTTTTTATTCTCTGCCGTAACACCAACGAAGCTAATGATAAAATTTTATTTCAAAGGACTTCTAGAAAATTAAAATCAATGTCCTTGGAGGTTTTTTTTTTAATGTTGGAATCAGCTACATCTCAGTTTGCAATGTAAAAAAATATTTAAAAGAAAATATAATCTATATAATCTCCGCCGAGTTAATTAGAATATCCATATTGTGATAATGCAGCTTTTAAGGCAAATCATCAATAAAAAGACAGAATTAGCAAACACTGATATGTTTTGTAGGTAAATCTACACTCTAACACCATACGCTAGCACCCACGCACTCACACTGACACATACATATTACGCGCTAATACACATTCTGTAACATCATGCAATAATACACAGAAATGCTAAGCCCGTACACCAACACACACTCTAACACCATACGTTAACACATACACACTCGCGCCAACACTGTAGGCAAACACACAGATTAACGCCATACGCGAACATAAAAACACACGCACTCATACTTACCTTGTACATAGCCTATCTTCAGAGCCTCTCTGTAACTTTCTTTGCTCAAATCCCACACAGAGTTCATTCTTTATGGCAATCCTAATGAAGTCCATCCCACCACCCTTATTAGTGCGCATCTGGGCTATTAACCCCTTAAGGGCGACTGTTAAGACTGAGATGTTATATTGTTTACCACAAGACAACACGATAAGGACTTGCCTAGTCAATTGTGCTAAGAGATGAAAGTGACAAGGGGTAGGGACAGGGTAGATAGTGAGAAGGAGGGTACGGAGAGGGTAGATAGTGAGAAGGAGGGTAGGGAGAGGGTAGATAGTGAGA
>VKOC01000008.1:21291870-21303402 GCA_009364415.1 Spea multiplicata
TATATAATATAATAGAGCTATAATATATTTACAGTATAAAGCATACAAATGTTATATTATTATACAAATATTTATTTCAAAATCAGTCTCGCCTATGAGCTAATATTTTATTTTGAAGTTTTAGGAAACACAATGTTCTTATTCATCTTTGTTGAGCAGCGGAAATTATTTATTTTGTCATTTTACTCTGAGATTTAACAAATCCTACAAAGATTATGCAAATTTAAAGAGATCTCACACAAATCCGCAATCTAATAACTCTATTACAAATCATGCTTTGCTTCTTTTCTGCTATTTTCCAGATATGACATTACGGGAAGTGACATAATTCTAATTAATATTCATATATGTGTGTTGAGCTCTTTTAATTCGAGCGCAATACTTATACAGTAAGCTGAATGTAAAAAGGGCCTTTTAAAATACAAAAGTTTACTAAACAAATGAAAAATGTAACAAGTAACTTACTACCTAATAATTGCGATGATCGTAAGAAACAATGTGTTTATACGGTAGAAAGTTTCCCGGCAGATCAGATACATTGTCATATCAAAATTTTATTAATTTTTTTTATACATAAAAAAAAAGAAAAAGAAAATTATGTATAAAAAATTATAAAATTTTGGAAAAAAATCACATATTTTATTTATAAAAGGCATTTTCTGCTGTTTTCTATACAAATTATTGGGGCTCTTAGGGCTGTAGAACCCTGCGATACCCTCATACCCAGCAAACATTCCGAGCTCTTAGAAAAGGGGGGCATCGGAAGGAGAGAGGGGCATCAGGGAGGGACAGAGGGGCATCAAAGGAAGAAAGAATGGGTTTTGGAACCAGACTATTATTTCTCTTTGGTCATGACATTGACTTTTGTAAACTAAGATCATATAAACTAACAGTTCTTACAAATAAATTAAAGGTTGATTTACAAAATATTTACAAAGTACTTGAGAATAATAAAATTCACGTTTCTTTTATTGTGGAAATATTGTCATTGAGGCATCAAATTAATTTTGTGCCTGTAACAGATTGAGGCGAATAACTTTAAATGTCATCACTACAAATTACGGGGTTTTTTTTTGTTATATGAAAAAAATTGGCAAAATAGTAGAAATGTGTATAATGTAAACCAGCTCTTGGGGGGGATCCATATTTAATTAACACGGACTTGACCAATAAGATAATTAGATAAGTCTTTAAGATTTATGCGTACCTGTCTGTGTATGTCTAAAACTGCTACTAAAACCTAAATTAGTAATTAAGGCTATTAATTCATTATTAATTATTATTAATTATTATTATTAATTATTAATTAATCCTTATAATATGTGATCTGTAACCGGCTACCTACAAGGTTCCCAATATTAAAACTATTGGGTCAACCATTCTATTAATTGGCATTAAAGACACTGAAGGTCCTTTTCAAAAAGTGCAACACATATTTTGTATTGAAATTCATTTTTGTGTTAAAAAAAAACAATAATTGAAATCCATCTGTTTTAGTGAATGAATTTCTGATATTTTTGGGGTTCTGGATGGAGATAGACATCATATTGGTGAAGAAGACCTTCGCGTAGCTCCTCTAGCATGTGAATGGCGTATTCGGCAAAGGAAGGCTTAGTGTTCCAGCCAACAAAGCTCTAGATTTTATTCATCTATCACAGCCAATATATTCCGCTTTCACGACTTTTAAGCGTATTGTTTTTAGTTCAACGGTTCTATGCGTTTCACATATGCTAATCCAGGTCAGTGGTGTCGACAGGTTAATTTATCAATCTTAAAATCAGTAACTGATTCAAATGCTAATTGTGTTTATACACCCGATCAAGTATATGCCAAATTTCATTAGAAAAAGTAAAACTGGCATTATTTTTTTTTTAAATAACCATTTTTAGTTATTTTTGATTCATTCAACCAAAGAATGCGTAATTTAATATATAAATGTTATAAGGCTAATCAGATAAAAGAGCTTTCAAGAAACATTGTCATGAAATATTGTTATTATTTGACGCCATGTCATCTTCAGATTAAATTACTCCAAAAAATATCAATAAAGGTATATTAATAAGAATTTCAGCATTACAGATGTTTCTAGATAAATTGATTTTGCTTAGATCCATTCTCTTTATCTATTTCACTCTTACAAATAAAATAACTTAAATATTACCTGATAACATTGATATTGACAGTGATAGATTTTCTGGGCTAAAGGTGGCATAAACAAAATCTGTGTGTTTTCCACATTCAGAAGTCTACTCTTTAGAAACAGAACAAATGATGGCCATAAACCTCCTGACCTTTTGACCTTGGTCTAAAATATTTTATTAAAATATTTGAGCTGTCGTTGATCCACTAAAAAGCTCTCATAAACAACCATATCCAATCTGAGACAAAAGCGGATAATATTATTATTATTTATATTTAACCAATTTAAATCCTTTTGGGTGGGAAACAAGAGTCTTTATTATCCCGATAGTGGAGATTTTACGTGGAGTGTGCGGTTAATGTTCTGTTGACGATATTATTGGTCCAAGCCCTGGGTCTTGCTAGTGATATCCCTGATTTAATGATATACCTGTATCCCGTTATCATACCTGGGAGCTCTCCGAGTTTGACCTGGAGTCTCCTGTGAAGTCCTACCTCCCCAGGTCTCCAGGTCAGTTTCTTCTTTCTTCTGGTAGGAGAGCGGCGTTTGACCATGCCGATTGTCCACCCTTTTCCATCCTTACCTCTGTCTATTTACCCACTCGCTATAGGCTGTCTAAAGCTAGCGCCGCCTAAACTTCACTAAGGCAATCTCCCAGAAGAGGGAGCGCTGCAGGTAACCCAACCTGGGAAAGTTCCCCAAAACAAGGCCTATTAATACCGTTAGTTGGTGGACACTGAGCGTGCGATGCTGCCTCGGTCAGTTGGAACTATATGTAACATATATATATAAAGGCTAAAAGGTGATCCCAGGAATTTAACCCCTTAATGACAAAGCCCGTACTCAATGGGTTTTGGGACCGCCCATTATCCTATCAAAAATGCAATATATCTTTGAAACATTGTATCAGGGTTCTTAAAGACAAACATGGCTTCCTACGGCGCAACGGAGCTGGGGGAACTTGGCGACTAGAGATAAATTAGCAATAGTCGAAATAGTCACTTTGCGCAAGCTCTGTATTTTGACAAAAAAATGACCTAATTACGGCAAGTAAATAAAATGCAAACTCAATTACTCTAATCCTGAGACAGCTCGGCCAGACATTTCCTGACACCTCATTTGTGATACGTGAATGTGCGCGACTTTGATGGAAACGGAGTGACAGAATAAACGCACAAGCGCCGCTCTGCAATTATTTCACACCGCGGCGGTCCTGGGTGATTCGTTTGACATGGGCTGCTGAGAAATGTTCAACTTCAAAAAAGAGTTTGCATGAAGACAGACCCGCTTCGGCTTAAATCTGAATTGTAAAGTTTGAATTATTTCAAATTGCTTAATCGAAACAATCGGGCGCGTTATGCCAGCTTGGAATATTTCCTATCAGCAAACAAATGTCTGAAATTATCTCGCTCAAATTCTGGGTCTAGGGCTTTTTTTTTTAAAAAAAAATTACATTTCCTAACCACATCTGCCTTAACACTTACTTGGATGATATATTGAGATGGTATCACTCATATAAGTTGACCTTGAATTTGATAAATCAGCCTAATAACTGTGCATTCAGCCAGTGGCATGGTTTGTCCTTGTCGACCAAGCTTTTTCTTTATTTGTGTATAGCGGCAAATTGCTTTTCTCTTTGGGAAAAAAAAACGGAGAAGACAGAAGAAGTATTGTTTTTCTTTATAGCAGAATCCATATAAATTGAGTTGACTATTAACCTTTTTCTTTGTCGTGTGAGATTCTCAAATACTTACGTACCCAGGTAACTGAGACGCCAGTTCTCCTACTTCAGGAACTCTGTTCCGCTTCTTAGTTTCTAAAAAACAGGATCAATCTGTAACATAATGCCATTGGATGGTTTAGCTCACAGGACCTGGGACAACCAATCAACTCAATAGCAGTCAATCTCCTCTAGCATCCTCCTGGACCATAATCTTATGGTCCTCAAAGTTTTCCTGACTCAAACCTTAATCAATCCTTCTTCTCATCTTGGATTCAGAAGCCATATGCCTATCCCATGCATATGTCTCTACCTCTTCTGTTGGGGGGAGGGGAGTTGTAGAGTTCTTTCCGGTTTGTTCATTGGAGTGACTTGTGTCCGTTCATTAAGGCATCATATGGCTAGTCGAGTTGGAGGTTAACTCAAGTTGGCCAGTCTTAAGTCTATTCATCTATGCAAATACCTGCAAAGCAGATGAACTCGCATGTCATCGCCTGAAGTTCGCAAAATTACACCACCCAGCTGCTACATGCAAATAACATAAAAAAAATCAACAAATAAATAATCTAAATTATATTTTATATATAAACTAGAATTTACATAAGAATGTTTGATTATATTTTTTCCGTTTTCTCTATCCCACAGACTGTGTACACAAATAAATGAAATAGGCAGACGGCATTGAAAATCTGAATTTTAAGGGGGGGAAACAAAGAAAAAAGAACAATAATTTACAACTGACTCATAACAACCTTACAGAGAGGTTTAAAAATATGTTGTGGCATTTCCATCAGCACAACACAACTGTGTAACTTAAAGAAAAAACTCTTCACTCCATACAAATACATATTTCCAACAAAAATAATAATTGAATCCATTTTTTTGACAAGGAGCACAACTAGTAAATTTTACAGTAAAATTAAATCATTTGGACGTTCCAATAAAAATGTATCTAAAGGATATCGTGCAGGCACTGCAACAACTGCTAAACAAACACTTTTGATTACTTATTGTATTTGAGGAAATACTTTGTAGCTATTTGTACCGCTCCTGACAAATAAACCGGCGCTTGCCGTGAAAAAGAAAAACATCATATTTCAGAGACAATGTTATTAATGTATAAACATGTTACAATCACTGCTCTGGGGTTCAGTGTTATTGATACCTCGAATAACATTTTCAAGTGTTTTTTTTTCTTTCTTTCTTTTAATAATTGTGAGTTTTTAGGGAAACATAAATAAAATGTTTATTTAGCCACTTTAAGTGGTATTAAACTATTTTTACTCTTATGAAAGTGATTAAGGATGTTGAAAGTAAGATTCGCAGAATAATTTCTTTATTCATTTAGAAGTACCTGATCTTACCTGCAGAAGTCGGCTTTGTCCAAAAAAACGTATTTGTAAAAAATAAATTTTAGTAATTATTCACCCCAGCACTGTCCATAGTTGCTCATGTAAGAAACTTTCTTTATTATGTTATGACATCATACACAATAACGATATTGCTTTTTGTTCCAGAGAAACCTTTGAGAATATTGACATACTTTTTTAACATCAACAGGTGTGGTTTCCATAGTTTTTATTTAAAAAAAAAATACAAAAATTGGGTAGGCGTTTGGGATTAGCATAGTATAATGAGGTGTCAGACTTTGTCTGCAAAATAATCCGTGTTGAGTTTAAGCTTCGCCACATCTGAGATATAAAATTATCTATACGTATTTGAGAGAACCTCATTAAAAAGATAATACAAGGAAAAATGTCTCAGCAGAATTTTCCTGAGTTTGATATATGGCTTCCATTGTTCAAGAGACCAAAAGTAATGATAAAAGTTAACATTTTTATAAATGCATTTTTTTTTATATTGATAAAATCCTTTATTGGATATAAAACTTGATACCAATGAAATATCTTGAATTACTTTTATTTTATCTTCTCAAATTCTCTCATGCATTCAACGTGCACTTTAGATTTCTTTTATTTTTTTTATCTCTAATAAATTTAAAGACTTTGATTAAATTGATTTTTTAAAAAAAATAATACTCTTAGAGAGCAGTTAATGTTCTTGTTAAATTATGCCGGGTTCTTTTTTGAACCACAGAGTCAAATTTACAATTTGCTCTGAGTCCTAAATGAGCAATTTCATTCGAAGCGGTAATTATCCTGTCCATACCGAATTTCATAATTCATAAATCAGGTTTTTATAATAGTTCCTCTCAGATTTTTTCTCCCTTTTTCTATCGTTTAAGCTTCAAAGTTAATCTATTACAAAATTGACTTTTGAGAATTATAATTTAATAAAAAAATGGGAGATACTGTAGCTCTAGATATGTGTATGTTTGGGAAACCCAATAATGTCTAGAAGGGTTTTCGGAGGATTCAGCTGTTAGCATACCCCAATTCACAAGGTCCTCCTTTATTCTTTTACTTGGTTTACTAAGGGGACCTATGCCATAGATGACAATCTTACCAATACTCTCTCAAACCTTCTTTCTTACTGTTCTAAAAACCATTACTCAATGTCATGGCGGCCTTCTGTTCCAACATTCTAGACTACAAGGTTTGGCCATGGTCCATGCCACCTTTATGTTAATGATGATGACTTTGTCCTATAGCATGGGATATGCCAGCAGTTGTGTTGTATTCTTAGTCCTTTTGTTCCATTCCACAAATAATGTTTTGTGATGTTTGTGATCTAAAGAATTTTTTTTTACCAGGCATTTTAACAAACTTTAAAATAATCAAAAGTGGACAAAAGTGGACTAACCAAAGTCTAGACGTAATATAACCTCACTGGTCAAGACTGCACGTTTTTTTTTATTCCCCTTCCCCCTGAGTACAGGTGCCATATTCTGAGTTCATAAACTGGTACGGGTTACGTTCAAGTTAGAACCATTCATTTTCATCTTCATTCATACACATTTATGAGGATCTTTAGAACGTCGCCAAGTTTTGCATTTGTCACTCTGCGGGGTTCGAAAAGAACTCTCAATGTCATTTTTAAAAGTGTAGCCATTGTAAGATTGTTTCTTTTTCTTCCAAACTTTTGTAACAAAGTCTCAGGAGTAAAAGTTGGATGTTTCAGAGAATACTGAAATTCAAGAATAAGAATAATAATAAAAAAAAAATGGTTCTGTATTGTTTGACTTTTTAAAGCAAGACTTTTGGGGTCAAAAGCGCACTCGATATATCAAAGCAATATATCCGAGTGATTTCAATGGCATTCTCTGCTTTGATAAATGTAATCCTGATATTATTTCCTTGTCTACAGCTTTTTCAATGAGGACTCTTAAATAATAACCCAAAGTAAGTTTCACATGAAAATAGATCTCACAGCCTTTCTTTATTCTCTCCAAACTTTCCCGCATTACATACAATTTCCATTTAGATAACTGCCATGTTATAGTCATTTGCAGCCAGGAGAAGAATACGCCTTGGCATTGTTCCATTTAAGGATTTCAACGATGTTTTTAGCTATATTTAGATTATTTATATCATTTCCATCATGCCTAGTGTTTTAGAATGTTTTTAATGTGGTCCCATGATGCCTTTGCCTTGCTAATTGCCCTACTTGGGTGAATTTGAGTATTCGACGGGTACGCTACGAATTGGATAGGTACATTATGCTTACTTCTTCGTCTTAATAGCCAACAGGGCACAGAATAAATTTGTCATGCCTAGGAAACAGGGCTATCCATGCATTTGTCTCTAGAAAGTTTATTTGACCTCATTTTTGGGCCAAATATTCTGAATTGTGACGTTATTTGCCAGAATCTCTATTAGGCCACTACTGGAATTTAATGGCTTCAATCTAACCAGGTTTTTGGGATTATACTAAGTATCCTTCTAATCGGTATTAATTATTTCACTAGTAAGGGATACACCATTATTATGTCAGAATCATTTATTAAGATTAAAATTCCAATATTTAATATTGAAAAGGTAACATGGTTTCATAGTATAAATTGTGAAATATAAATGTTTTAGCTTTTAGCCAACATGCTTTTTTTCATGTATATCCCACAGCAAAATTAATTATTTTTTAAATCTTGCTGTTTAATGATTTTTTTTATTTTTTTTATGGCTCTCTTGTCAGTAACCATGTTACCTTTGCTCTAACAAAAGGTTAGTGACCTACCACTTTTAGATTAGTTCAAGTTTTTTTGTCTTACCATCATTGCAGTATTTACTCTAACCCTCTGGGCATATGTCGTACGGTTAGTCTTGTGGTTTTAAAGCACGTGCTGACTAAAAATCATGAACGTATTAGATGTTACTGGGATAACTGTTCATTACTGTTTATTATTATATACAGTACCTACTAGAGCTCTTTATTATCAGTAGTAAATTCTCGAATGCGCAAGAATGTAAATATACTCCTGTGCACCGCTGCCCCAAGTGGATGGAAGATGCATTGCATTGTCAACTTACTTTAATGAGCCCCATTGACTTGTTGGCCACAATCCTATGTCTTTCTTAATTGGAAAATGCAACTGATAAAAAGCTTTACCTGTATAAATGCGAGGACAGCCTTCAGTTACTGTATTGTTTCTATAATATTTATGAACTATTTTATACTCATTGGCTAATGGCAATTGTAGTGATGTGATATCTTCGTTTGCCTTTGTCTTCCCTAAACAAAGAACTGCAATTAAAATAAAGCACAAAGAATCTCGCAATTCCTCTTTTTAATGGTTACCTTTTAATTACCTTGCGCTGGTTCTGCAGTATTTTCTTTCTTTCATTTAGTACTCGCTAGAACAGGAAATCCATTTCTTTATAGATTTACCCGTGAAAATCCTCCACGCATTTAGCTCCTCGTTCATGTGCACCACCGAAAATGTTTCAGTCGTTTGGGTTAAGCTTACGTAACAACAAAAAAAAAACAACCCGCTAATTGATTCTCATTGTTAGTAACGGTCTGTTAATCAGTTATTAGGTGTGCCATTTGCAAAAGGCATTAGCTTTTGAGCTGTTGGCGCGCAGATAGGCTAATTAAAATGTTAAATCTCCGTTATTATAGGAGTTCAATGCGCCACCAAAACAATATTGACCCGCGTTTCCTAAAGATAAGGCTTTTTCTTTCGTTTTGTAGTCAACAAGGTACACGGCTGATTCTTAAATCACTGCTAAAAAAAATGTAATTATTGCAAAGGAGAACTTAAATAAATAGGACACGATTAGAATACAAGATGGTGATTATTATTATTATTATTATTATATTTTTATATTTGTAATATGTGTATTGATTCCTCTCGGTTCTTGGTTTGTTTTTAGCATTTATACTACTGCTATTAATTAACTAGTATGAGAATAATTATGTCTAGCTTTACAATGGAGAAACCTTTAATGTATGAAGCTCATTTTTTTTATTATTATTATTTAATTTTTTTAACTTTATAACCAAACAATTATTCAACGTAAGATTGACTGGAGAAATGCAGTCGTTTTGCCGGTTAGTATTATCTCTTTTTACACATTAATACGGAATGGATAACTTTCGCAGAATCATAAATACTTCCTTTTTTTAAGGGATTTGCTTTTCATTACAATCAGATTCATAAATTCAACTCGTGGGAAATTACTGTATAGCAAAACCACCACCGTATTTCGCGTCAGTAAGCGATATGACATTTCAGATTTCTATAGAAGTTTGGCGTATTTGTGACAATGGCGTTCATAAAAAAAATTTAATTACGTGGAGGATTGTCTATTCTTTACTTCACTAAGGTTAAATGAGATCTCCAAGTGGTAAATGAGGTTGGAAATCACTTGTTTGCTCGGAGGTACGGCTTAATTCCAACCATTCAATACATTAAATATTTACTTTGCAAGGACGGGATCCAGGGTGTACTTTATTAAAATGTTCCTTAATGCGTTCTTACTGATAGGGTTGTGTACTTTGTTGTTTAATGATTTTAAAGTCTTCCTAAGCCTCTATGAGCTTATTATCATTGTATATATTTGGCAACAAGACAAAGAATGCAAGAAAACTCAAATATATGACAAGCTTTGAAGGAAAATCATTATATTTATTTTTACAGGATGATGGGAAACCACGAAGACCTCCTGTGGCTTCAACTAGGACTAGGCTGCCATTTCTAGAGGGGGCCACATAACCAGGGGTGGCTTGCCCAAAATTGACAGGTTTCATTAAAATTTGTATAAATCTGTATGAGTCTAATAAGCATATCTTGGGCCTGTCAGGATTTGCCCTGGCTCTCGAGGTTTTACCCCAGCCTTTCGCTCTCTGGGGGGATAGATATATCCTTGGAGTCATAGAGTCTGGAATTGGCTCCATATTCTTCTCTGATTCCATGATATGTGGGCATTCCAATTGGTGTTTTTATGACTCCTCGATTGGACATTTCATATCGATTGGACACGGTGGTTTCACCAGGTGCTCCAGAAACACGAATACCTAACATAGAATCGAATAGAACGAAATAGAAACTTCACAACACGTTCTGCAGATGTCCATCCAACACACAACACAACGGAGTAAAATATGGAGTACCTAGAAGGAGCCCACAGCAGATCCAGTCTTACTATAAATGCTGCCTTAAGACATCTCTGTCTTGTAGCAAGAAGCAAGTCAGGGACAATTATAGAATAAATAAATAAACAAATAAATAAACAAATAAACCAATAACCTTGGCATTCTAAATTTTTGAAGCAAAATTGTCCCATGGGCCCAAATTGTCCCCTTTGTCAGCTTGTAATTAAAACATCAATTCAGTTTGTCTAAGAATGATTGTATACTTGGTTCCTCGCTCTAATATACCCTTAGGGGAGATAAATATTGTCTCACTTCGGCAACGTGTTGTATTTTTTCATTGTCAGCAAATTACCAATAATTTTTCCGTCCCCTTTGACTTTTGTAAAATTAGTTTTGAACCTCATTCTTTCTGTAAGGGCCGTGCCGACAAATCAATGTATTAGAATAAAGCGTGGGCAATTCTCTAATGGGCTACCATCTGTCAGCCATGTTCTCTTATTAAGCCTATTCCCCTTTGGCCACAGTTTATATGTATCAAGTAAACAAGCGTGTGATAGAATATATTCTAGAATATATATAAAAAGCACATAATATATAGAATTTCGGAATTCTAGATACCTTACACAAGGAATAATTTGCTGCCCCCATGAATATTCCCAATATTATTGAAATTCCTTTTATTTATGTTATATTGTGACTTCTTTCAGTGTAATTAATCTATTTATAGTAATACAATTATAATATTATTGCACATTACATTATTCAAATTGTTTTTTTGAATGTTATAGCTTATTAAAAGGATACACAATTTTCCATAAAGGTCAATACATGAAAAAAATCATATGTGTTTTAGGGAGCTGAAGGACTGCTCTCCATTGACTGCTGTGATACTTAATGCATGCAAAACGGTGTAGGTATCAGGAGCAGGCTGGACAGGGGGGCATGGGGGCAATTGCTCCCCCGGCTGGGACTAATTCTTTAAATGGGACCAGTCCAGCTCATGGAGGCAAGAGGTCAGAGTATGTGTTGAAGTAAGTATGTGTTAGAGTAAGTGTGTGTTAGAGTGCGTATGTGCATTAGAGGCACTGTGTTAGTGTGTGATAAGGGTTAGTGTGTTAGTGTGTGTGCTAGAGTGCGTATGTGCATTAGAGGGATGGTGTTAGTGTTTGATAAGGGT
>VKOC01000008.1:21326959-21338022 GCA_009364415.1 Spea multiplicata
CGCTCTGGGAATACTAAATTGAATAATATATACACTTTTTTATTTTATTTTTTTTAATAAAAAAATATTACCATATATTACATTATGCGGGGTAATTCGTTCTAATATAAATTCGCTTAGGCCAGAATATTTTCTATAAAAATAAAGCAATTTGTTAATTCATTATAAAAAGCAGATATTCTGTAATTTTTTATGGCTGGTTTATGTTAAATGGATTTGTAAAGTATATATAAAGTATGGAGTGATTTTTCTGTAATATTAGGGAATTTTATTAAATGTAGCGCCAAGGGGCAATCAAGTTTCAGATTACCGTTATGTAGTATAAAAGCTGTTATCGCAGTTATATCATGACAAGTCTGCCTTCGAGGAATTACGGCAATTAGCATCAGAGGCTCTGAGTAGGACATCTGATTACAGAGCCTCCGGGTAATCTTCTGACTTGCCAGCAGGTGGCGCGGTAGTGAGTTGGAGCTTCCCAGCTGAGGGTACCCAGTGCCTCGGTGGGGGACAGGTCTTGGAGACTCTTGGTGAGAACTGGAGGTTTCCCAGCTTTGGTAGTTAGAGATGATCACCAGGGACCCTTGACATCCATTGATCATCAAATATGGGAAATGGTGTTTGTTTTTGCCCACTCCCAAACCTCTTTAATCCCACGTTGGAGGCTAGTTCGGCCCCTATGGACAGCTATCCCAATTTCCTATAAGAAGTAGCAAGCTATCAGGGAACAAACCTGGGATATTCCCTGAGATACCTTAAATTAGATGGGTTTTTTTTTTTTAACATTTAACCAATTGTTAAAGATTCATGCCTGTCATGCCATTGTCAGCCTCCTAATATCGTGCTTAGCGCTTTTACCCGCTAATGAAAAGGTTCTACTTTGAAGATTGTGGTTTCGTAACTCGTGCTGGATGAATCTATGAATCTCATATTGTTGTGGCTATAAATGTTAATAGATTTGGGAACTATGTTTCTTGAATTGTGAATATAGTGCCAAACGATTACATCTTGCAAAACAGAACCCATGAATGTATAAGTTATAGGTGTTAAATGTGGTATTATAATATTAATTATGATATTATTTTGATTTATTATAGTCGTGAAATGTCTAGGTAAATTAAACAATCATATGAATAGAACCTTTGTTCTGATTTAAACAGTATCTGTGTTAAAGAGAAAATGCAGGATTTATTTTCAAATTTAAGTAGTTTCAATATGTATCACTTCAAATCACGGATAACTACTACGTGCATATGAATCAGCAGTCATGGTGATCGTGGCTGGCCACCGGATCCTGTTTTTGATTTCTTTTCCATACTTTTTTTTTAAATGATGGAAGCAAACTATAGCCCAACAGCGAGCCAATCTACATGGATTAGCTTATCTCAAAGCGTTATCAAAATCATCGAAACCGGTGGACGATCAAAAGAAAAACAAAGATAAACCAAATCTAGTCTCGTTAAATGCTGAGATCCTTAAACCATAACAGTGGTCATAAATCAGCTGTAAACCTGTCAAAAGTAAATAAATGATTGAAGTAGAAGAATTGAAAGGGATAAAATATTTACAATCTGTTAAAAAAAAAGATTTTAATGTCTTTTCTTGATAAAAATGTTCCTCTCCTTAAGCATAAACCCCCCGCGCTGTATACTGTAATGTAGGTCGCCAGAGAGAGAAATCAATTTTTTTTCTTATTTTGTCCCAATAAACCCCCTTTATGTGCAGACCTGGAGGCGGCCATTGATGTCAGCCATGTGATATTTTAGGTGACTTTCCCGGCTCAGTCACCACACTGAGCTGATGCTTTATGGCAATGCTAATGAAGTCCGTTCCTCCATAGGCTTTCAATGGTCACAGTGTCTGGCTCGGTCACTGAGACCGAATCATTCTACTGTTTCCCACATGCAGTACGATAAGCAGTCAACGTGTTCGTCTAGTATGAAAATGGCGGTTGGAGACATCTCTTGATGTTTGACATGCAGTCTAGGTCTAAGGAAGGCTTTTTTTTAGAAGAGGTCTCACCATTGTTTCTTTGAATAAGTCTGGAAACATTCCATATTCCAAAGAAAATGGGACTTTTTGTAGCAACCAGACCAATTGCATCTGTGCGTGCTGATAGTAGATGTGTAGGCGCATGGTCTAAGTCACAGGTGGTTGGCCGCAGGCGTTGTGCGATTGAGACGGTTTCTTCCATGCCTAAGATGTCAAAGACGATGAAAGGCTCGTGGAGGTAGGCAAGCAAGATGGCAAGCAAGATGGCTTGTAGGGCCTTTCTAAGATGGGCCGGTCTGTTGTGTGCCAGGCTGATTGCGAGTGAGTGTGTTAGTGTGAGTGTGTTATTATTGCTAGTTAATCAGCGATGTGCTCGATTAAGGTACGTTTAATATCCAAATTATGTCTTTTAAATCCAAGTTTTCTTTTTTCTTCAGCATTCTGATGGTCTTATCAAACCACGGAGCGTGATGAATGTTTTTTATAGGCTGTATGCACATTGAGGCTAGGCTCTTCAAATTATCGCTCGCCCTCTTGTTAAACCATATTAATAAACAATGACTCTTATTAAACTAAGCTAAGAGAAACACGCTAAAAATATTTATAAAACCAGATCCGAGGGCATTTTTTTTTAATAGTGCCCGTTTTAGCTTCATTATCAGGAAAGCTCCATAGGAGCATTTTCTTCGTATGCATGTGAGGGGGTCTCATCAGACCCCCAGTAAATCTCACTTGAGCCAGCACTAGAGCCGCTCATACGCAGAGGGTCAATTAGGTTGTGAAGGCAGACCGAGCCACCAGCCATGCGCACAGTTCTTTCTTTAACCAAACAGTTTATGTGTTAAAACTCCCAACAAGCAACAGCGATAGCAAAGGACGACATGCCTTTTAGTATCCTACGCCGTTAAAAAAAAAAAGAACATAGTTGAAAAGCTTTAGCCTGACCTTTGATGCATTAAAGTTCAACTCGAATATTTAGATCTTACTCTTTACCTCTAGCAAACACAACATCAAACCCAATAATAACTTTTCTCTCCCCTTTCAGAGAACAAATGATTGTGAATGAAAAAAGCTCAGGCGTTCTTGCCGCTGTGTGATTAATAGTAACTCTTGTGTTGGAATGTAGATTGAATTTTATATTAGCATAAATCAGTATTTTCAAGAAAAAGCGACTCCATCCAGGAGGCTTTTGACATTCAATATAACTTCCATAAATTATTCATTCGGTTGTTCATTCCTTTGCCATTCGAGGCTTGTTAGAACAGTTATTTTCACTTGAAAGATATCCTCCGAGGCGCTTGTGAACAATTGCAGGCTATTAGCATTTTTGAGTGATTCAGCATTTTTTTTTTCCTCTTTTCTCCCCTAACAAGATACCTGTCATAAATATAATACTTAATAACCACACCATCATTTAACTATAAAATTCCAGCAAGGCACCTATTAAACTAATATCTCTAAATTTAGTTACTTATACTTTCGGGCTAATGGAGTGCCCTGAAACAAATTGTATTCTAAAACGTCGGAATCGTTGGAGGGAAAAAAGACGCTTCGGCGAGTAATTACAATCTTAATTAAAATTTCATGTAATGAGAGCACTGTGAGAGAATGAATACCGCTTAATTCCGTTACATTAGAAGAAGACACAAGACGATTCAACCTTACAATTTGGATAGAAACCGAAGCAATATCTTCAAGTAATCCAAACTGTAGTGGATCTTCTGTACCATCAAGTCAAAATGAAGCACGCAAAAACAGTTCTGTGTACTTAAAAAGACAATAACTTATATTCGTTAGCCCCTTAAGGACAATGGGCGGTCCCTAAACCCATTGAAAACAATGCATTTTGAGCCAGTACATGTACAGGCTTTGTCATTAAGGGGTTAAACTTCTCCTCAACCTTGTCCACGTCTCCTTGCCACACAGCTCAGCTGTACTTCAGTCTTTTGTCTTCTTCCGCTGCTTCAAAAAGCCTTCGTGGACAACAGGACAAGGACGCGACCTCTGGTGAACGTCCGCAAAATGGCGGAGCTTCTGGGCACAAGAATGTTCTCTCAAACACCAAAAAAAAGTGAATATATGTAGAGATCTCCTCGTGTCCACCCAGGTAGCTCCCAGAAATTCTTTTACTATTCACACAATAATATATCGTGCTTACAATGTGTTACATAAATTCTATTTGGATTTGAACAGCCTCGATACAATGGGGCAGGAGGTCTAGAATTCTCAGTGAAAAAGTAGCAATTTTTACTAGGTTTGTTTGGCAAATTATTTCCAACGTGGTGAAACATTGATAATATTGAGAGGTAACGATCATGACTCTACAGCATACACATACAGCTGTGTCTGAGCTCGTTTTCATCAGTTCATCATTATCCTCTTTCTCTTCTGAATTGGCATCATGAATGGTTGTTTAATGGTCCCTTGATGGATACAAAACAAAAGTTCCTACTATAGATAATGCATGCTGTACCTCTGTACTATAAATAATATAGATCTCTACTATAGGTAATGCATACTGTAGGTGCGAAAAGAAAGTAGGGCTTGTTTTCCCAACTTCATCGGTGCCCTTCTTGAAAATTCACATTTTTTATTTTGCAGAAATCCGTAATATTCACTAATCACTACTTTTCGTATTATCACGCCCCGCATCGCCGCGAAGGTTGCTAGCTTTTGAAATGATTTGTAACTATGTTTCAGAACGTATTGTATTTATTCATGTTCATGTGTTTTTTTTTTTTTCTTCTGAATAATCTGATTACATAAAAAAAAAAATCGGATTATCATATTACAATTATTTTAGAAAAAAAGAAAAAAAAACATTTGTGCAAAACAACATGGTTTTTGAAAGCAATCTTCTTGAATATATCAACCAGAGAACTTTCTGACTTAAAATAAGATCGTAATGTAACAAATGTGAACAAATCGAAGTGACAATTTGTAACTTGTAGCTTAGCAACCGACGGTTCGCCGTAAAACTAGTGGAAACTTTCATATTAAGTGGCTATTACTCAAAAATAAATGAAACATTAATTATTGGTCAGGTTCCTCTGGTACGGTTGGATGTCGACTTACCTGGCCAACCGCACTCCAAGCTCCCTTCGCCAATATTGGTTGAACAAAAATCTTAGTACGCTAAGGTTTTTATAAGTCATCAAGAAAATGTTCTTAAACAAACCCAGGAAAATGAATAGATGAATAGAGGGAAGAGCGCAAAGCAAAATAGGACAGATTTAGTATTAAGGAAATTTGTTTATTGAATTTTTTCACATATTTTCTAATATATTTTTCTCCAGAATCGTTTAAAATGTAACTTTTCTTGTACGCTTGGCGGGATCAGTGATGGCGGACCTGGCCACCTGCAACCCAAATTACATAAAATACGTGTGGAAGGCTCCTGCATATGAGTGACCATATGTTATGTTTTTATACTTATGCAGGGGGCAACTGCACATATCTAGCCCATGGCCACAGACCGCAGGGCCTATTCTACCTTTGGAGTGGCAGATCGTGCAAGTGTGGGGCAACTGCCCACCAGGAATCCGCCCGATATGCCAGTCCGGACCTTGCAAGCATGCAAACTTTAATCGATACGAACGACCATTTCTATTCAGAACATATTTAACCCCTTAAACATATTTGTCCTTAAATACACTAAAAACAATGCATTTTGAGCCTGTAGATGTACGCGCTTTGTCATGAAGGGGTTAAAATTGTTTGGGATGAAAATTTGTTGGGATTCTCAAAAAAATATATGTATAAAGGTCTAATCGCTACTGCAAATTCCTAACTTATTTTAACTTTTTACTTTGGTCAAGGCAGAGAACGGTCCTGAGTAACTTTTTTCTCACTAAACATGTTTCAGAACATCCACAAAACAATTTTTTTCCGACTGATATTATCTTAAAGGCATTAAATGAAATATGGAATAGGGAAAAAATAATATATTCTCTTATATTTTTTTTTTAATTTTTTTGGAAGGCTTAGATTTTCCCTTGCTTAAAATAAAGACGGATGCAACTTGGTCCTGAACTGCTGGAAAAAAAGAAATGAAATAATCTCCTTTATGCGTGATACGGAACGCAGATCTACCATTTTCTCTAGTTCTATTTTAGTAAAAGTATGTATTTTATCTAAAAAAAAATGTATAAAATATGTAAGCACCGATTCAAGAGAGATATACACAACTTTATGTTTAATGTATCACAATTATATATACATTGTGTCTTTTGTCAAATCACTGACAAGTCTTTGCAGTAATTATGTATTTGTGATGATAAAACCTTTCCAAAGCATATTTTGGCATGCAGCAGCAGCAAAAAGTATGAGCTGCCTTTGGCATTAGTCCAGGGCAGCACCATCACCAACCCCTCGGGGCGGCCATCTTTCTTCTGGGCGCTGGCATGTGATGCCATATCCGGGAACTCCACTTTTTAAGGATGGGCCGGCACCTGGGAGAAGTGATCTCCCTTTTAACCAGCCCGTTGAGCACTGATGCTACAGGGACCATGATCGCCCAATAGGGTTGCCCTAACCTGGCGTCCTAGGCCTTGACGACCTTGGCTTAAAATTCAAACCCCCCTAAAAAATCTATATTGTAAGAAGATGCGTAATGCACCCTGACACCCCTTGGAAGCCCCACCTCTCCATGTTTGTGTTTATGTTTTAGACTCAGAGGTCCCTGCTTCAGAAGCAGTTCTAATGATGACCTTGAGAGTGTTTCCCCTATATAGATAGTTGACTTAATGTCTTGTGTTTTTACACCAAATATCAACAGGTAGAAGATCCAGAGAGCAAAAGTTGGTCTGTTTGGTAAAAGTTTGCTACAAGTTTCAAGTAGCCTTTGCAACTGGTGTACAAACAGAAATCTTAATGAGTTTTTTTTTCTTTTGCAGGGATATTCCATATGTTCTATAGAAAAGATAAGATCATTTAAGGGTTAATCCCACTATGTATTACAGAATGTATTTACATTGTACGTAATAAAGAAACAATATTAGATCATATGTATCAGTAATTCTCTTTGAGCGGACGTAATAGCTAGAAATGTAGCGATGCAACTTAAACATATTGCTGATTGGGGCCAAATAAAAGCCGTGAACCAGGCCAGTTCTGGATCTCGTGTGGACTTTGATGCTGACTTACAAATAATGCCAACTTTGATGTGAGTTTCAAAGTCAAACTTACCATGGAATTCGCTGTCAACATCAAACTGAATCCTAATATCAAAGTTGAGTTGGAACCGTGACAACGTGTCCTACTTCATGTTTCTAATGTTCAATGAGGTACAAAATACCGAATGACTTATTACACCAAAAATATTAAATTCATTTCAGTTTTAATGTATGATGAAAAAAAAAATGGAACTGTCTCATTACTTTTGCTTTGTATTCCTACATTCACTGAAGAACATGACGGTTGCTTGGCGAGAACAAGTCTGATGTTCCATCACTAAAGAAACTAAAGTTATAATTAATCTTCACTTGAAGGATTTTGCCCATATCCGCTCACATATTTAGTCTAAAAACATGAGATATAACATTATATTTGATGGAAAATAGAAATTGGATTTGACGCTGAATGTGTTTAACTACCAGTCATTAGTTCTTAAGTTGACCTTGAAGAAATGCAATTTATCAAGGTTAGGCTTTCGATAAGACCTACTCAACGGGAAAAGCTGGGTGAAAAGTTTTACCCATATCGGAAAGCAGCAGGACGTAGCGCTTTTCATCTGAAACGCTCATTAAAAAAACCTTTCCAAGACTTAGTTATCACTTTTTGGTCACGAGCATCAGAATGTGACAACTCACTCAACTTTTTAAGAAGACGTTGATCTTGAAGTCAAAAAGAGGAGTTTTCTTAATGTCTTCATGTACATTCTTTCCATTGTTCTCCCAATACTGTCTGCTTCTGGTCCTCTCCAACCAGGTCTTCTCCAACCTGGGGTATTCCAAGGTTAATGCAATTTCTGTACCTTGAGCCCATGCCGCCTCCAACAGAACTTTCCCAACTCTCCTTCCGACATACATGGACTGTGTAAGCACCTCCAAAGCTCTATATACAACCTTCGTACCTACAAATAAGTAACACAACTACACATGCTATGTCATACAAATATGGCGGCATGTCCCCTATGCTTTCCTCAACACTTTTGCCCATCATTTGCTTAGTTTTTATTATTAATTATTAACTCCTTCTAGAGGTAGAAGTCCTATTCTTACCCAGTGTCAACATCATGGAGTTGCGATAACCCATCCTTTCCTCCATTAACGGAAAAACTCTTCCAATCGACCAACTCCTACCAGACTCGTCCCTCCCCGGCCAGCAGAAGACATGTTAATAACCACCATTATGCAGTTTGTTTGGGGTCGTCCCATCCAGATGGATCATATTTAAGGAAAAATAATGAAAATAGATGGTAAGCCAGTAGCTAATGTTTATACACTGTAGCATCTTCCAAGACAATATTCACGCCTGAAAGATACTATGGGAATTATTAAATACAGATTCTCATGCTTCTGCATTCATTGCCGTGGTGCGTGTGCCCATCTGTCACAACGAGCTCGGTGGAATTCTTTATTGCTTAGTAAGTAAAACATCATTCATTTTTAAACTGCGGTTTCTCGAATGTGTTTGAAAAGTCTGAATGCGCTGTCAAAAAGGAGGCTCCGGATCATAAGTGAAATCTGTTTTCCCGAGTGGATCACGCTGCCGTTTAATTTAATCTCGCCCTCCTTGTCTTCCTCGTTTTTCTTTCTCATCAGCGGGTTTGACACGTCTATTCCGAGGCATGGGTTTATTGGGACTTTGGAATTTGCATGAAATAAACCGAAACGACTTTTTCTTTTCATCGCCCCAAATCCGGCTTGAATCAACGTAAAATTTGATGTGTAGTTTATGGAGATGAAAAGATACCAAACAAAGAGTTTACGTCTATTGTGGCGATAAAAATGTGTCCATTCGTCAACAATTTGCAATTACAATAGCCACATCATTTAAGCTATTGCCTGGACAACGTCTTTTACTGATTTATCTCACATTCATAGAGCAAAAGAATAGCCCAGTAGGGGGCGATAGGGGTTATGGATGAAAATGGAAAAACACTGAAATGTCCCCCCCTCTGTAAAACATATAAAAAACGATAAAGAAAAATAAAAAAAAATTTAGCTTACAAATGTCCAAAAAGGGAATGAAAACTAAAATAAAGGCCACATGCAACGTGAGCATAAAAGCTTAACATGCGACCTTTCTTAGCTGGCTGTCCGACATGTTAATGTCTTTAGGTGGCCACTAGCCTTAAAGTGCCTTTATGGCCAGCCTCATTATGCCCAGCCTGGTGCCGCCCTAATGACATCATTTAAAAAATAATTTATGATTGGTCGAGGCATGCGTGTGTGGACCATATGAGATAAAAGGATCATTTTGAGTTATTTTGAGGGTTCTTAAAATCAATATAATGAAGATGATAAGTAATGAGATAAACGAACTCCAAAAAATAAGTCACAATAATATTTTTCAGAAGCTGATTTTTAAATAGATTAAAATTTTTAAAATTGTAACAAAACAACACAAGTGTGGAATGGCGCATAAGACCATAATTAAGCTAATGGACTTTACAGTGGCCCAAAGGGTTAACAAATACAATTAACAATTCATATAACATAAATTGGTGGGAAAAATATAAAAAACAATACAATATATTGAGTATGCATAAAATTAATCTTACATATTACATACAGGTCTCCAACCTACTAGCGCCCGGAATGTGGGTTTATTATGACATGGTTCTTTCGAATGCTAGATTATAATAGAAAATGCATTTTCTGATGCAAAACCAGTCTAGTCCGGGTCAGTTTGGATAATTTTTGAGAGTCATGGAAATCAAAGCGTCAAAGGCTGGCCGCGTCTATTTTCTAGCAGTAAGGGATCCACTCGGCTCTTCCTATTTTCGGTATGAGTAGAACCGATGTGTATTGGCACGGAATACCGATTACGTCAACTGGAATATGGATACATTCACAAGCCAAAGATTCCTACGCAACGAGCCGCAGCCTGCGGTACAGAGAAAGTTATACCTCGAGGTACAAAAACAAAGACGCCGCTGTGTTTGCAAAAGAGACGAAGTTCAGAACTTCCAAGGAACAGAGTGTGTGTTCGATCACATTTATAAATGTGCTGATATGCATCTGTAATTGCGTTCTCTTACGTGTTTTCTACTCTAATGGAGCAGCCTACACATACCCCCAGAGGAATTGATGTAAACGCTAATGCATCTCTATCTAAAGGTCTTCAAAACTCGTTTTTGTAGCAATCAAACATCGGAAGAGTAAAAAAAATAGATAAAAAAGCTTCTGAAAACAAGAACTCATCATTTCTATATGTGTCTATTTTAACAGCGCATTAAAATATTAACTCTTTCACGTATCATACCCATAGAACTATGTATGGGATCCTTGGAAGAACTTATTTTCTGGATCCTACTTACGGTGGCCATCGAAGCGTTTGGTTCCGACACCCATTTACATCCTATTGTGTTTGCTTTTTTTTTTTTTTTTTTGCTTCTTTTTTTATCTTTACCTAAAAAAAAAACCCTAAAACTACTTTCCAAAGAGCAAGAATGCATTGTTATTTAAGTAACGAGGTTTCCAGTTGGTGCAATTTTAAATGGAAATACTATTGTATTTATTAAGTCCAGCAAAAAAAAAAATAATATATAAATAAAAAAAAATGAACAAAAAAATGACAAAAAAAAATTTGTGGAAAATACTGGATTTCATGTCATTTTTTTTTGTATATCTATCATTGGAACTTTATTAAGAAATTATATATGTATGAAAGTGGAAATACGCTTGCAAAAACTGTAATTTTCACCCTCTGACCTCCGGAAACTCTTTAGCTTTTTTTATATATTTATACATTTGCATACAGTTGATTTAACCAAAATAAAAGAAAATTCAGGTGTATCTAACATCCAAATCAACCTTATCCTTCATTCATGAAATAGATTGTTACATACAGTAGAGAAGACTGCTGATTAAATTAAGAAAACATAATTTATTCTCCATGATAATTAA
>VKOC01000008.1:21362650-21383286 GCA_009364415.1 Spea multiplicata
TGGGAACTTCCAAGGGTGGGGTACCTGGAGCTCAATCTTTTCTTGGGCTAGGGGCTTCATGGCAGAGGGCTAGCCACAGGTGGAAGTGGGGCTATAGCCATCCATGGGATCAAGACTAGGCCTACACAGCCCTTGAAGCACAAAGGGAAATGAGTGTGAGTGGGCAAGGCCAAACTCCACTCACCTGCGCAGAGAATGGGGAGACCCGGGGAAGTAGCTCTCCACTTTATTTTTATTAACTAGGAGAACACCTTCTGCGATTGCTACTCCAGGTCTTGAAACATATCAAATATATTGGATACGATTTAAAAACACAATCTTATATTATGTCGATTTTTTTGAATAAAAATTCCTTAAAAAGAATCATCCTTTTTTTTTTTTCGCCGCGCGTATCCCAAGGATAGTTAAATGCTATTCAACGCACACTTACACGGAACAGAGAAATGAAACATTATTATACCTGATAGGGCAAGGTCTGTATATATTACACAGAGCAGTGAAATGGAGTTCTTAAATATTAATGAGTACATTCATGCATTATTAAATACAATATGTACTTATTTGTATGCAAAATATAGATTTGTGGATTTAGATATTAGTTTGCGCATGCAGGCTTTCTTGCATACTTTTGATTAGATTAAAAATATATCTTTTGTGGCTTAGAAAGTTATCGCTTCAGAATGAAGACTGTGTTGTTATTCGGAGAATACAATTCTCATTATCCTTTGGGCGTGGCAAAGAGTAGGTGGAACCTGGGTGCGGGGGGCATCAAATGTCCCGTTTATGTCCAGAGAATGACGATAGCCCTGGGGAATGGGCAGTTGAACTGGAGACTCCAAGCATGGACTGGCCTTCTGACAAACTGGGCCAACCTTCCCATGTAACGTAACACAGACGTCTTTCAGTAATTAACGCAAACATATAACTACCATTTCTTGAAGCAGAATCGCAATTCTATACCATAAAGTCAAGATTTTGCATTATTGAAACCTCTAATGGTTAAAAAAAAAAAAGAATCTGGTAAAACCTAAGGTTCCAGAGACGGCAAAAATGAACACAATTTAAGAAACCAAAATGGTCTTTGAATTTAATGCAAAATGTTTTGCGGAGATTTAAAATTTCTTCCAAAATGAAATGCGTTGATCTTAAAGGTGCGTTGAAACTGTTGATCGACACAATAATAATAATAATAAAATCGTGTTAGTAGATCTTAGTTATAAGCCTAGAAACGTTGCTGAGTTGTCAGGTCTCGTATTGCGGCCCTTTGTGTCTCGTTACCTATTTCTCCTGGTCGTTGGTCAAGTTGGTCAAGTCATATTTCTCCTGGTGGTTGGTCAATAATGACACCATATGCATTGGACACATACACACGTTTGTGTCACTTCATCATAGCCGTGTATCTGTCCCTATATTTATTCTCATTGAACCAGTATCCCTTGAGCAATTTCCCTAGTGCCTTAAGGTATGCTGATACTTCATGATCTACGGTATTGATTCCTGCTTGTCTTGAGTTCCAAAGCGTCTCTGCCCTTCGACTGATCCAACTGGTGATCTGGCTGCCAGTCCTTGCCTTGTCTCCATTTTGCGTCTTCCTTGTGTGCTACATCTTCGTTGGACCTGCTCCTGGGCCTGACCTCGACATCCCTTCGACCACTTGACGTTGTTTGAGATCTCTGAGGACCTCACCTTGTCAACTGGCTACACATCCAGCAGCCTTACATGACTATGATGAAGTTCTATTATCAATACGTGAAGCCACCCATTCTGGACAGATTGTAACGACGGGGAATAAAATTGTCTACAAAAAGGAAAATCAAACTTTAATTGCCCTTTTCCAAGGCATTTAATAATTAGGGATACAAGAGATACCGCCAAAGATTCAGCGTTCTCCATACACTTCCATTGTTGGGCTAGTCACAGCATGGACACTACATACATCACGCATAACAAATAATTTCAAACATTTATTCAGCGAGTGTTATCCAGATTTAGTGCTTTTATCTTGCCTGTATCCATGGTTCGTTTTGTGTTTATCCATTTAATTAAGTTTTATTTTATGCAAAGGAAGATTAAGTGGTAAAATATATGATATTCAGGAATCCAATTATGGTCCAAAAATGGTTTGCTCCCTACAAGTATTATTTTCAAAATCATTCTTCAAACAAGCAATTTGTTTTCCCAAATCATCAGCTACATATTTGCATAAATGAGGCTATTATCGAGATGACCTCAACCGTGGGTTCGGTGTAGGGAGCCTAACAGTTTTATAATAATTTGATTTTTATTTAATATATGAATCTGTAATGTAATAAAACAATGTAATAATAATAATAATAATAATAATAATAATAATATAATATAATTAATATAATAAATAATATATATATAATATTAATAATAATTAATAAATAAAAATAATAATTAAAATAAATAAGGAATTTATGTAATATATTAACCTGGAATATAAAAAAAACAATGCAATAAGAAAATAAAAAAGGAAAATAAAATATAAAATAAATAAATTCTGATTTTGTAAATATAAAGTAAAAAAAAAATAACACAATAAAAATACACAGATGTATTTATTGAATTACATAAAAATTTCAACGCGCCATAAACATTGTACTTCAAACATAATTTAAAAAAAATACAGTAATTGCATCTCTGTTGTCTATAAAAAAAATTTTTAACCTTTAAAGCCCACGGAAAGTGGATTCTCCGCAGAAAAATGTCTAACCTCATAAATGCCGCGAGAATGTTTCTTAACTAACGATTCCGCGTTAATTAATTGAATAGCACACAGAGTTCCATTTGCCCCATGAAGTCTTGCGAGGGCCGCTGTGCTATTGATCTGCGAGATACGAGTTTGAGAAGACCATTACCGGTACCGGCAGATGCATATCTCTATAGCCGCTGCTTTTTTTCTGCTCAAACAGCTCATTTCTTTGTTTGGTAGACTGAACTGGAATGAAAGAACACGAGTTGAATATTTCATGCTGTGCAGATATGTATTATTCATAATCAAACTCTTCAGAAAAGAACAGATAAGAAGGAGTGGAGAAATCTTTAAATGAAGTTTTCTCTGTAGTTAGCAGAGAGTCTGACGATACATTCCTTCGGCTATCGCTCTCCTGATGTTACAAAGAAAATTATAAAATAACAGCATATGACAAATAGGGAAAAAAAAAAAGTACATAAAAAAAATCAGGAAGAGACATTTCCTGATACATAAATGAAAGCATTAAATATTTTAACGGAACATAATATTACACTTGTGGTTGGGTTGGTTTCACGCGAGGACATCTTTTATTTGGTATTCCCCGAGATTTCGGCGGAGATAACGACTCCACTGCATATATAACACTGATCGACAATAGACATGATGTTAATTAGTTAACCGGATATCATAAATTTAATTTAAAATAGCAGTTGCCCTGTGCATGGTCTCCCTATATCTAGTGTTGAGCAATGTGCTGCGTTGTCAAGAATAAACAGGGCCAGACTAGAGCTCACTGGACGACCTTGAAAGTTGCGGCCAGTGGTCACCATAATACATAAGTATGGCCTCCGGTTGGCTATGTACGACCACTAATTCAGATTCTGGCAGTGAGCCACTGGAGGGGCAGGTTGGGTAAGTACCGGGGCACCATCGCCCAGCGGTCCAGGCCTGGGAACCATTTATAAAATCGTATTGAGCAGAGCCTAACAAGGGTCCCTCACCTCCATCCTCCTCTGCAACAAAACAGAAATTAAGTATTTATTTAGGCCGTTCGCTACATTTTCATCCTCATTTATAGAATCCCCTTCATTTGTCTTCTCTATCACTTATATTTCTATAAAAAAAGTTTTCCGTTAACCTGCAGAGACTTCCGAAATCAAGTCTCCTTTAAGCTATTTTTTCCCCCAAAAGACTTCAAACCATCAGTTTAAATGGCGCTACAAGGAGTAGGGAGCACCCCAAACCTTCCATTAATGTTTTTTTTTTATAATAAAAATTCCCAATGTTCACTAGAAGAAGAAGCATCTATTCGACTGCACATTTACGTTTGGGTAGGTCATACAGTGTGTGTTAAATAAATGTTTGAATATTCATGTGCCATTTTACTTGCATGAAGGACTGATGCTCTGAAAACACAAAACAATACAGTGAGATAAACCTACTCGTAATGCACTTAGCAGTTTATAAAGTTATAATAACTGTATGTCTATAAAAAAGCCTTAAAAATAATTTATAAATTTATATTGTGATTTTAACTGTATATGTAGAAACAAAAGATGTTTATAAGAAGAACACTAACTAGTATTCTTGTGTTTTTCCTCATTGCCACTAGAGGGCGCTCCTTCCATACCTGCGTTTCTACGGCGTGGAAGGTTTACTCGCTCTTAATTTGAAATGCAAATTTCAATTAATTTAGGTTTACATTCCGAGCAAATGAAATATTAAATAGCACATACGCGAATGTAATCCGTGTTCACCATTAAATATAGATATTAATCTTTTCTTACATGCGACTAGAAAGAAAAAAAAATCAGGAAGGCAAAATTAGAAAAATAGTAGTATGGACGTGGGTCACAACATAACTAATTAGTAATCACATAATATACAGAAAATAGAACAAAATATGGATAGTTCATCATTTAGGTCATTTCTTTTATTGACGTATATTTGATGTTCTAATGCCCATAAAAGAGAGAATTTGAGAGTCAGTAATCAGTCTGGTAAAAAAGGGATTGGTATAGATGACGTAGTTAAAACTGCATGTCTCCTGGGGGTGGGGGGTTAAAGCTGTGTGACGGTGAAGTAGGTCCAAGACTAGTTTAAGATTCCCTGAGTGCCTTTTGTGGGACGGAATGTGGGAGGAGATTAGAGTGAGGTGGGCGGGGAATGGGCGGAACATGGGCAGGGAGTGGGCGTGGCCACACAACACTCCCCCCTGCCTGGAGAAAGAAGAGAGTTACTCAGAGCCTCCAAACGGATTCACACAGAGACTCCGAGACAAATCCGGAGAAGTCCCAAGTATTCCTGTACAATTAAAAAGCAAAAAAAACAACCCAAAAACAAGTTACCATGTGGTTGCAGCGCCTTTATAGCCTGTGACAGAATCCGTAACTAGGACATTTTAATAATCAATTACATGCGGAGCTGATAATTACATAGAATCATATTTTTAATGTATCCGTTTAAATTTAGAAATTATTTATAGACTGCATTACTTTGGTTTTCCGTTTAGTGCATTTTTTTTTTTTTAGATGAAACATTTTATTAGTATTCAAAGTCCGACGGTCGTCTAAACACTTTATCCGGAATGCCGTTTCCATAATAATAATAATATATCTTTATTAGAATGTATTAGATCATTTTCAATTCATTGCTAGGTCACTGTCTATTTAAGTTCGGGGCACGCTGATGCAATACATTAATTGCCTTTCAGATTTCTAAATGCCAAGGCTTTTTTTTTTTTCTACCGAAGCTTAATAAACACCAACAGTCTGAAAGTCCACTGAAAAGTCTAATTTGCCTTCTGGCTGCTTGGCAGGTCGGGTAACTTAAATCTTAGTTAGTTTAACCCCTTAAGGACAATGGGCGGTCCCTAAACCCATTGAGAACAATGAATTTTGAGCCTGTACATGTACGGGCTTTGTCGTTAAGGGGTTAAATGGGCGAAGCTTAACTTTGGCGAGGAATAGATTTTAAAGTGGTTTAAAAATCAATAATACTTAGGATTACCGTTTACATACAAAGTGGAATTCAACTCAACCAGTGGAGTAAAGTCAATGAATGCTGTTGGTTTCAAAAAGACAAATTTAAGAATTTGAAGGCTGGGGAAAAAAAAAAACACTACTTATTTGTAGCAAAAAAATATAACTCCCCCCCCCCCAACAACCAAGGCTCGGAGTTGATAGAAAGAATATACAGCCTAGCAGATTTTCGGTAAAATTAAGAATTGTATATATATTTGAAGAGATGCTGATCCAGGGTCAGATAAAGAGGATTTATTTTCTTGCTATACAAGGCAGGCCATCATATGAGGTCAACTGGACAGGGTCATTAACCCCTTAATGACAAAGCCCGTACAAATGCATTGTTTTCAATGGGTTTACGGACCTCCCATTGTCCTTAAGGGGTTAATACCAGCTCACAGCTGGCTCAGCATCGTCGGATCCAGATGGATCCAACTCCTACGTTAGTTCATTAGTTTCCAAACCAGCTTCAAGTTTTCTTTTGGTAGTCCCCTTTGGAAAATAATAAGAAAAGTAAATGGCCCCAAGAGAATAGGGGAACTACATAGAAAAATATTTACTGCCATCAGGACCTTCGAGCGCCATTTTTCAATGGGTCGGCCAAAAGGGCGTTCACAGATCTCCTGTGCGGAGGGGTTGGTTGGCGACACTACTGGGCGCCAAAGATACACATGCGCTACTGACTGCCTGGATCTGTATTCGCCTTTCTTACTTCTTACCCACCATTCTGTTGGCATTTTGCCTCTCATTTTATGTAGACACCCCCCCCCATGTATAGGGCATGGAGCCAAAGCATAAGGATGACCCACCTATAATAAATCTTTTAGGGTCTACTACATCCAAACTCCGCTGTTGTGTTCATGTTCTAATCTTTTTTGGAGATCTTTTTTTGGTCTTGGATCAGTAATACTGTAATATTAATACAGACTCCCTCACGTAAAAGACTTTCCCTCGATTGTCTCAACGGTGAGTTCTGGGTATGACTCGGATTGCTGTAGGACACACAGAACAAAAAGGAAAGTATAATTCATTATAGATTTAGACGCATTCTTGTGCCTTGCTGGAAGATGATTCCGTTTGTCACGTTCAAACAATTGCAATCAAATTAGAGCTTAATTATTCTCACTGTATTTAAGAGTGGGTAAATTTGCAAGTCACTTGTGCCGAAAATTAAGGTGGCTTTGACGGTTTTATTATCCGGATTTAAAACACGATGGAAGAACAAAGCAAGGTGACTTAAAATGCTATACATTGTTTTCATGCATGCTGTGTGTACCAGGTTATGATTTCGCGGAACACAGTGGTAGATTTTATTGAAGAAGTTGCGCTTCTGAGTTAAGTCTCTCTACCCGATAATATTATAGAGTCAATCGGTTCAATGTTCTTCAGATATACAGACCTAGTATACTTCGTTGATCCCAGACTTATCATGGAACTCATTCACGTTCCTCCTATAGTCACCAGTTGAACCCAGTTAGTCAGCGGTGCCACCACTTATGGTCTTAGCACAACCAGTCCCTGAAACGTTACTTGTCTATATTGTAGAGCTGTGTCTGGTCTTTGGTGGTCTGACCCATAGTGGATACCAGTGTCTCTCTCTCTGTCCATGCCATTAGCACAGATATACATGGGCATACCTCTCAGGTGTCTCTCTTTAGGGTGGACAGTCCTTCTTTAAGCCCCAGATCCCTGTCCTCCTCTTTCCTCCCCTGATGCCCCTCTTTTCTAGAGCTCAGAATGTTTGCTGGATATGAGGGTATCGCAGGGTTCTAAAAGTCATTGTAATGTAGCAAGAGGTAATAATATTAAATGAAAGACATGTTTCTTCATCTGAACGTCCTACTGGGTAACATAAATTGCCATCAAGAGGTCACAAAGTCAACCAACAGCTACAGCTCCAACCACTTAATAAAATAGGTCCCTCATGGACCATTGACGTATTGGAAGATAAGCCAGGATGTTACTGCTCATGTCTCCAAACAGGAAGTGGGGATAGGGTTTCCTTTAGCGCATGTATTCAAGCTGTTTTTTGGGGAGTAGACATAGAATTTTCTTTCAGATCATCTATTCTGCCTGTTTTTTTTAAGATGTAAAGACTCAAACCTTAATCAGTCGTTGGTCTCGTCTTAGATTCAGGAGCCGTATGTCTATCCCATGCATGTTTAATACCCTCACTGCATTAGCATCTACAACTTCTGCTGGGATGCTGTGCCACTTATCTACCACCCTCTCAGTAAAGTAAATCTGCTTTACATTTCGCGTAAGCCTCTGATGCTCTTGCTATCACTGCTTACAAGATGGAATGCAAAGCTAAGTTGCATTTATAAAAAATCCCGACATGTAGATATGTTTAATCAAAAATGTTAAAAGTTAAAAAAAAGTAAATTGAAAAAGTCTTCTGTAGGTTGACGCTTCCCCGAGGCGGCTCCAAGCTGCCTGACAGTTTTGCATTCCATACCCAAAGTTTTCCATGACCTTGGCAGGACTACAATTGCAATTTCTGCATGAAAACTAAGCAACTTATTAAAATTCTGCTTCTGCTGGCATATTTCCACTTCTTCAGATGAGGTCCAAGTCATTGACAAGAATAAGGTTTTTAGTAATCCTAAAAAAAAAAAAAAAAAGAAGAAAATGCATATATTTTACTTTGGTTCCCCATGCACAATTTTTCTTTAGATGAATGAATATGATTAAATTAAAGGAAGAAAAAAAAATCCAGTATTTGCCGGAATTCCTTTTTTTTAATTCGATGAATAACGATTCCGCAGTTTTTGAATAAAACCAGTAGTGTGCAAGACTAGTAATTTCTCAGAGACCGTTGGACTTAATTTGATGAAGAAGAAAAAAAAGGGAAAGTAAATTTATAACTAGATAAGCAGATAACAAAGAAAAAACATTAAATTTACTTTTTTTTAGTTACTTTTTTTTGACACTAGTGTCATACAGCTTGCTGACAATATATTGCATGATTCTTTTACATTCACGTAACAATTTTACTCTAATTATAGGATTTATATGCAGCGTGGGTTTCATATTCCTCTACTTGATTTCGTGGAGTTTTCTTTAAGATATCCTGAGGATCTTAGAGTGAATATTACTTTATTTAATTTTGTTAGTTATTTTTTTATCCATGATTTTAAGGTAGAGCAACCGGCATCGTTACTCAATCTTAAAGCAAATGTTACTTTCCCCAAATCCTTCATTTTACCGTTCAATCCCAATGATGTTAAAATTAGCCATATACTGTGTGTCGAAAGAACATCGTGTTCTCAGGATCTGCGTGATTATTCCTCCCCGTGACATTATCCCCTCAATGGTTAAGTTGCTGGTTGTTGTTGTTGTTGAAAGTCTGAGAAAGTCACCAAAATGCCAATTAGCTACCCCTGGTATGTTGGAGGCCGTACACAAAATTGGGATCTTAGCACATAAAAATCCAATTTCATCAAGAAAAATGTATTTCATAATCTTGTGCTCTTTGTGTTCAGCTTCTTCATTAACCCCTTAAGGACCAGGCTGCTTTTTACTTTTTGTACCCTTTGTGACCGAGGCTGTTTGAACACTTTTGCTCGTGTTTAGCAGTAATTCCCATTTAGTGCACCCACACAAGTTATATATTGTTTTTTTTTATCTTATCATCTAATTTCCTACGAAAAATAATCAAATATGATGTAATTTTTTTAAAAAAAAATTATTATTGTAAATCGCTTTCTAAGCTTATTTAATGCCATGACGTGCCTGGCATGTCATTGGTCATTAATGGGTTAACGTATATGCATCCGGTAACAGTATTTATGAACAGGAGAGCAGCTGATGTATGTAACCACTTAGGAAAGCAAAGGTCAAAAAAAAAATGGCATTGTAAAAAAAAATACAAACTGGTAATCATGCGCCCTATCGAACTCGGAATTCCCAAGTTAAAGATACGGTCAATGTTACTGCATTCAGCAGCTTACAAATCACTCACCCATTATTACCGATACAAAACACGCTTTGAACCATCTGTTCCCACCGAACAAAAGAAGTACTGACGTAGGCGATATATATCTGAGCAAGAGAAAAGCAAAAGAAGTGTGCTAAAGTGTGAAGAATTATCACTCTGCTTCCTGCACAAAGGGCAGCATCAACAAAAAGAGATTTATCCTCTAAAGAGTTAAGTTAAAAAGAAATATTTTGAAGGGGGGGTTTAATGACGTGGGAGTTTTCTGAAGCATTCGAATGTTAAGCTCCCAATGAGCTTCTCCCGTGGAAGGGAAGAGCTGGACCTGTATAATGTATAGTAAAAGTGGGCAGAGTTCTTTTAAGTTTTACAGTATTTCTGTTTAACTGTGCATTATGCAGGGTTAATTCAGAACTCCTTGCTAGAGAAGCCCACAGGATTTGACACTTCAAAGAGTGATACACCAGGGACATTTGCAGCATAAATGTGTATTTCTGTTCTCTATTTTTTTAAATGAATCCTTTCATTTAACCCAAATCCCTACATTTTCTAATTTCCTCCTTATTTACTCCTCCAGTTTTTATACTAGTCCCTGATTGATGCCCCAGAACCCAAATTGTGGAAGCAAGTGTAAATATTTCAAGTTGGGCTGTTGCACCCATGAAATTTAACAATATTAAAAAAGAAGAAGAATGAGAAGGAGAAGAAGAATGAAAAGGAAAGACAAAAAGGAGAAGGAGAATGAGTAGGAGAATGAGAAAGAAAGACAAAAAGGAGAAGGATGATGAGAAGAAGAAGAATGAGAAAGACAAGAAGGAGAAAAAGAAGGAGAAGACAGAAAAGGAGAAAGACAAAAGGGAGAAAAGAGAAGAAGGAGGAGAAGAATGTGAATGAGTAAGACAAGAAAGAGAAGAAGGAGAAGAAGAAGAAGGAGAAGAAGACGAAAGAGAAGAATATTACATGATTGATATGATATGATATCATCATATAACAATTGGAATTACAGAAACAAAAGGTTAAGAAAGCCCTCTTCAAATGAGCTTAAAATCTAGAAGAGACACGAGAAAATACAGCAAAAAAATATTATCTGACATCTTCATGAATATGCTTTATTAAATTATCCATATAGAAAGCTCATGATAGTTCATTGTTAAATCACTCCATTGTGTATCAAGTTTAAATTAAAAATGATCTTTATAAGATACATTTATATACCAAAAAAATATCCAATTTAGTGACCCATTACACCTATGTAAGTAACTTTGTATATAATTCCGTGTCTTTATAGTCTGGGGAAATTGATTAGAATGTGCGTGTGTGGGTTGGGATAAGCTTTGTTCCGTGCTGCTGCGCTTTCAATAAGTGATTTCTAAATTCAAATACTCTATTTGTACTTCAATGAGCTACTGGCTCAAAAAAAGATGCAATTATTTATAAAATATAGCAATTTTATTGAGTCAAAACCTTTATGCGTACCGTAGTGGATGCAATTTAATTTTAAAGTCACAATCACTCTATAACAAATTAACAGAAACTACTCTGGATCCAAAGAATGCAGTATGCGGAGCCAATGTATCAAACAAAGGACATTTGCTATACGGGATGAAGCAGACCCCCCCGTGTCATGGAATATAACGAAAATACTCATAAAATAATTAAATAATCATTTTAATGTGAAATGCATTCTGTTATCTTTGCTTGGTTTCATGTGAAGAAGAGCCCTTTGATGTCAATCAGGGATCTTCTTTTGGATGTTCTGATGCCATCGTTGGGGTCTGTTCAGTAAAAGTTGATAGGACAGTTTGCGGCAGAGTTGTGTTTCAGCTCCTTGACTTACCTATCCATTATCAACATCCAACCTCAATGAGCTTCCACTCTAGGTAGAGCTTGGTCGGCCCTGTATTATGCATAGTCAAGCCAACCTTCTTGAAAGTCTCCTGACTCATTGAACTCTAACATTATGCAGGGTCCTCTCAGATGTTCTTGCTGGAGACACCTACCAATGTTGGCCCCTTCACAATGAATAGTGAAGTGAAGGAGTTAAAACCACAACTGTCCATTTAGTGAATAACCCCCATTGAGAATTCCCATGCTCATATAATATATCGATGACCAGAAGACCATCTCAGTTAAAGCTGCCATCCCTTGGGTTGAGAAATTCAACCAAACAAGTGTTCATGACTCATGAAATTATTAATGGTGGTCATAGAATTATTCAATGGCTTACGTGGCACCAATGGGTACGCCTAATTTATTTACAGTATGCAAATATTCAACCTTTAATTCAATGTCATCTTTTTCTCAGAAATTGATTTTTAATGGAAATGTTTAAGGATCATTACCCACCTTCCAGCTTGCCGAGTGCAGAAAAAAAAAATGATTATTCTATAACTTGTATAATTTTAGAACACACGAGCTTGCCATGAATGGTGTCGGCGCACATCCTTAGGATACTAATGAGAGGAGCGTTGTCCATCCAGATACGTGACCCAAATAGGAATTCGCAAAGTGTTACCTAAACACCAACATTTTCAATCCAAATATGCAAATTCCGCATATTTTCATTCCACAAGTTGCTTCTATAACAAGCAATCGGTTGTACATATGAAGCATTTTACTTTGGCAAATTGAATTGAACCCTAGCAATAAAATGTATTTTTAATGACATTCCGAACATCTCGTCGCATCATTTTGCTATTTTCAGCGAGGGCAACCTTTTTTTCCAATTTAGTTTGCGCCATTAGAGGGAATATGTACTCAAAAACAACATGCGCAAGATAATAGATAAAATAACATATTATGTGTATAATGTGAAAAAAGTAATATTCTATTTGATTCGATACATTTTATTTGGAGGGAAAAAAAATACGAAACTAAGTTAGAATTTTTAAGATGTCCCAGATGTAGAAGCCAGAAAAAGCGCTTTTTTGTAGAATTAGGGTTTGAACTTATGTCTTTTTTTCAACTTAAATGATTGTGTTACTATCAGAGATGTATCTTGGCCCAGGACAGCTCCTCCCCCCCATACCACTAAACTCAATGGCCTACAACTGCCATGCTAAGCGCTGGATTATGACATCATATTCCAGCAAAATGCATGGGCGGCGTGGTCACTAGGGAGGCTGATCTCCAATCTCCGATATCTCTGATTGGCCTAGGCATGTCTAAACAATTTGTTACTATGTTACGTTTAACAAAACTGCCTTTTCTATATTGTTTCCTTATATACTGGATGTGGCCAACATGGACAACTTTTAAACTATAGCCTTCATGATCTCCTATACCCTCCTAGAACTCCTGTAGACTATTTTCCTTGTTATTCCAGAAGTACTATGAGTTTTTCTCTATACAAACACAAAAAGTGGTTGAAATAGGCATAGAATTCTTTGACTATGGGGATTGTTGGCCAGGCTGGTCAATGCAAAGTAAAAAGAAGATGATTGAACATCTTTTTGATGATGGACAGGTAAGCTAGTTTCATAATAATGGCATCGGCAAACGGTAAAATTCATACTGATTGGCTTTATTTGTTAATAGAGATATATATATCCAAAATGGAAGCCTTCAAGAACATATTATGAACATTTGTTAGCTCAAGAGACATCAGGATTCTGTGACCATCAAAGGTTACCACAAGGCTGCAGAATTATCCATCATTTATGGTCAACTTATCAACGTTGACTTTCATTATTCTCCGTAGTTGGACCCTTGGTGGAACCAACCTAGGCGAGAAAGCGAGAAAGCCTGCCAACTACTGCCTGATTGTAATTGTACTTTCCTTGGGCTTTTGTTTCCGAGTTTGTCAGACCTTTCTACTGAACTGCAACGATACGAGAGTAAGCGTTCTTAAAAGTATATGTTTTCTCGGGAGTATCGCAGCGTTATTGCCGCATGAGCAGTCAGTAATTACTTCCCCTTTCTCTCGCTCTTGTTATCTGCAGCTTCTGTAATCTCATTAAACTCGTTCGTATCAACCTAAGTTTGAATATCTCGAGGCAGGAAAACAGGTCTTTGTGTTCGATGTGAGATATCGATGCCGGTAATCAGTCCCTTCATTGTTTTCGCACCAACAATACTTGCTGATAGATCACTATAACCCTTTTTTTTTCTCTATTTGGATACATTTTCATAATCTCAGATACCATTTCTGTAATATTTTAGAATAAAGTAAGCCTCGTTTAAGAAAAGGAAGGTAACGCTTTGTAAAATTCATCAGGATAGAGTTTTTGACCGTGTTTTGGAAATACTAATATTTGGAAAGGGAAGATTTCCTGCGGGTTTATCAAATCCTTAATTCTTTTAACGTTTGGAAATAAAATGGCGTTGCGGGGACAATTATTGCCTTTAAATCTGAAACGGGATTAAATGATTTATAGAAATAACCAGAAAAATTAAGTATTATTAAAAAAAAGATGCTTCTTCTATAAGAATATAATGTTATATAATAGAGAGAGAGAGAGAAGGAGAGATTGAGAGTTTTGCACAATATGACACTTTTTTCCTCTTTTTTTCCCCCCAAAGCACTTTGTTTTCCGCTACATCAACATAAATTAATCTAAAGGATATACGTGGGATATGAGAAGGGCTAGGAGGCTTTAAATGCTTGTAGACTATTTTTTAATTATATAATATAATGTAATAATATATATTTTTATGCTTAAAATCTAATTACATGTTATGTGTATTCCAAAAGGAAAAATCCAATTATCTGCATAATCAAGCACTAATACCTAAAAAAGAATAACATACAACTGTATAGAAAAAGCCACTTTAAGGATCCCTGCAAGCAAATGTATAGATTTAAAAGGGGAAAAAAAGGCGGGGGGGACTTCCAGTATATTGAGAACATTTTTTCATGATATAATAATAAACTAAAAATAATAATATTTTATATAGTGTAAAATGGTGATAATAAAATCCCTTTAATGATTAAATCTGTTTTTTCTCGAACTTGGCAGCGGAATACTTTTATGTTCCTACGGAACTTTGTATAAACTTTGACAGAGCTTCTTGACGCATGGACTAATTCGGTAGAAAGTGGAAATTTAATTAATGAGGCTGATCTGGAATATGTGGAAAACAGCTTTTCGGTCTTAACTCCACATTCATGCGTTTGAAAGTACAAAAGCGTTATTCTTATCAGGTCCTTTAATTAAGGACTGAATTGTACCCTAATTGCAATCAAAGATGAAAGAGGAGCATAAGACAAAAGTAATTTAACCCCTTCAGGACCATGGGCGGTCCCAAAACCCATTGAAAACAATGCATTTTGAGCCCGTACATGTACAGGCTTTGTCATTAAGGGGATAAAATACAAGGTACATCATTACAATATCCACCGGCTTTTTTTGATGGGTGTGGAACGTGATTGTATTTCAAAGTACTATGGGATACAATATGCCTTTGATTAAACTATTGTCCTTTCAAGCCGTTCGTTTGTAATATTTGGGTTACCGGGATAGCTGAATCAAAGCTTAAAAAAGATTTCTTTAGGATCGATAATTCTCAGGGAGCTCAATCCTTTCTAGAACGTTGGGTGACCTCAAGATGGCATAAATGATTGATTTGAGCGTTCAAGACTCAGTGGCTGAAATCAGACGTTCGTTAGGAGACGCCAATCCGTCATATTTCTCGTAGAAGGTACTTATTGGAGATCATGTATCGTCGGATAAGTCCACGGAATATTTACTGGCGTAATTACCATGGGAGCTTTGGAATCAACCTCTACTTTTTCTAAAAAGTCAATTAAAAAATTCTTGTTACGGCGAACAATCTGTATAGAAAGGGGCAATGGAGATGTCCAGATGCAATGATTACAGTCTGTTGGGACAATGGAAGCCAAAAATGGGGTTGACCTTAAAAAAATCTAAAAGAAAATTATAATTCATGTAAATATGTAATTCGAATATGGCCAGCATTATTGTATCAATGACAAAGGTTTTGTTGGGTCTTTCTTTTGGGGGAGAAAATCGCAGAAGAGCTTCTACGGCATTGATATCTTCTGTGTCTTGTTCTGGTTTCTTTGCTTGCCCAGGTGAAGGAAAGCGACCCTTTTGCTTGCATTCAACTCAGGATCTTAGAAGCCATTACTGACAGATAATCAGCCTGTAAATGGTGAAAACATCTTCTAAGTCTTCTCCCAAGTATTTAGAAGTCATTTCGTTGATGCATAATCCTTAAGGAAAAACAAAAGGAAACAGAATCCTTGTTGAATGGCGAATACGTTACTTTAAATTGAAAAAAAACCATGCACTCTCACAAAAATCAGCTATTAAGAAAATAAAATTAGCTTTAAGTTTATATGTACATAAAAACAAAATAATTTGAAAATTATCATTAATAAAATGAATAGGATCGATAACAATATTAGGAGTATTTATTACACTTTTGCATACAAAGGCTATTCATTTTTTCAATTCATACAAAGACTCTTAATGTAGCGAAACATTGCTATAATTGCCATTTTTAAAAAAAAAAAAAAAAACAATAAGTAGCTTTTGATTGTACCAAGTTGCTATGGAAACGCTAGCAATTCAAATATGTACCTCGCGAGGGAAAGTCAATATTGGTGTAGAAAGATCTCATAAAAATGTTTGCACCGTGTATACGCAACTGTTAACCACACAGCATGAGTTATTTCACCCCATACGGTATAGATCTTTACTGTAACACCGACATGAGTTTTATTCAAGCCTAATTTCTTTAGGTCACTCGAGGTAAACGTAGGGCTAAAATACGAGATCAAATCTTCACTTTAAAATATCGCGAAAAAGGCTCCGTAAGCCTGCTTAAACGTGAAAACTAGATAGTACATGAAGATCCTTAAGTGACTATTCACTACAGTCAACGGTCTGAGAGTAATGAGCAAGAAGAAGTATGATGAGGTCAGAGTATTCCACATTCACTTCAAGGACTTTTCTTGGGGCATAACAGCTGTTATTGTTATTTCTGAAGAGTTGGATCAGATCACACTTAAGAAAATGATATTAAGACATCAAAGCTGGCTTAAGATGCAACTGGCAACCCCCTCTTCTTCTTAATGTACTGTATCGGTAAGTTGTCCTCTGTGGTTGTCCGCCATAGACGTTATCTGCTCTTAATTATGTGATAATGTTTTTATTCAGGTACAATGAGGTAATCATTGAATTATGATCCGCTGCCCGCAGTCGCTGAAGCCATGGACAGTCCGAGTTTCCTAAGGGAATGACATCATCTGATGAAGTGGAGAGACTTCTCTACAAAACATGCTGAGTTTGCCTTTCAATGTATGGCTTCCTATAAGTACTCAAGCCATGGTGTATTCAGGCCTAGGCCCGGTGGGTGGGGCTAGCCAAGCATAGGGGTGGGGCTAGAAACTAAGGACCTTTAGTAGTCAGGAGCAGGCAGGAGCTGAGCAACATGGGCAAGGAGTAGGAGGGATATGGGCGGGGAATGGGCGTGGCCACATTGCTACTCGTTTGGAGAAAGATTAAATGGACCCAGAGACTTTTCAGCTCCTCTGCCACTAAACCATGGACACGTCACTCTATTGGGTGACCAGGCTCTGTTTTATACAAGAGAGGAGTGTATCCTTAATAGAGTGCTGGGATATGTCAATTTATTATATGATGTCACTTCCTGGCACTCAGAAGCAAATATGGCAGACCAGAGAGGGGAAGTTAAGGGAGCTGCAATGGGTCAAGGGGCTGATCATAAAGGCCTTCTGAACATCACCCCCTACTTCCAATGCACTCATCAGTGTCAGTGAACTTAATTAAATGTTTCTGTTTTGTTTTGTTTTTTACACTGAAACTCAAAATCAGTTTTGAGAATATTTGTTCCTACCATAGAGAACTAAGCAGGAAGGACCACTGATTTTAATGACTATGGAACAGACTTTTTAAAAATGAAAGCTCACAGTCACTGATATATATATATATTAACATCATAGAATAATGTCCATTTTAACATTTAGCCACTTTTTACATTAAAATATTCTGTTTTTATCCATATATTCCTTTCTAACTGACATGTCGTCACTTGAAATATATAGGCAGCAAAGCGATCGTATCAGCGTTTTCAAAGCGATCGGGAACATAAAATAGAACATGAGAAAAGAAAGTAATCTTGTGATTCTGCTGTAAGGTATAAAATTACTGCTCGTTGGCTTTTATTATTCATGCGAAAGCCTTTGCGAAGGGATATGTCAAACCCCTATCTCTGATTATGTGGCTTGATATGACCAGCGGAATTTTCTTTGACTTTGAAAGGACCGTTGTGCAGTCGTCACACTTCAAGCCGAGACGACTCTTCGCTTTAAATGACACAGAGCATGCTGGAACAGGGATCTTCGGTTCCCTTGCAGCGTCGTTATGAAAATGCCAGCATATGATAGGGTTTTGTGGAGAATGTAGAGAGAATTACGAGGGCTGTATAATAGATTGTAAGCTTGTGGGATCAAGGTCCTACTCAACTGTATTATGAAGGTGAGGGTAAGCCAAGCATGTCTTACAGAGGCAGCTCAGCAGGTCTTCACAGTGCATAGTGATGTTGGTGAGAGGGTAAATTAAACCCCACCACTGGAAGGTGCATTTTCATCTGATCTAGAATATATGTACAAATGGGCAAAAAACATTTCAGACAAAATTTTTGGTTCATTTTTGGCCCATTCTTTTCAGGCAATCAATTTCATTCCTTGCCCAAATGCAGGCTGAAAATTCAGGGGCATTTTTTATTCCAGAACAAAATTTGTTGCCTGGTACCCACATTCACTCTCATTCACACACACTCACTCATACTGTCACTCTCTCACATTCTAATACTTCACTCTTTCTCTCCCACGCTCTCTATGTTTCCCTACCTTTTCTGCTGGCCACTTCCGCTTCTGCCGACCACTTCCACTTCTGCATCTTCCTCCGCATCTTCTTCAACCCATATCTTCCCTTCTCTCTTCTCTATTCTATCTTCATTCCTCAAACCTTAACCTGCTATCTTCTTTCTTCGCCCGCATCACCGGGGACATAACCAAGCGGCAACTTCTGCCAAAATGGCAGCACTGCAGTAATGTCCTCCCCCACCCTCCAATACTGCCACTGGTTGTCTGCTTTAAGCAGCCAATCCAAACTGAGAATCATTAGACCATGGAGGCTTCTCCCAAAAAAAGAGACCTTATTATTTATTTAATTTTTTAATGAATGCATGTTAAAAAATACTGTTCAACACATATAAAAGCACAAAAACCATATGAATAACAGGAGATGCTTCAATGTGTTGTGAATTTAGTATTTATTTTAAACTGATTTATACTGTTTTCTGTGTCGGTTGTTTTTCAAGTCTAAAATAATCATCAGTTTTACCTAATATCAATAATATAAAAAAAAATGTAACTAAAGCGTACATCACATCACGTTCCACACTATATGTTTTATGGCTAAAGTTTGAAACATTCGGAATATATCCAATTTAAAACTGACCATGTTTTCATTATTTTTTTAGACATTTAAATTGGACCATTTTCGAAACAAGCTAAAAAAAAATAAAATAGGTCCATTTTGGCTAGAAAATCACTGGAACATGGAGCGTAATTAAGTCGCTAATATGCCCAGTAATGAATTTCAACATAATCATGTCATGGAGTGATTTTGGAGGTGTTCGGCAGCAATGTTAATAATTTAAATTTGATTTGTAATAAATAGAAAAATGGTGTAGTCTCAGCAGAGGTTACAGACATTCGGCAAGAAGGTAAATTAAATGGATAATGTATAAAGTGATGGAATATTATGAATCAAGTATTTTTCAACATGGGTAATTTATTAGCCCTTTACCAGGGAGGCGTCATGTTCGTTACTGTCCTAATATTTAAAGGTTTAGCAAGACAATTTACTGATAAATTCATTTATTCAAATACATATTTATTTAATATATTATTAAAAAAATTAAGGGGTTACAGAACTAAATACAGATTTTAATACAGTTTCTCTAACTTTTTTTAAGTGAAACAGAGAGATTATGGATTTGGAAGTTTTTACTTTTTTATCGTTCGCATTTTCTATTTCTGAAAGATTTTTTGGGATAGGCTAAGTTGCACAGTGTTATGCCAAAGTTGTAAAGTCTCCACTTGCGCGGGTGTCTGAGGTCTACCCCTTGGAATTTTGGCCAGAACAGCCATCTGGTATGACCTTATGATCATGGCTGGGAACTCTCTGGGGTTACCAGGAGTCTCCGGGTGAAGAACTGCTTCCCCAGGTCTCAGGGTCACATTCGTCTTTCTCCAAGCAGAGCGGTGTCTGGCCGTTCCAACTCCTGCCCATTTCCCACCCTGCTCCCCACCGACATAAGAGTGTCTCTACGCCATGCATGTCTAGCCCCACTTCCATTGACAAGTAAGAGGGAAGCCGGGGGTGGGGTGGGCTGGATGTGGCCACATGCTGAGACCCCACCAAGAGTTACTCCTCTCCCAAAGTAATTCGCCCACCCACAGCATGCCGGCTGAGTGTTAAAGATCATGCCAGAACGGCCCTCTTTCCTGAAATCTTACAGGGCTAGTCCATCCTTCTAAGAAAATGAATGCCCCTAAAGATAAAAATAAAATTAGTTAGTACTCATTTTGATGGAGGTTTTGCGCCAGGTTATGTCCAATCCTCCAATTGGGAGAGAGGACATCACAGAAAGTGCCACCATTTTGCCCTAAGATGAACTTCCACTGAAATTGCAACGATTTCTGTGAAGTCCTCCACTGACGGTTGGAGGATCCGGCCAGTGGATGTCACCGGAGACGCAGCCATTTTGGCGGAAGTTCAAGCCAGGTTATGTCCGCGGAGATGCAGATGAATTAGTAGATAAAAGAGAGAGGAAGCATGAGAAAGAGAGAGTGAATGAGAATATGAGCGAGTGAATGAGAATATTAGAGAGTGAAAGTGTGAGTGAAAGGTCCTGCAAAATTTTTGAGCTTTTTGCTTAGTTTTTGTCTATTTTTGGA
>VKOC01000008.1:21388774-21402184 GCA_009364415.1 Spea multiplicata
GTAATGGTCTTCTCAAACTCGTATCTCGCAGATCAATAGCACAGCGGCCCTCGCAAGACTTCATGGGGCAAATGGAACTCTGTGTGCTATTCAATTAATTAACGCGGAATCGTTAGTTAAGAAACATTCTCGCGGCATTTATGAGGTTAGACATTTTTCTGCGGAGAATCCACTTTCCGTGGGCTTTAAAGGTTAAAAATTTTTTTTATAGACAACAGAGATGCAATTACTGTATTTTTTTTAAATTATGTTTGAAGTACAATGTTTATGGCGCGTTGAAATTTTTATGTAATTCAATAAATACATCTGTGTATTTTTATTGTGTTATTTTTTTTTTACTTTATATTTACAAAATCAGAAATCAGAAATCTCGATAATAGCCTCATTTATGCAAATATGTAGCTGATGATTTGGGAAAACAAATTGCTTGTTTGAAGAATGATTTTGAAAATAATACTTGTAGGGAGCAAACCATTTTTGGACCATAATTGGATTCCTGAATATCATATATTTTACCACTTAATCTTCCTTTGCATAAAATAAAACTTAATTAAATGGATAAACACAAAACGAACCATGGATACAGGCAAGATAAAAGCACTAAATCTGGATAACACTCGCTGAATAAATGTTTGAAATTATTTGTTATGCGTGATGTATGTAGTGTCCATGCTGTGACTAGCCCAACAATGGAAGTGTATGGAGAACGCTGAATCTTTGGCGGTATCTCTTGTATCCCTAATTATTAAATGCCTTGGAAAAGGGCAATTAAAGTTTGATTTTCCTTTTTGTAGACAATTTTATTCCCCGTCGTTACAATCTGTCCAGAATGGGTGGCTTCACGTATTGATAATAGAACTTCATCATAGTCATGTAAGGCTGCTGGATGTGTAGCCAGTTGACAAGGTGAGGTCCTCAGAGATCTCAAACAACGTCAAGTGGTCGAAGGGATGTCGAGGTCAGGCCCAGGAGCAGGTCCAACGAAGATGTAGCACACAAGGAAGACGCAAAATGGAGACAAGGCAAGGACTGGCAGCCAGATCACCAGTTGGATCAGTCGAAGGGCAGAGACGCTTTGGAACTCAAGACAAGCAGGAATCAATACCGTAGATCATGAAGTATCAGCATACCTTAAGGCACTAGGGAAATTGCTCAAGGGATACTGGTTCAATGAGAATAAATATAGGGACAGATACACGGCTATGATGAAGTGACACAAACGTGTGTATGTGTCCAATGCATATGGTGTCATTATTGACCAACCACCAGGAGAAATATGACTTGACCAACTTGACCAACGACCAGGAGAAATAGGTAACGAGACACAAAGGGCCGCAATACGAGACCTGACAACTCAGCAACGTTTCTAGGCTTATAACTAAGATCTACTAACACGATTTTATTATTATTATTATTGTGTCGATCAACAGTTTCAACGCACCTTTAAGATCAACGCATTTCATTTTGGAAGAAATTTTAAATCTCCGCAAAACATTTTGCATTAAATTCAAAGACCATTTTGGTTTCTTAAATTGTGTTCATTTTTGCCGTCTCTGGAACCTTAGGTTTTACCAGATTCTTTTTTTTTTTTAACCATTAGAGGTTTCAATAATGCAAAATCTTGACTTTATGGTATAGAATTGCGATTCTGCTTCAAGAAATGGTAGTTATATGTTTGCGTTAATTACTGAAAGACGTCTGTGTTACGTTACATGGGAAGGTTGGCCCAGTTTGTCAGAAGGCCAGTCCATGCTTGGAGTCTCCAGTTCAACTGCCCATTCCCCAGGGCTATCGTCATTCTCTGGACATAAACGGGACATTTGATGCACCCAGGTTCTACTCTTTGCCACGGCCAAAGGATAATGAGAATTGTATTCTCCGAATAACAACACAGTCTTCATTCTGAAGCGATAACTTTCTAAGCCACAAAAGATATATTTTTAATCTAATCAAAAGTATGCAAGAAAGCCTGCATGCGCAAACTAATATCTAAATCCACAAATCTATATTTTGCATACAAATAAGTACATATTGTATTTAATAATGCATGAATGTACTCATTAATATTTAAGAACTCCATTTCACTGCTCTGTGTAATATATACAGACCTTGCCCTATCAGGTATAATAATGTTTCATTTCTCTGTTCCGTGTAAGTGTGCGTTGAATAGCATTTAACTATCCTTGGGATACGCGTTAACTATCCTTGGGATCCGCGCGGCGAAAAAAAAAAAAAAAGGATGATTCTTTTTAAGGAGTTTTTATTCAAAAAATCGACATAATATCCAATATGTTTGATATGTTTCAAGACCTGGATTAGCAATCCCATAAGGTGTTCTCCTAGTTAATAAAAATAAAGTGGAGAGCTACTTCCCCCAGTCTCCTCATTCTCCGCGCAAGTGAGTGGAGTTTGGCCATGCCCACTCACACTCATTTCCCTGTGTGCTTCAAGGGTTGTGTAGGCCTAGTCTTGAACCCATGAATGGCTAGCCCCACTTCCACCTGTGGCTAGCCCTCTGCCATTGAGCTCCAGGTACCCCACCCTTGGAAGTTCCCAGATATACCACATGCTCGTCCACAACATGTCGGAGAGTTAGACGACCAATACACCCAAAATAAAACAATATGTCCTGCGGGACGCGGCCAGGACTACACACTGACGTCATCGGGCGGTCCTTCTGACTTTGGTGGGCGGTCCCGCCGATGTTGTGGGCGGTCCCACTGACGGCAGCGGGGAAACACCCCCATTTAAAGGGGGAAATGGGCGGGGAGCGGGGCGTGTCAATACCCCGCTCCCGCAACCCGGAGGATTCAGGTCTTGACCCGGAGAACCGGAGGAGCAGCGCCCGGCAGTTCCCAGGTATGCTCATGACATACCATTTGATGACCTTGGCCATTTTCTTTGTAAGCAGATCATTTGAATCATATTTTTACTCTATGGAATCTGTTGAAGTTGTATGAATACATTTTATTTAATTAACCTGCTCTGCGGGACCAAAACAAGCAGAGTTATTATTATTTTCTTTAACCGTGGCACAAAAAAAAGACACGGTGCTTTCCGCTTGCCGCGACCTCTTGTCTTTGATTTTGAATACGTCTATTTTGGCTGCTTTGAGGTTTCCTGCTTCCAGCCGCATCTCCAGCTGATAACCTCATTCAGTTCCATAGCCTCACGTCCGATTTTATTATCTCCGTCTCAGCCTTTTTCGCGTCTGTTTATGGTTTTCCAAGACAAGCGCGGCCACGAAATTCTTCGCACTAGGTACACAGCATCAGCTTTTCCTGATTATGTCTTCAAGTAATTTAAACAAAATCTTCTGTATTTTGAGAGCAAAATACTTAATACCGTATACGGAATTCGTCCGCAAATGAAAAGCTGATGAGAAGTACAATACATCTTCCATGCTGTGTATAAAACAAGTCAGTTATGGGGGATAATACTCAAAAATGATTCTACCATGAAAATAATAATAATTCCATTTCTGAGAAGACTATCGTACGCGGCGATGAATAAAACATACACCGCAGCAGCTGAATGACTGAATAAGTCAAAGGTTACAGTAAGTATAGTCAATCATATCCACAAAAGCAGCATTTTCCAACCAATATCTTAAGGTAACGTTCTAAAACAAATAAAAAACATCTGACCCATTAGGAAGGTCTGTTTCACCACATAGCTAGTTAAGGAGTAACATGTCTACCCACACATGTTCCAACAAATAACATTTGTATTTGTATGTATTGTTTTCTTGTCAGAACAATTGGAGTCTACGGCATGAATCTAGAACTACATGTATGAGTAGTTCCTTATATATCAGCCATGTTTGGTCAAAGGTAATTGTACTCTTGAGGCTATCTTGACCACAAGTAAGGTTGAAGACCATGTGAGGTCTTACAGTACACCCCAAAAATGGGGGGGGGGCTGAAGAAATGTGTTTTTGTTCTCAATTTGTCAAGGTTGGCCTCTCAGGAATTTCCTTTTTTATAGATTTTTATTGATAGAATGTTCAGTAGATATTCATGACTATTCATACCAAATTTAGACCACCATTTTTCTCCAACTAAAGTTGTTTTTTGAACTTAAGGAAAACGCAGAATGTTTGCTCGGTTCTACTTCTAGAATCTATTGTTTTATTTAACAGAACTGAGAGGCTAAAAAAAAAGGACACACAACTGTTCTACGAGTTCATGACTCCATTTCCCAAAACCAACAATAATTCTTCTTATATTTGAATTTACCGTAGCTGAAAAACAGAAAGAACTTTTTTTATATGTACTTGAACTGATAATGTTTTGGGAGAGTGTATCAGAGTGGCAATGTCAGTTCCATTTGACAAGCTGCCAAGACATCTGAGTAATCCGTCCTTGTCCCTACAGGATACCCTTTTACGATTAGACATGGCATTTATAACTATGACATTTGCAGTGGCGCACCCATCAATTTTGATGAGGTATGTGTCTCTGCATAAAATATATAAAAAGACGTCGGGAAAAATAAAATCCGGAAAACAGTTTTTATCGTGCAGATAAAAAGCATCAAAGTTACCAGCCAACTAGTTCAGGTCATAGTGGTTTAATGCAACTTGGTCTTTTGATAAGAACACAACAAGGTAAAGATGGGAAATTACCGTCACGTTTAACTAGTAACAATGTCTTAAAATCCTTAACTGTAGCGTATCACCCCTTAATTGATTGTTTAGTCAATGATAATGCTTTGTCTACCATAGGTTAGCATGGACATCTAATCATCTCTTCTCTTCCTGTGTTGACAAACATACAATGGTCTACACGCTAAGGGCAAGGCTGACCCAAGACTGAGATTCTGAAGCTTGTCCTCATGTCTCCATGTTTGTATAGGAAGTTGTAAGCACTTCTAACCCGAGGTGAGTCTTACTGAAGCTCCATAATGAGTTCAAACTCTTGACAACCAAGGGCAACCGAATGTTCTCCTAAGTTAAGCTTCCTCACGTCACCAAAGTCAGGTCGGATAACTTGTGGAAGCTCAGCAAGGGAATTTAAACATGCGTGGGATAGGTATATGGCTCCTAAAGATGAGACCAACGACTGATCTAGGACCAGAAAAATTACCAGACTAGACGGGCCGAATGGGGCCGATCTGCCATCAAATTCTATGCTTCCATGTTACTCAGATGGGCTGGACCAATATCACCACGAAGATCTACCATCATTATTTTACTTTGAACAGACCTCGCATGGGATATTCAGTATTTAACCATTATATAGCCATTGTCCAAGCAAATAGATATTTTTTCAAATTTTATTTCAATTTCCTAAAATTAAAGTGTCTTATTTAAGAATAAATGTGTGTATATTGTATCTTTAAACTTGATGATAACTGTCATGCCATGATTGAGCTACAAATCCTGTCCAGTTTTACCTTCATCAATCTATTTGTTTAATGGGACAGCTACAAAGATGTTGGTTTTCTGGTAATGTCGACCCCAAGGACCAGCGTTCCTTAAGGATATAATAAGGATATCATGCTATCCACAGTACTTATTCCACCAAGGCTTCTTATCAGCTTAGAACATCTATGTACTCTACGCTACCAATACCTCGATCCATGGAAAGGCTCCCTATCCGACATTTGTCTCGATACTTTGTAACAGTCATTGAATTAAAACTGGTATCTGATCTACAAGGAATTCTGTATACATAAGGGACAAGAAAATCAATAACTTAATTGAAAGTCGGATTTCACGTAATTTGGCACCTATGATAAACATCCCTCTTTTCTTATCTCGTTTTTTTTTCCACCTCAATTTTCCCTTGGGAACAAAACCATTTATCATGCGATATATTTCCTTGTTCGTGAATCTTATTATAAACTTACATGTGGTTTAATGTGGGAATATTTTTTTTAAGATCATTTTCGCGATTATTGAATCAACAATAAATAATTTGGGGAAAAAAAACGTATTCAACTTTATTGCGAAATATAAATTGTATCGAATCTAGCGCTTGTTTTTCGCAGATTTTTGGTAATAGAAACAACACAAAAAAGCTACAAGCACGTAAAGAAACGTCTTGTTTTATTTTATTAAATGTCTACGACTTTTCCAAGCACGTTGGACAGGGGCATAGAGGTACATGTCATGTCGAATATACAAGCGGACTGTTTCATCTACAACTTTCTTAAGGATTTCAGGCAGCGGAAGGAGTCTGTTCTGTTTCCATGGAAACAACTGCTAGAAGAGTTTGACTAAGAATGGACAAAACATTCAGCAGTGAAAGAAAAGCAGGTACTTATTTATCTTCTCTTTACTGCATAATAATGTGTTTATTACGCGCATGCGTGCATTATCCTGTATGCAATAAGTTGGCAAGCATGGCCCTGGGGAAAATTATCTTTATTGATGGCAAAAAAAAAAAAAAAATAGTAGTAAACATTTTCATGTTAAAAAAGGATAAATGAAACATAATATTTTATAGTGTAAATTTACCTAAACATGCTATATGTTAACATTATCTAAATATGTAATATTCAGCTGACCCTGTACTTCAGAAAATCACAAATAAATTACGAGATGCGAATAATTTGATGGTTTATCCAATTATTATGATTTTTTCAATTTTTAAAATAATAAAATTAATAATTTTTTTAGACATAAAATATTTGGGATGTTTCACAAATTATTTGTATTCTATACCCTCACTTTTTTTATGTGAACAATAAAAAAAAAAATCACTTGAATTTATGCGATTATATATTTGTCATATTGTTTATTTTTGGTTAGAATTTTATTCTTAATTTTTAATAAAACAGAAACATTTTATTGTAGTTACTGCCATAATTGTTCGAACCACTTGCGAGTGCTTAGTGTTAAGTGTTTTTTTTAACACTATATATGTTTAATTTTTAAGATGGAATCTCTGGTCTATACATACAATGAAGAAATAATTGCTTTGGGGATAATGGTGCATGGAGCTCCTGACCTCCTTGTATCCATTGTGTTGTTCCGTGTCAACCACTTCCCAATTATTGCTACATACTGTATTGTTTGCCACTTTTTATTGTTAACATCTAGGGAGTGAATGGATTTTTACATGGTCTGCACTGCTAATTGGCTGTTTTTTTGTTAAGATTGTTTTAGTCCGGTAATTGGAGTTTGATTTTTTTTTTTTTTATTTGGTGCATTTTTTTCCAGTTTTTTAGTAATAATAAATCATAAATTAAATTTAACTAGTGGTTGTGTTACATAATTTATTTAAAATTTTAAATACTGCTGGCTCGTATGCACACTGGGTTTGGGGAAAAAACAGTGTCTTGTTAGTTTTGTTTTTTTTTTTTATAATTTTTTATAAGGTTTTTCAAAATGAGGGTAATTCGATAATTAGTGTTTTTAGTGTTTTGGGAAGCGTGGTGATACCATGTCAGCTTTTATTTTTTAACTCTGGATTTTTCAGACCAGATTTGGGGAAATATCAAATAAAGAGTAGGCACAGATGGGATTAATTAAAGCACACGATCCAATTAAACACAAAATCCAAGTTCAGCCATAGCTTGGCCTCAGTCAACTACTTTAAATATCATGACTTTTGGCTAGTCCCCAGCTTCTCTATGAGAAAACAGGCACTTCAAATAAAAAAAAAATAAAAAAAAACCCCAAAGTAATAAAACACATTGTGCTATAAATGCTATGCCAGTCCATGAGGATGTAGTATATACCTCTGCACCCCAGATCCATCTCCGTAGACCATGTACAACCCATTGTCCTGTTTTGTTCACATTGTTATTACTCGATTCATCATCGTGAACAACAACTATTTTGGCCAACACTCAAGTCCAGACCAAGTCTTCTTGCTCCTGCCTCTTATACCCCAATCAGTCCTATTTCCATATTATTATTATTATTTATTGTTTTATATGGCGCCATCAAATTCCGTAGCGCTGTATAATGGGTAGACAGGACATGACAAGTAGCATGTAACGTAACAAATTGACTTACAGAAACAACAGGTGAGGAGGGCCCGGCTCAAACCAGCTTACAGTCATATGTCCTAACCCTACCCTAAATGTAATAACATCATTGGGACTACCATTGATTTAGAAGAAAAAAAATCCTAAAAATATCCAAATAAATTAAATATTGGGGAGGTATCCCAATGCATGCAAAACAAAATGTTCCCTAAAATGAGGGAAAAACCCCCAATATGCAAAGGAGTTTTTTTGATTGGTTTTACAGTAGCCCCAGAAAACCAAAGACAAATGTGAAAGCGAAGGAAACAAGCAATTTCTAGCCTACCGTTTCACAATTCACCCAACATATCGAAAAAGAGTGGTCACCTGATGGTGGCCATGACAAGGTTTTTTTATGGGACAAAAAAAAGAGTTTTATGGGACAGAAAGTGTCCATCTTCAGCGAAGAGAGAACGTTTTTCTCTAGTGGAAACTTTACAAAAGTAGGATGGTCTTCTGCACAATTTACGCCTTAATATTCCTGAATTCGTAATTCAAAATGGCGGAAATAATGCGCAGAAACCTATCCCTTAACCGTGCTACGAAGAAACACGCTGCTTTAGTATTCAACTGCGGTGTTTAGTATTTCATTTCACTACTTATCGCTATAAACAGTTATCTTCTTACTACGGTCTCCGGCTCTCTTAAAAGTAATTTCTAATCATTTTTATGTTCCTCCTTTGAAGCCACAATAAAACCGGTGACAGAGAAAATGCTTTATGATAAAACAAAATATTGAAATTAGTTTTCTTTTCTTTTATATTTCCTGTGCTGTTTTCTTTCTCTGAACGGAGGCGCCCTCCAACTGTTAGTTTGCTGATTCGGGTCCAAGTTTTCTGCTCGAGAACGATAGTGAGTCGATTAATCTCAACGCTGCTATAAATCTAGAAGATGAGCGTAGCTTCCTCAGAATGTGCCGAGAATGCAACATGATGGAATTCTTATTTCTAGAGCCTAGAAGTTTCCATAACTTTTAAAGCCGGGATTTCATTCATTTCATTTCATGATCTTATTATGTATAGATTGGAGGAAAGGAGAGAGCATGGGATGGGCATATTGCTCCTGAATTTAAGACGAGGCCAAGGTTAAGGATAAGGATTGAGTTACATTGGGAATAATTGGCAGAAAAGAAGCCAAAATAATGATGAAGCCAAAATAAGGCTGGAAATGCTGATTTTCTGTGATTGGAGAGAAAATATACATTTACCCCCGACGTACTTTCTTCCATTCCGTCACTGACTTTATTTGAGAAACAAATTTATAAAAAGCAGTAAAATTAAAAAAGCAGTAAAGAGCATAGATGTGCCAAGCTAAACCAGACCCCTCTGTCTCAGAGAATCACAGGGGAATGAGGAGTTCTCTATGATAACATAATATAATAATAAAATACTAAAATAATATTATTCATTCAATTATAATAAATAAATAATAATAATAATTAATATATATTAATTTTAATATAAAATAATATTTTACAATACAGTCTTTAAAAGTTGATCATTGATCTTTTTTTTCATAAAAAAGTTCATATTGTAATTTATCAATCTTACATCATTGAAAAGAATATTTCATTTTACCCTAAAAGATAAAACTATATAAAAACATGGTTGGAAAATGTAATAATTGATAGGTATTTTTTTTTAATAAGGGTACTTTGCATTAAAATTCCCATTTTCATCCAGTCTGCAAAATACAAATATCTGCATGCCGGAGTCAGAATTTTTTTTTTTTTTTGTAATCTGCAGCTGCCGAAAATGTCAACACATTAGCACATTAGGGAAAATCTCTTGCTTCCACGTGTAATATGCTTTTGGCACGGAGCTCTCACGGCTCAGTAAAAGGCTGAGAGATTTGGATAGAACAGGAGCACAATTGGCTTCTGAGTAAATACAATTAAAAATGGCTTCTTTGGGGTTTTTTTAAATGCCATGGCAAAGTGCTTGCGTAGTAGACCAGGCGCCAAAAAAAAAGTCATTAACTTTTTGACATTTTAGCTCACATGTAAGCATTCGAAATCCTAATGAAATGCAGTTGTTCTGAAGAATGTATTGAACACTGGAAATGTAACATCAAAAATAAACAAAATTAGCATTACTGATATTGTTTATTTAATTTTTGATGTTTTATGTAGTAAAAATGTCTACACCATATTTTAGAGCCCATAGTAATTTTTAACTGTAAAAACCTCAAACACACTACTAAGTAGAATTTTTGGTTCATATGACCAATTTTTTTATGTTAAAAAAGTAGGTTATGAAGGAATTTTTGGGACTTTATCACATAGGAGGAATGGGGGAAGAGGTTGTCCCCATGGTGAAGTATTCTTGGGGGTACTTGGGCAATGGAGCAGAAGCTCCATGCACACCACAGAGACTACCACCCCCCATTCCTCCTATGTGATTGGAAGAATAGGGAAAGAAATTGTACCCATGGTGCATGCGGAGGGAAGCCATGTTGCGGAGGTACCCTGAAGAGCTGAAGAGGATAGAAGACTGGAGATAGAGAGGCAGAGAAAAGGAAACGGTTGTTGGAGAAATGTAGGGAGAAAGGGAGAAAGTGTGTGAGATGGAATTTAATTTCCTGGGATGAGAAAGGTGGAGACATTTTTATATTTGATATATAAAAATATTACACACATTCTTTGACTTATAACAACATAGATGTCAGCGACTAATAATGCTTCCTTAATCAATCCGGTGATTGGCAGTGAACACGCAGTGATGTATCGTAGGGCCTTCGCCAACATGACTATGACTATAGTTCGAAAACCTTTCGAACTATCGCTTAGGTTTTTCCTTGATGTAATGATGCTCCTAATGTGTAGGTTGTATAATATTGTCAAGGGATCGGCTCAGAGAGGAGTCTGCAACATGGCTGAATCCAGCCGTCTTCACATTAGAGAGATTCCTTGAAAAAGTACAAAGCAAGTCAATATTTATGCAACTATCCGTGAGATTGCTAAAGAGAATGACATGTATTAAGCGCGTTGAAGGATAATAGTGTTTTGACAGAGAAGCCTAAGAAAATCAATGCAGGCAAACTCTAGAGTATTAGAAGAGTATATTTAAGAGCGTTCTAAGTACAAGGTTCTAAAGAGTAACTGGAATTAGTTTTCAATCACAAAAGGTTCTTCAGATCATAAGTGGTTCCTCTTGTGAGGTCCATCAGCTTGCAGATGACTTGGTCGATTGCTCTTGTGACCGCCCTGCTAGGGCCATAGACAAACTATGATTTTATATCATCCAGAACCTCATGTTTAAGAGATCTAGTAATCCATGTAGCTGATTTAGTAACAATGGCGGATTAAGATCTGTGGGGGTCCATAGGGACCCCCAAGCTCAGGCCCAGCAGAGAAGAAAGGTTAGACTGTATTCCAAATGCCATTTTTATAAGATTTACAGAAATTATTACCCATAGAAGATGAGTAGAAGATTTAAAAAATATCATGAATGCATTAAATTGCTTATTTATTGTAATATTTAATATTCCTTGGATAAATTTTCTTAAAATGCTCATTTGTTTGGCTGTTAAAAATTCACATCAGAAACACTTAAGAACGATTACTCTTTATCGACTCATCTACAATGATCACAAAATTCATTGAAAACTAAGCTATTATCTTTTCAAGGTTGTAGAAAAAAAAGAGGGAAGAACTTTTAACCTAAAAATTTCTTTTTAAATATGTATATTTTTTTTAATAAAAGGCAAACTCGCTTATGGCTTATTATATAAGCAACCAGGATATATATATATAGCAAACCGAAAGTGGTTTCTTTTCAACAATCCATCGTGCGTGACTATGGTGCATTCATTCAACTTGAAAAATAGAATACATTTGTTGGTTTTTCTTTTTTTTATATATATATAATATATAAAGAAGATACTCCATCTGAGAAGACAGAATGGCAATAAGATCTAAATGTCTGTAATTAAAAGTGCCTGACTGTATAATGCTGATAGAAAAGACCATTTTTTTTTTTACAATTCAATCAACAGCCAACTCAATTACAATGGCAAACACTGGAAATAATGGCAGAAAATTAGTGCAGGTTACAGAAGGAATGTAAGATCCCGGAGATAAATATTATGATTATAATTAACTGCATCGATTCCCTTTAATGACAGGTTTGGTGGTTCTTCTTTTTTTTAGTTTTGATGTTCGGATTCTTCCGTTACTTTGTAACGAAAGGTCCTCTCGCCGTTGGACTCTGTATCCAATGACATGGGCAGCGAAATATTAAACAGCTAATTACTTGACAACATTGCTAGTCACGTATACCTAAGCGCAACCGTCACTTTCCGTGATTGACAGAGCGAAATCTCCCACAAACCCATTAGGCATCTCCCTCCTTGTATAATTAGACAGGATATACATGGTGCGATGGACCTCGTTAAAGACGTGAACATAAAGGGAGATAATTACAGATAAGTCTTTTAGTAAGACACATGCTTATAAAGCGTGTTACGGAGACAAAAGGGGAAGCAGAGAAGGATAATGAAGAGATACATAAAAAAAACTTTGATACATTAACCCCTTAAGGACAATGGGCGGTCCCTAAACCCATTGAAAACAATGCATTTTGAGCCCGTACATGTATGGGCTTTGCCATTAAGGGGTTAAAAAGAAGATTTAAGCCTAAGCCTATGTTAATACAGTGTTTGGTGGCAATAAGGGCGCCTGAAAATTCTGATATATATTCTAAGTAGATCAAGATAGAAGTAGGTCATATTGGAAGAACGGACGCTATTGGTTATTAATTCTTCCATACATTAATGTACATAACTACATAATTAACTCTTCATTGTGATCATTCATGTTTGGAGCTCCTGCGGAGGTTCCTGGTGATTAATTCCCCTTTTTTTGGTGACATTTTTATGGTCACCTTGTTACCTACTTAGAAAATGAGCCAATTGAAGCAATGCGGCTTATGGGTGAATTTGAAAAAAAATAAGACTTGGAAACATTTGATGTCATGGTTAATGCAATAATTTGGAGGTATTTAATTTTAAGAACGATAATTGGATTTTTCACCATATTGCATTAATTATGCCTTGGGCTACCCCAATATGATCACAGAGATGATTTATTTCTCTGTTAATGCCAGGTATTTGGCATTTAAAAAATGCAAAGTCCACCTCGACTCTTCTGGAGCCAGCTAGGACCTTTCAAAGCACATAAACCGGAAGAAATATATTTTCTTTCATTTAGAAATTGTGTTTATACATTAAAAAAAAGAGAGCTTTAAGCTTTACCGTCCTTGTAGAAACCCAAGAATTAGGTCGCCCATTATGTTGGGCAAAGGAAATAGACGATTACCCACTTTTCATATTGCTAGGGGTCTTCGGTGCATTTCGGGACTTTTTTTCAGAACGCAGATCCACTGCTGACATCCAAAGCCGAGTGTTCCGACCAAAAACAAGGGCCACCTG
>VKOC01000008.1:21405864-21416870 GCA_009364415.1 Spea multiplicata
AATAATCCCACGGTATAACAAAAAAATTAACGGAATGGGAAGACATATCGGATGAAAGGGTGACAGTAACAGTTATTTGTAAAGATCAAATTTGTTGCAAATTATGATGATGAGCAATGATTTCTGATAGACTTCTGTAGCTGAATTTATCTTTTTTTTGTATTCATCCTTAATTCACACTTTTTAGATCAGAAAATAAAGTGTTGCAAAAATCACATTTCTATATATATATACTTTACAGCATTTATGAGCCCGTCCTTAAAGAACCCCATAATCCCTAGTGACAATCCGGAACATATTTATAACCAATTCCGTACAATACTTTAGAGGTGGTTGACCAGGTCATTTAACCCGTGCAGCCAAATGAACCTAACCAGAAACCTTCTTTATTGTTTGCTTTCAGTGTGAAATGATAAAATATTTACACTGTATTAACTACAAACCCCGTCATGTGTATAAAAGGTTAAAAGCGCAAAGTGTGCTCTAGAATTGTTCTCGTTTCACGCAGCACATTTTCTACTTCCAGGAATTATCAGTCATTTACTCTACTGACTATATCGTCATCAGCTATCGACGACTGAAATCTGTAGAGCTAAACATGCAAATGTAGCCATTTTCACAAAGTTCTAATCAGATTAATAACTGTACAATACTGGGTGTAAAATGACTATTTTAAAGGCCACACTTATATAGTTGATTCAGGCTTAAAAATGCATCGACCTTGATTTTTTTTATTTTTTTATTTTTAATATTTTTTTTAATTTATACTCTCTATATATTTTTAGTAATGGAATAACATGATCTCTGTTTCAATTTAAAGTAAAAAATTTATGCCAAATCTGCCCCCCCCCCACAGATATGCCACTCTGCCCCCCCAACATAGCTTTATATGCTTTATGCCCCCTAGAAATACCACTCTGCACTCTTGCGGGGCCGGCCGGTGGACGTCTGCCGGGGGTTCTATGGTGGAGCGCTAGCTCCATAGAAGCCACGGCAGAAGTGCCGGTAGCGGAGGTTGCCTACGAGCATCGCACAGACATCCATCGGCTGCCAGAGAGGAGGATCCAGGTCCCCTGCAGCGCTGCAAGGGATCTGGATCCTAACCCTGCTGCTTGAAAGAAAAACCTGCCCGGCACCCAGAACTGCCTGTCCAGGGCCTTGGGGTGATACTACTTGGGCATTAATACGCTAAACCCCAATTATAGGCCGCACCACCCCTTTAAAGACTTAAAGTGAGGGGAAAAAAGTGTGGCCTATATTCGGGCAAATACGGTATATCAAATAAAAATATTACAAAAAACTGGCCAAAAGGAAAAACCAAATCCCTCTATATCTATCCATATATATATCTTATATAGTATATATATTATATATATATATATATATATATATATATATATATATATATATATATATATATATATATATACAACATAATATCTAAAGAAAATAAGGGACAAAATAGTTCAAAATATCATGTTCACCTTAAATCACCCTTGCAGTTCAATTCTGAAAATATCAAATTGATAGTCCGTGAGCCGCCAAGTTCCCAGTACTGCAAAATCAAAATTGAAATCAGCGTGTTTCCCTAAATCTCTACTGGCCTAGTTCATCATTGGAAAAAAAAAGTGTTCAAATTAAAAATCTGGTATAGTTCCCATGTGAGTAATAATGCGATGTGTCCTTGTCACAACCTTCAAAGAACGAGGACCTTAAAGAAAAATAAGGTTTTTTTTTTTAAATAAGATTAATATACATTTTTTTGCTCAAGCTGTTTACTCCATCATATATCAATCCTTATCCTCAACACCATGTATTGTCTTTTAATCATATAAAAAATGTAATATGATTTTCCTGTGTGTAATTCAGTACTGAAGGATCTGGGGGTAGAGTTCCCAAAATGTGACTAACTTAACTTATAAACTTGCGTTGGGGTTTTTTTTTCTTCCACGTAAATGTTAAGCGTAAGGTTAAGCCTTGAGAAAAGGAAAGTAACTTTGTGATGTCACAGAAGAAAATTGTTACATAAAATAAATCACGAGTAATTAATTAGCAATATTTGTTAATGAACAATCGTAGGCGAGGTAACAATTTATAGCCAAACAGGGGGTGGGTAGGTCCATTAGGTAGTAAGGCAATTTTTGTGCCAAACCGACCCAATTTCCTAAATCCTGTAACCTTTAAGACTGGATCAAACCATTTTCCAGTGATGTAGTGTGACATTCTGCCCTGGTTTCCTGGCTCCTGTATTGTGTATTCAGGTTTTTGGACTGTTCCTAGTTCAGCCTCTAGTGGCCGCTCTGCCTATGTTTCTGCTCTCCTCCTATTGTTGTCACCTGTCCTCGTTACCTGCTGGCCTGCAGTATAAAGGGCTGTAGCTTCCTGCAAACAGGGCCTTGGCATTGTAGTAATAGGACCGTTTTGCCCTGGCCCTGTTCCTGTATATTTCCTGGCTTCCTTTTTTACCTGATCCTGTATTGCTCCTGCGAATTTGTGTGCCCTGCGAGTGGGCTTCCTGTCGTGTGCCCTTCCTGTCATGTGCCCTGCGAGTGGGCTTCTTGTCGTGTGCCCAGCCTGAGGGCTTCCAGCAGCGTGTCCAGTCCTGTGCTCTGCCAGTGAGCTTCCAGTCGTGTGCCCTGACGGTGGGCTTCTATTTCAGCATCAGCCTTGCCAGTTCCAGTCCTGCACTTCTGTCTGCTGTGTGCCTGTCTACCTTGCACCATGAATCGCGGTGTACAAACAGACAACACTATCCCTGCACTGAGGCCCCTCGCTAACCTGCTTACCCAGTGTGTGACATGTAGTCTACCCTAGACCAACGTGACATAGAGTGCCAGGTACTATTGGGCGATTGGGCCTCCTGTGACGCCACATCTCAAGAGGGACATCTCTGATCTACCCAAACGGACCATAAACCTTGGGCGGACTGTGCCAAGCATAGGATGTGTTAAAATGCATGCCTTTATGATGCAGAGTGCCAGGATATGGTTGATGAATGGCAGCGCATGGAGGGGCAGCTGGGGCACTACCACGGCTTAGGCCTAGGGAAGCTCCGTAGATACACCACAACCATTCTGGACTGTTTTCCCACAGCAGTAGCTCGCACCACATGTGAGCGGAAGAGATTCAAGGTTCCAAACAAGGTAATGAATGGGGGACAAGGACCAATTGACCTCTCGGGCCAAAAGGTACCAGTCCTTATTATATCTCTCTTTATTTTCCCATTGCTTTATAGGCAGGTCTTGCTATTCAATGGCCGACGAAAGATTTATCTCCAGGATTGCGGTCAGCCCAATATTTACCCGGCACGCATCAATAGTAAGGAATTTCTTACCAAAAGCGATAAATATTACATAGATTAGTGATACCTTTTAATTGAATTATGTCCATTCAGGTGGGGTTTTATTTCTCAACCTAAATTATGTTGTACACAATTTTTTTTTTGTGATTTGAAGACAACTGATTTAAAGAATCACCAAGTCAGCTTGTCCATGAGCTTAACATCTGTTTGACAGCGTAACGGCAGGTTGGAGTCGTTTTTTGCAGCTGGCATCCATTTGAAAACTAGTGATTTATGCTCACGAAGATCAGTAGAAATGATCAATCAAGAGAATATTTTTTTTTATGAATATGGTTGCCAAAAACCAAAAAAAAAATCTAAATAAATTTTACCATAATCATGGCAAACAATTCATAAAATGACTTTGATATTATTAAATCAAACCTTGATTCCTTTCTATATATTGTTCAGAGCGTTGGCGGCTTTTACGGACCGAAGTCTTTACGGTGAATATATTACCTCTGGCGTCAAGGACTAAATTTAGGTGGGTTTTTTTTTTTTTTCTCCATAAGTACATAGGTCTCCGAGAGCCTGGTTTCATGTTTCACCGTATAATAAAGCAAAACGAAGTCAGCCGTGCTTTTTGTTAAGTGTTTAACAAATATTCCATGCAAGAGTACTTCACAATTACAGCTGTCAAATAATTCCCTTTCCTAATAGAAAACCCCAGCTGCCTCCCCACATTATTCATACATTAGAGCCGTCCATCTACCGGGCGCTGGATTCACAGATGAGCGATTGCCTGCGATGGAATATATTTCACATTTGTTAAGCCTAATATCACATTCTTGTGTGTGCGATGCTCCGTTTTGCCGTGTATGGAAAATGATTACGAGTACAAGCGGGTGAAGGTTTCGCTCGCTAGTGTAGATGAAAAGGAAAACTATATCTATGGTATACGTATGTGTGTGTGTGTTTATGTATATATCGGTTCACTTCATTTCATTTCCTTAATTCAACCTTCTCTCTGCTACTTTGTTACACTGTGACAGTGACACATTTTGACCTTGGCCGACTAGTCCTAGGGTCCCTCTGCTGAAGCTCCGAGCTGGGGCATATTGTCTTTTTTTGGGTGATCTGCCTCTACCCACAGCCCAGTTACAAGGGTGAGCTTGAATCTCCCCAACTGGCCCATCTACTCTTTAGAGGGCTGTGCCAAGTTGGCTCAACTTCCATAGGACGTACAGCAATGTGCTTCAAGCTTTTTGGGCATGTTGCCCCGTGATATGATGTCATATGGCAATGGTCCGCAGTGAGGAAAGTTGCCTCCGATGAGGGTGGCTAAGGGGGCTGCCCTGGATCAAGTCTAGAATTCACACGGATAGTCTACTAAAACAATACACAAGCCCGGGAATCATCATTGTCTTTTGCTCCTACAGAAGGATTGCAATACATTCTTCATTGAGGGACCTTGGAAAATGGCGGCCAATTTAATGGCTTTGATGGTTGTCACGTCAACCTGGAACGTTTGTTCGTGTAATGGGGCATGTGGCTCTCCCTTGGATGTCCCATTGTAGAAACAATAGATTATTATAGATTCCTTTCTATAGTAATGATGAATGACCGCTTATTGCTTTCACTCTAAAATACTTTATTCTAGTTTAAATGGTTTAAAAAAAGATTTACGGCCCTCATTTCGTAAAGCAGTCATTTCCTTTATCTTTGAGAAATCTCACACTGGTTTCAATGGGAGACTTTCTCTACTAATAAGTTAAACGACTGTTTTGAACTTCCTAAAATTACCTTGTAACTCTAATTATGGCGTGCCATTATTACAATTGAAGTTTGAAAAGCTCAATTTCTATAAGTCTCCCAGACGAAGAATAAAAGAAAAAAAAATGAAATATCTGATTTATTTTGAAAGCAACTTGTCAAACGGTTTTAGAAGGGTCGTTAGGCTAAGGCATGGTTTGAGATCAACGTCAAATGTAAAATATTTCACTTGTTTTAAATAAAAATGTAATTTTTATTTTTAAGTAGAGATATGGAAAAAAAAAAATATACTTGGACCCTAGGCATGTGCCTAGTGTGTCAAATTGTTATTTCAGCACTGGCTTGTCCAAATATTTTTATTCTTGAGCACAATTTTGAATATGATAATTTAAAATACATGAAAAAAAGGGGACTATAATAATATTAATATTTATTTTTTAAATTATAGTATTTAATTTCCTTTCCCCTATGGCAGTCTTGGACCAAAAGTTCTTTTTTGAACCTGAAAAACTTTACATAATATAAAAAAACTCAAATGCTCATTAATCTTGAAATCTTCTAATTGTTTCTCGAGACATCCTACAAAATCTTTTTTTTTTTCTGGGGGCTTCAAAAGTCAACACTTAATTATCATACTTTAAAATCTTGTTCTGTTTTGTCGACTCATTCTAAAGTACAACCTTCCGATTATCAATAGTAAAATAAGCCATTAATAATTAAAAACGCCTTGCGAATTAGTGAAATGCGGAACAAGACCGAGAAGAAAACGGAAAGAGATAAACATAAAAAATGCTATTGGAACCATTTCAATTTTTTGTAACGTCCAAGCGCAAATGGTGATATCAATTAATCTTCACGGGGGTCTTACAGAAAACAAAACTTAAGCATTTAAGTGGCAAAGAGATATCCAAGCCTAGGAGCCAATTAGACGATAAACGACTTGGATTTTAATTATCAAAATGAAATTGCTTGCAATGTAAAGTGATTTACAAAGTATACTAAAGTGCGTTAATTGTATCCATGTCAAGAATGGCTTCGGCAACACATCAATCTTTTAGCTCGTATTTATCAACTCACTCTGCGTGTTACCGCTGCTAAATGCAATTATAGGAACAATGAATGGATTGAGGCTCTCCTGTGGGTTTATGTTGTGTTTTTTTGGAATACGCCTCCTTATCACAGCTAAGGCCAAGTTAAATCCCAAAGGGACAATTTCTGGGGGGGGAGCCTAAGGTTTGCTGTGATATTCTACATTCTGTATATATGCCAGGGGTCAGTGCTTTTAGTGCGGTGGTTTTCTGAGAATCATGATAGAAGATACATGCGTGACAAGAGTACAATACAAGAAATGGGTTTTGTATTATCCATGCACTATCTATCTATCTATCTATCTATCTATCTATCTATCTATCTATCATTTCCCTCTTTTGTGTCCGACTTGTAGAATGTACACTTTTAGAATGTGACTTTGAGAATGTACCCCTTTTAGAATGCACACCTCATCATTTTAGAATGCACACATCTTTTAGAATCTCTGTTTCTCAACGTATACCCCTTTTAAAAGGTTCGTTTTCGAATGCCCTGCTCTCAGGTTTAGAATGCACACCTCTTCATTTTAGAATGTACGCACCTTTTAGAAGCTCAGTTTCTGAATGCCCAGCTCTCAGGTTTAGTATATGAGCTTCAGAAAGCAGAACCCTTAGTTTCCAAATGCATACCCCTTTTAGAACGCTAGCTTCAGAATGCACCCATCTCAGTATTAGAATGTAGAAGTGTGGAAGTGAATTTCAGAATGTTTAATCCTCATTGTTAGAATGTATACACCTTTTAGAATGTAGGAGGCGAAGAACGCAAATCCCTTTCAGACTGTATACCAGCGTCAGAATGCACATCATGTTTACAATGTTTGCCAATGTGTCCCAGTTCTTTCAGCACGTAACTCGCAGAATGACCATTAATGACTCTTGGGAAGATATGGCAACTTTTTTACGTTATTACATCAGCCGGGATATAGAGTGTTTGTAAACTCCAGTCACCTTCGTTATATGACAATTACTGTTATGAGGCAAGCCGTTATGCTTCGAGGTGTGATTTTGCCTGTGAAACATGGCTCCTCCAGCCTAATGATGCAGCGATTGCTCTCTGAAGAAGTTGCTGTTCAAGCGATACTCTTCTGCTACTATTGACAGCCATAAATCCCCTCTACCTATTATCTCCGTTTCCCGGCTGCAAAAAAATCCACACCGAAGAACAAGTGATCAGAGGAGCTAAAACGAATAAAGTGGGACAATGACTAGAAGGGGGATTAGGGAGGTAAACCAAAAATTTAACAGGAGCAGTAGGAGCAGATAGTATACCAGGAAGGGGTAGACCTTCAGACAAAAGTTTCAGGAGCAAAATATATTAAGGATCAAAAAAAGGATATCAGGTCCAGACCAACCATTTAAGACCAGGAAGGGGCAAGTGCTCAGTCCGCCAGTGGCCGATAGGGCCATATACTTACCCATATTGACCTACAGGTCCATACAGATCAGACCCTACAGCGTGCAGCAATAGAACGTGATGTACGTCATTTGGTGGCCTTACAGTGCAAGGTCCCCTTAGCCATGCCCGGTCCGGCCCTGCAGGCAGCATTTGTATACACTGGTAACCAAACATACTGCCTATCACACTAAACCTGAACTCTGATCACATCATGAAACAGCCTAATGCATTTATTATAAATAATTACTATAATGACGGATAAAGCAACAGAAGCTGCGGACAAAAAAAAATCAAAAAAATCGAAAAGGGCTATAATTGCGCCTCCTTTCAAAACTCTTAACTTTGAAACAGTTCGATTTCAAAACAAAAAACAGAATCCACCTTTATTAAAATGGGCAACAATTAAAATGATTTGGTTTTCAAATGCAGAGGAGGTGATGTGTGCTATAGATTGTGAATTACATCTGGTTCAGTTTCAAAGTGCCATCTGCTGCACTCACAATTAGAGGCGTTATTGTCAAAAAAAGAGAAAAAAAAAACAAAAAAAACTGAGGACCACAGCCTAGCCTGTGTTACCTATAATGCATGTATTATTTTCATTCTTCTGTCTGTTATTAGTACATATGGAACGAACGAATATGTGTCTAGTAATACATATGTCCATCAAAATAAAATCAAGTTTTCAAGGTGTAAGTGAAAAATATGATAAATTACCCTTTTTTTTATTTTTAAGTCGGAAGATTCGTGCCTTAAAAAGACCTTTTTCAAATAATTAGTGTCTAATAGTAAATAGTTGAATTTAGTAAGTTGACTTGACCATAAATCACATTTATTTTTCAAGTTAGTCATAAAAATATCCCCAACATAATAATTTTTTATGATAATTTGCCTTATTTTTTTATTATTTAGCATTTTCTGATTGTCAATGGACAGTTGGAATTTATTTTTTTCTCTTGTAATATAAAGGGCTACCTATTTGGTTGCTTGCTCAGTTTCTGTGTCATGGAGATTTTGTGGGTAGGAAGTTTTTGGGTGGCGCGCATGATCACCCGCCATCCCAGAGAAAGAAAGAACCGACCCAGGGAAGCAGGGCTTCGCCCAGAGACTCCAGAATACCGAGGTCTTACATCGGGTTAGTTTCATTAACAAAGATACAATGTATCCATTGCAATTATCAGGATTTGTATTCAATTACTTTGCAAGTAGCAGAATAACAAAACTGGTTATCTCCTAAACTGTAACAGGAAAGACACGCGTACCTAACATAACACAGACTGATATTTACTAATAATGAGAGAAAAAAAGACTTTTCTCCCACTAAACACTTTAGTTCGAGATAAGGCACAATAGACTTGGGGGAGAAAGTAAGTATTTTAAATTTTTTTGCTTCTAATTAAATGGTGGTAAGACCCCCATGGACACTATTTAATTTAATTGTGGTCATACAATTTTTGAAGTGTTATAGAGACTTTTCCTGACTTATTATGTTGAAGCTCTGGAAGCTCCTTCCAAATTCAGATATCAATCAGGTATTACGAGGTTGTGGGGCACCAGGGACTCGCCTGCTAGCCCTATGTGTCTTTTTCTCTTCTCTCTTCAAGAGAAGGACCTGCTGAGATGACCTCCTGGGTCATGATGGAGAGCCCTAGACTTTCACTTGATCCAACGAGTAAAGGATAAGCTCAAGCATTTACAAAAAAAAAAACCCCACACATGATGGATTTTATTATACACAAATTAAAATACTTCAAATAAAAGAATACATTTTAAGGATTTGACATTATCACAAACCATTTGCGTGGATCTCTCCTATGTTTTCACAAGGAGGTCAACTGGAAGAAAGAGGTGGATTGGAGGTTACCTTGTTACTCAAGTTTAATAACTGAAGCGCCCCTTATGTGTGAACTGTACGTTGAACTGTTGCATGAATGAGGGTCTTCTTGGGTTTGTTCCATACACAAAGTATTTGTTTATACTATTATTCAATAGGAACCGTCTTATGATGACATCTTCCTTTCTCCTGTTGAACCCGTCGAGCTCATGCCCAACAGAACTGAAATATTTGAATAAAGAACAACCAGCTTTAGAGATTTTTGTTAACCAACAGGTGGGATCCTTGTTTGACGGACGTTGTGTTGTTTTTGGAGGGGTGTGAAACATATAATATAAAGAAACAAATTAAACCAAACCATAAATCTTGCATTTTGAAAATTCCCAGCAGGTGTTTGATAGTCTTCACAAAGAATGTACCGGTATGTACCGCCAGAATATTTTTCAACATATCGTATAATCTTTTTCCCTGTGATTATAGCCCGCCAGCGTCGAGCTACGCCGATGGATACTGCTAAAGAACTATCATAAAGTGTTGGTTCTAGACTATAACACTTTCTTCGCAAAAGTGTTTTCAAACAAAAGACTTTGCATTTAAGAAATCCTCATGACAGAAAGGAGAACTGGCACAGCATGAGGTGCGACTGGGTTTTCTGTCTTGAGGCACATAAACCTGAGGATTTGTGCAGATAAGAGCGAATTACTCTGTCCAAACGTCTTATATTTCACATGAACTTACAAAATCATACATAGTTACATAGTTACATAGGCTGAAAAAAGACCTGCGCCCATCAAGTTCAGTCTTTCCCATATCTGTTAATTTAACGACAGCTAAAAGTAATAAGAAAAAATAAAAAATAATCATTATAATGAAGAAGAGTTTCCAATTAATGTGAAATAGTTAAATAACTAATATTTATATGATTATATACAGTATATATACTATAATATAGCATATAATATATAATATATAGCTGAATTATATATATAGATATAATTTATTTACAATTCTTGGACAACACAATTGGCGCAACCCGAAAACCATTAAAGTCAACCAGTTTGTCATCATACAAATCCAAGAATGTATATACGGAGGAAAAAAAAAATCTGGAAATTACTGAAAAAGGTTACTGCAGAATTTAAAATTTACATTTAAAAGATGTTATTTTTAATATTTTCTTTGATTTAAGTTTGTGATGCCATAACAAGTCATTTTAATGATAACATTATGTAAGATGTCAGGTTTGGTGTCATACTCATACATGGGAACTTCCCAAAGTAGGCAACTCGGAGCTCTTTTGTCTTCCGGGGGAGTGGCTCTATGAGGGGGCGGGGCTAAGTATGTATAAGGCAGGGCTGGCTTGCATGAGGGTGGGGCTAATCAACAGACTTAAGTGGAAGGGGAGTGGGAAGGGACGTGGGAATTTCCCGAACACCGCGCCCCTTCCCGGAGAAAGAGGAAAGTGACCCGTAGATAGCAGTGCCTCATCTGGAGACTCCGTGTCAATCCCAGAAAGTTCACAGAAACAGTCATAATCGCTTAAAATACCGTGAATCTAGCAATAACTTTTTTTTTCCCCACTACAATATGAGAATTTCTCATATTTTACATTAAATTTGTATTCCAGTGGATAGCAAA
>VKOC01000008.1:21416970-21433105 GCA_009364415.1 Spea multiplicata
AATTATATATTTATAATCTGGGAATAGATGAAAGGGTAAAAAAAATCCCGGATAAATCGCTCTTTTCCCAAATTGTGAAATGCAAATGAATCGTTTGTTGCGACATTTAGAGAATGAAATGAATTTTCTGGGCTGCGCAGGGTATCCCAGTAGAAGAATAATCCATTTACTATTTGACGTAATTGTCTTCCGTGCCAAACCGTTTGGAGAGAAAATATGGTTTTTCTCGCTTGCCAAAATCATTCTAGAGATAACTTGTTAAATTGAGCTTGATAAAAGTGTCCCGTATAACTTCAAAGCTCGTAAATTATAGCGACAATGATAATAAAAATAATAATAAAAGAAAGCGATTCTCCTTCCATGAACACATACATAAAAAAAAGAAAAAAACATATATAGTAATTTTATTGACGTTACCTTAAAGCCTTAATGAGCAATTTATCTCGCGATTTAATAGTGGCATTTTTCCTTTACAAAGCAATACAACTGTTAGCGATAAAAGCCTTTTGCTACGTCTTTACATAAATATGCTGACACCATAACTAAGCAGTTTTATTGTAATCAATACAAAAATAAAATAAAAAATATATGATAAGGTTGTGTACAATGATAAACTGATGGTGGGATGTGGAAAAGCAGAAGGCATAGCAGGATGTAGGGTCATTTCTAGGCGACGGGGTCATTTCTAGGCAGATTAGGTTTCTTGTGCCCCTTCCAGCGTGGAGTTACCGCCTGACATAGGGGGTTGCAGAAGACTTCACGGAAGCATGGAATCTGCCAGAAGATCAGAAACGTTGGGTGTCAGGCTCAGCGTAGAATGCCAGAAACCAGGCGCTGAGACAGGACAGAGGAGAAGCAGTAGTCCAAAGCTGGCAAACGTATGGGCCAATAGGAAGAACAATGCCCAACGTGGGCAAGAACTGGGTCATGGGCAAGTCGAGTGAGGAAATGTGGAGTCCGACCGGAAATAACCAATAACAAGATCCAACTCAAAGTTGACAAGGGAAGCCGGGTTAGCAACGAATAGCAACTGGACTGGACAAGCCGAATCAGGAGATGGTATCGTGGTCAACAACAAGCCGAGTCTTGTTCTTGACCAAGCAAAGCTCTCCAAGAAACATCACGTCAAGGAGGACGTGCAGGCCCAAGGTTAAAATAGAAGAGCCCATCTGAAAACGGGGTCAAAACTACACTACATGGACAAAAGTATTGGGATACCTGACGGTTACGCCAATAGGGACTTTGATGACATCGCATTTTAAACACAGACACATTAATATGTATGTAACTCCCCGAGCCCCCCCCCCCCTTTGCAGCTAAAACAGCCTCCACTCTTCTTGGAGGGCTTTCCACAAGATTTTGGGGAGTTTCTGTGGGAATTTTTCCCCATTCATCCAGTAAAGCGTTTGTGAGGTCAGGCGCTGATGTTGGAAGAGACGCCCGGCTCGCAGTCTCCGTTCCAGTTCATCCCGAAGGTGTTGGATGGGGTTGAGGTCAGGGCTCTGCGCGGCCGGTCAAGTTCTTGCAGACCAAACTCTTCAAACCATGTCTTTATGGACCTTGCTTTTTGCGCTGGGCACAGCCATGCTGGAGTAGAAAAGGGTCTTCCCCAAACTGTCCCCACAAAGCATTGTCCTTAATGTCTAGGAATACTGTAGGATTAAGATCTCCCTTCACTGGAAGAGGAAAGAGGTGTGTCCCAATACTTTTGTCCATATTTTGGTGGACAAAGCCAGGTCCATTTGAGATTGAAATGTCTTTGGTGGATTTTATAGTTGAAATATGCAACAACGCGTCAAGGGATCTAATTGCATATAAGTTGACGAGACTCCTGTACTTATTTATTGGAGGGGGTATTAGACGGACAGACAACCAAACTAATAGGAATATTGGTCCATTATAGGGGGGGGCACATGTTCACATTGTTTCCATTAACATTATTTGTTTAGTTCATCTTTCAGTGTCTAAAGAGTTTGATCAAAATACAAAACGTTAACCCTTTCCTATCACACATCAGAAAATAAATGCCGCGGCTTCGGTTATGAGATCACGTGGTTTCGGTTATGAGATCACGCGGTGTCGGTTATGAGCTCACGCGGTGTCGGTAATACCGCCGGGCTATTGTTACCCAGTTAGAGTAATCCAGGTCTGATCTGTATTCAGCGAGTGGCATAAAATTGCATTTTTTATCTTATCCAGCTCTCTTTTATACGGAATGCTCAGAAGACAACGGGAAAAGCTGATGTCAGCCCACAGTAAATGTTTTTCTTTTCCTAACAGAAAATAATAACGGCAGCGTCGGGTTAATGTGCTATTTTTTTGCGTGTTGCTAAAAAAAAAACAAAAAAAAAAAACAAACAAAAAAACCCCCCGCTTTTCTCTCCAATCTCATTGTTACTGCGAGAAAGCTGTTCCTGTGACAGGAATACATAAAAGTGTATCTGTCATGTCGGGCACCTCTTCTGCCACATTAATATTCTACTTAATTTTGAAGGTGATACATTGTCACGCCGGGCTCGCTTACTTTTTAGGAAACGCGGGAATTCTAGATTAACCTCCCTACTTAATGATTCTTATTTATGTCCATAATAATCTAAGACTAGAGGGTCAGAGGCTCAGTTGGTAAGCAAGGAGGTTTTACTTTACCGAGAGGGTGGTCGATAGGTGGAACCGCCTCCCGGTAGAAGTGGTAGAGGGTAATACAGCGAGGGGATTTAGACACGCATGGGATAGGCATACGGCTCATGAATCTAAGACGAGACCAACGAGTGATCAAGGTTTGAGTCTTTACAGCAGGAGGAACGGGCGACTAGACAGGGGCCAAATGGGAAGAATAAACAAATTAATAGTCATTCAAAACAAATATATTTATTTTATTTCGTCATCGTATTCCGCGGCGCTGTACAATGGGTGGACAGGACATAAAAAGTAGTCTATAGCATAACAATCATAACATTAACAAACATAACATATACATAACCAATCTAGAGGGAGTTCGGGTGTAATACACAATTAGGTAAAAGATTGTATATCTTTTAACCCCTTAAAGACAATGGGCGGCCCCTAAACCCATTTAAAACAATACATTTTGAGCCCGTACGGGCTTTGTCATTAAGGGGTTAAAAGGGTTGATTTTTCTTAATAATTAATAGATTACGTAACAATGTAACCATGTGGTTGATAAATTAGTAGGCAGCGAACCACTGACTTGTAACAATAATGATTAAATCACTAGGTTTAAGCATAATTCGTATTGGGTAATTTTGGCTAATGAAATGATGTCACCAGGATTAGCACGATGTGAGGGACGAGGATGATTTCTTTACATCGTCGTCTTGGGAAGAAAACATTTCAGCGTGTATTATCCTTCTCGGAGTCAACTGGCCAAAAAATACAAATGATGCGTGACATTCAGATGTTATCCATCCGTCTTCATTTTGACATGTAGCCAAGATGCCCGTCAAAGAACAGTCTGATAGGTTTTGTTACCCCATGCGTGTCCAACGGGGGAAAAAAGGGGTCAAGCTTGTAAGTGAGCAAAAAAAAGAGAGAAGAAACTATTCAACAGGGAAATACATTTAGATGTATCTCAGAGCGAAGGAACTAGAACAGCATTCTTGTGCTTTAACACATACTTGCTAAAAATGTGTAAGAATGAGAATATCAGATATCAGCATTTTTCTGCTGATGGCCACCACCAGACAATGAAAGCTAGAAACTTCCCCATGAAGAAGAAATATGAACGTGTGTTTTGGAATGTCTTCTACAGCAGGTGAAATGTGATAGGCTATTATCTGGTCACATGACTACAGTCCTTACCCCCTAAATGTCTGTATCCTACTACCCACGGTTTTATGTAACTATGTACCATTCAACATTTGTATCTCAGTCTCTGTTTGTATCTCTTTCTACGCCAGGGACAGGGCCAGACTGCCGATGACGAAGTGGCCCGGAAACTTTAAGTCTAGTAGTCGCCTGGTGGGGTAAGTATGAATGATGGCTGGATATGAGTGGCCGCAAGCATGGCGTTCGGTGGCCAGTGTGCAAGAAGGCCGGTCCAGGTCTGGTCAAGGATATCAAACTCCCAGCCATGTGGACAAGAACTAGGCCAGATCCAAATCAAAAGCTCAATCAATGTGGTCAGAATGGATTAAATCACTTGTTCTATTCAGGGATCCAAGTCTGTTTGTGGTCCTCGAAGCTCAGCGTTCAACACTCCTACTCTATGTCGTTCGGAAGCCAAAGGACAGAGCTACTTTAGACTTTCTCCGTCTTCCATGATGAATTCAACAAATATTGGGAAGAAAATGTTGCGAAAGCTCCCCCTTAGAGGTAATATGTTAAAACTAGTGGATGACATGATATTCTGTAGCACCGAGGTAATTGGGCTGTCCCTCAAACAAATTGGTATGGAACTTTAGAAAGTGAGGTTTTATAAATAATGCAGAAACATCACTAGAACTCGTGGACACCAACATTCTGATGTATAATTAACACCCGGAATGTGTACGCTGCTTGACTAAAAATTATGATCCTTAAACCAATGTCAAATTTCAAAATCCAGCGCTGGAGGACAATACGGTGTCTACCGTACCGAAAAGAACTCGTATTGGGCAAAAGAAATACCCTTTTTTAGTTAGTAACAAGGTGGATTACCTTTCAAATGCAGAATGTTTTGGTCAATATTATCATAATAATAAAATAAGTAAATTCACATGAATATAACAATTTATAATGTATATAAACCCGGTATCTGGGAATGTACCGTGAATACTGACCTGGATGTGCTTCCCTACTACTCTGTATTAGAGCAGGGCAGAAAAAAGGTCGGGGAGGCCCATGGTTTCCCCACAAAAACTTTTTGTTCCTTCTTGTGTTGTCCTCAGCAGGAGCAAAGACAGGAGCGGAGGTGCCCCCCCCTCCCCCCCGGATGGTCACAAGCCCGCCATTCAAGATTACCCTGCGAACATTCTGTGTTCCTTTAAATGTCAAGAAAAACAGGCGTGGAAACTGTTTCTTTTCCCGATATTTCTGTCCAGCCTCTACTCCTATTACAGCAATAGAAGTTAAATGTGTGTCGAATAAAATGTGCGTTTCAAAACATATTTTCCTCCAAAAAAATTTCAGGAACTCTTCTCCTTCCCCCACTTCTCTTACTCCGCGCTCTCTCTCCTCTCACTTACCTCTCTTTCTTTCTCTGTCGCTCTCTCTTCTCTCTCTCTACCTGCCTCTCCCTCTCTCTCTCTCCATTTCTTTCTATTTCACTCTCCCCCTCCTTCTCCCTCTCTTTCTCCAGCATCTCTATCTCTTTCACACACCCCCCTCTCTCTATTACCCCTCTCTATATATACACAGGTACATATATTTTTATGGCAAACTTTTTATTGCCCTCTTTAGCATACACAGCTTTTTTTTCTGACTTGTTTTTGTCTATGGTTTCCTGGTAAAGAATCGGAATCCCTGTATTCTGTAAACACCATAACGGGTTTAATCACTCACCTTTCTGACTAAATCATTCGCACGTGCAATCATATCATGATCATATATTTCTGCCATTCGACAGCTCGACCAGATCAACATATTCTATAGTTGTTTATGTAGCCGTGTGACACGTTAGTGCCGGTTCCAGGTATTTATTAACTATTCAATAACTAGGGATTGAGTATCAGTTTGTAAAATCCGTGAATTAGGAAACAGAAGGCGCAAGAATTAAATATGACATGCAATCACAATGATTCTTTAGAAAACTGAATAATCATAAAGAGGTCGCAGGGAGAAGGGGGTTTATTTTTTGTAACATGACCCCACACACTGCCGAGCCGCGAATAATAACCGGACAAATTGCTCGTTTCCATCCAGGGCATAACAATAAGTCCTATTGCTCGTAATTACAACTGATGCTAATTACGTAATTAAATGGCAATCACGTCTGCCATGTCACCGGGACGCTAAAGAGTTGCGCTGCTTGAGCCATCGGGGTTAATTCTATTAACTTCAGGGGCAATTTGAATGAGAAACAATGGAGATTATATATGTAAAAAAAAAATGATTCTGATACAGTGTGTGAAAAGTTGTTGTATCACCATAGCAACCAATGGAATGGTCCAATCGGTAGAGAGTCTTCCTTTTGTTGCTATGGTGATACAACTATTGTTCGCGCTTTGCTCTGGAATTTCTCTTTATAGATATTGCCTAATAAGCCCCATTGATCAAGACAATAGCGGAACAGCCGCCGTTCTGCATGTGTCGTGGTCACCAGGGATATAACATCCGTTTCCACGGCGACTGCTTCAAATGAAGAACCTGTCGAGATTTTTTTTTTAAATAAAATATTATTTCATTTGTAACGTGTCACTGGCAGGTGGCGTGGGAACAAAAATTAACAAAGATTAACTCTGGCTTTCTAGATCCTCGCTACCAGAACATAATCCGTTCGGATCATTGCAGGTTATGATGATGATGATGAGATACTTAATTGGATATGTTCTAACTTTTAGAACATGATGTCATAATACAGAGCTCCACCTCCGGAGGACGGGCTTCTGGAGGGACACCACGGATGCTGTGTTGGCACAACGTAGACCTCGGTTGTATAAATGGACCGGTACTGGAGAGATCTCTTATCTGATCCCAACAGGGGCACATCAGGAGCCTGTTCGCTCAACAGGTTGACTTGCCCCCCAAAATTAGACACAGGGGGCTGATGTTTCCCTGGAATTATCACCAAAGTTCTACTAATGCCTTCTAAGGTAATGTTTTTTTTTACCATGATTCATTATTTACAGTTCATTGTGTAATAATAACAATGTATCTTACGCTCAGCAGGTTAAGGGGTCATGGATCGAAAATACTGCTTTCGCTATTAAAATTCCTTACAGATATTTACAGCCATTTAATTATATTAAGTAGCGAGTCTTATCTCCTTACGTGTTTTATTCTATGATGTCACCCAACATAACCACTTTATTCTCACAGAACTAAGTCTAGTGCGATTAAACACAGGTTAATGCTACGGGTTGCTACTTTTGGCCCATAAAATAAGCTGAGACATTAAATCCTTTTTTGAACACTGGCCAAATGCAAAGCTTAGTAAAAAAAAAAAAAGTTTAAAACATCCATAACGGGTGAAATTATTACAAAATTAGCAATTAAATGTGCTGCAAGATTCAATCTGCTTTTATGAAGATTAAATCAAAGCTTTATTTCTAATTTATTAAAATGTAAACTAAATATAAATGTGGGTGGATCAAATTTATATGAAAAGGTGAATTTTAGGTTAAAGTTAATATAGAATCATATATATAATATTTTTATATATATATATATTATAATAATATTATATATATATATTATATATATTATATATATGTGTGATCTCAAAAGTGCCCCCAAATCCTGAACAAGAGTGGGAATAACATCTTCTACAACCATACAACCATATTAAATGCACACATTTTTTACAGTTTTTATATTTTTTATGCTTTATAGATTAAGATCTGCAGCCAAGTTAAGGCAAAAGAAACTCAAGGAATGAGAAAAGAAGACATTGACATTGTTCGTAAGCACGACTCCTAATACAAAATGTTTAAACAACTTTACATTTTTTTTTTTTGTAATTTACCAATATTGCAGGAATAGTTTTTATTCCACTTGAGATTTCTAGACCAAAGAATTATAAGTAAAGTGTAGGAAGTTAATCTAATTAGGACGGTTAGAGCAAAAGCCAGAGGCAAAACTTCACAATCGCGTCTGGAATATAAAACTAATTAGGAATAAAAGAATAAGGGAATGGTCCAGTACCTTTTTTCTATGTGGAAGTATAACTCAGTACATTACAATTTTAACAATTTTTTTGGCTTCATTGATCATCAGAAAAATGAAAAAATATTGCGATAATAACATAATTATGGATCCCAAGTTGAGAACACTAGCTACTATATGCAGGATAATATATAAAATGTATATATTATATATATATATATTGTGAAAAAAGGTGTGGTAAAGTGAATAGATGGCAGGTATATTAGACCAGCCTTGGTCAATAGTAGCCTGCTTTAACCCCTTCCGGACCGGCATTTGAAAACTGCGTCTTCCCTTGAAGACTGCAGTATTTTTTTAAAATATTTTAATTTCGTGATCGTGATTCGCTGCAAAGCGAATCACCAGGTACGTCCCGGTCTTGAAAGGGTTAAAATAGGTCCCAGGGAAATATGTTGTTTGTTTACAAACTGCGCTACTGGCAGTTTGCAAAACCTGGTGAGGGTCCCTGGGGCGGAGCGTCCGGAAGAGCAGGGTGGGCCAGCGCTCCAGCAGCACTGATTGCCGTTTTGATCCAGTCCGGAGCCTGCGTTCTGGACAGGAGCTCCACAGGTGTGGGGTAAGTAGCAGCTCACCTGTGGCTGATTAATTAGCAGGCAGAAGGTAAAAGGGATTGAGCCGCCTGATTCAGAGAGGAAGCCACTGTTATGCCAGCTAGGAGAGCTGATGAACTGAGGAGTGGTTTCTCTCTGAAAAGCCATATTGATGGTAACTTGTGACCTGTTTTGTCCTAAGCAAAGACTGTTATTCTACTTATAACTGCTGCTGTTTATTCCTTTAAAATAAACATTGAAGCTGAGCTGGATGTGTCCTGGACTTCATTTACCCTAGAAGACAGCCAAGATCCTTGACAAAAATCCCAAGGAAAAGGGAGGCTGTCTCTTATATAATATAATATACTAATATTATATAATATGAAATAATATAAGATAGATAGATATATATAATGTGTTACTGCATTGTATCCTATCACTGATTGGCTGCTTTAAGCATGATTGACCATGGAAAGGATGGGAAGCTGCTGCTCAGGAGCTGCAGCTTCTCCATAATGTGTATGGGGTTTTTTTCCCTTCTATTTTGCAGGTTAAGTGCATGCATTTGAGATTACTTGGGCTCTCTGGGACACTGGAGCAGATTAAATATTAGACTTATTGGCTTTCATATGATTGTGTTTTCACACCGAATTTGACCGCTTTGTCCGTTTCTTCGAATCACGAACGAACGCAACATTGACCGAAAATCAATGAAAAACGAATGTGCGCAATAAGAAAATCTTCATTCATTCGCCACCATTTTAATGACACTAAGAGGAGGGGAGTTTCCCCCTTTTAATCCAACTTTTTACAGGTGTTTATTTCTTGTTTCCATGGCAACCATGAATTTTGTCCGAACCGAATATGGAGGAATTTCGACGAATAGGAAGAACTTTTTTCCCCCGACAGCGAACATGAATTTCCTGCTGACGCCCAAGTCTATTACATATATATATATATATATATGTAAGGGTAGAATAGCATTTATTTACCCCAATATTCTTAAGCCGCACTAATGGACATATATTATGAAATATAAGATCTTTGCTGCAAACTTCATTTTTAAATCAGTGTTTGATACAAATTAGCAATCCACCAATACTTACATTCATCCGCGTCGACCACATAGAAGTGCAAGAATGATTCTGAAGAGCATTTCAGACCACTGCTCTTCAGAAAATAACATTGTGTGCGCACTTAATGGGCATGTCACAAAGTACCTTTAAAAAAAAGTGCACTGAATGATTAATCCTAACATTAGGAGAGTTCCTCTCTACATTTCCAGTTCCAAAAATACAGAAGCGTATTACAGTATTACGTTATAGAATGTTGCTCCTTCTGTATATCTCGAAGGCAAATGTACTGTTAAGTTCCACGTGACAGCTCTTGGGGGCTAATCAGGACAACTGCTGCGACTAAAAGTGTAAAATAAATTACAAATGTCTGGAAGAAGAGTTTTATTAAAGGTTTCTGCCAGTAGCAATGCACAATTCAAATCAAATCTAAGAAACATATTCTGACATTTGCGAGCAACTAATGTGAAATTTGATTTATGTAATTTTGCATTGTATTATTTTCTATCACATTAACGTGAAAAACAGTGGTACTGTCATTTTGCATTTTATTTATGATGAATTACTTTGGCTAAGCTGAATTAAGCCCTCTGTTTTTGGGTAGATTAATTAAAATTTGTGACTGATTAAAGAATTTGATCCCGATGCATTCGTTCTGGTATTTCCAAAGCCGTGTTTAATTGTCGACAATCCAGAATAATGAAAGTCATTGTTCCCCGACCCGGGGAAGATATCATTTAGGTTTTTGGAGTCATTAGTCTCTTTCTCAGTCCTTCTCTGGCACCCACAATCTATGTCTCCCCCTTTTCTCCTCTGAAGTCCTCCATTTCTAGGAGCTCAGAATGTTTGGTGGGTATGAGGGTATCGCAGGGTTCTACAGCCCTAAACCTCAGAATAATGCAGCAGAAAATGGTAATTTACATTAAATTGTGTTATTTGACTACATTATCGCTACATGTTACATAAAAAGCAATTAGTAGGGCAGAAAGTCATAAAATAGTAGCTTGGTAAAGTAACATCCACTAGCCACCCTCTAGGTACCCCAACCCACCATAAAGGTGTTCCTCTTTGGCTACTTCAAAGGTTGGTAGCACAATGGAGGACCATGATTGTGTTTTCATAAACCTAAAAGTAGACATCATAAATGTTATCATTTCTTCATTTGACAAGTAAACCTATACTCAACAGGAAGGTGAAGGAAGCAGGTAGATCTTTACTGTTGATGGAATCAATATCTTCATTTTTGCTGGCTTGCTGACGTTCAATCACAAGAACAAAGGGCACCTCGGTGACCTTTCACTTACTTTGTCTCCATGAGGGGTCAAAAGCGGTATAGACCTCATGGGTCCCTTCCAACTGGCAACCAAGCGTAGCTCTTTCCCACCAGGACAGATTTGGAAAGGAGTGTAGTAAGGAACAGACTGCTCCTTAACCAGAGGTTCTACATTGGAATGTGGCAGACATATATCACGGGGTAAGAGAAATCTAGATTCAATGTATATTTACCGGCTGGAGGTGTCTGCACAGATATTGGGGACCACTCACTTGCAACACGTATATATTAACTATACATTAAGCAATGTTTCTGCACACAATACCCCCGAATACCCCCTCATATTATATTATATTATAATATGTTCATTATATTCAGGAAAATTATGATTGCTACTAATAAATGTGAACATTCATACCTTTCTTTGCCCACTCGTCTTACAACTAAATGGTTAACTTTATGACATACACTAAGACGATGCAGGTTTCGCTGTTTTGTTCTGTTTGCTTTGTTTATTAAGATTTTTTTATTTTTATTGAATTAAGTCTGACGGAAGGTCTTCTGCATCTCATGACATTTCTGCCAGTCACGTTCGCCTATGAATGGCGATGTCGCTTTACCTGCTTAGGATTTCTGAAGTTAAAAAAAAAAAAAGATAAGAACTATTCCGTAGGCGTGTGAATTATATGCATTTCTTTGCATTGACCTTTACAGATTCCCCCTCTTTTTAATAACCTTCCATACCGCAGCGCAATACCTCGCTTTCCGCTGAGTTTATATGGATTCTCTGCAATCTCATATGTATAATCTCTTTTTGTCAGAGGACAATTCCATGTCCCTCAAAGAAATCAGGCACTTGATTCTATCACCGAAAGAAATGCATTCATACGGAAAACAGTTTGTTCAAATACTGCATTTAACCCCTTAATGACAAAATGCATTGTTTTAAATGGGTTTAGGGACCGCCCATTGTCCTTAAGGGGTTAAAAGAAGATATTATATATAAAGAAGTCATTAAAAGGACAGTGTAATGTCCTATGCAGGCTTGTCAAATGTATTCTTTTACAATGTTTTAAAAAAAATAAACATATAAATACTTATCTTATGGAGAAACTGCCGCCCCAGAGATGCAGCAGGATGCCTTCTCCGTGATCTGATGATGTGCACCTCTGATTGGCTGCTTAAAGAAGCCAATCAGTGGCAGGAAATCACTCCAATTGAAATCATTGGGAGCCCTTTCTGTACACACAAATAGTGGAGGGGAGTGACAATTGTATATGGGGGGGTCTTTAGAATCAGAGTCATGGGAGATCAGACCCGGCCGGAGATCCCCACTCCCTGCGAAAGCGGGAAAATGCGTCAACTACCCCGGACAGCAGGACAGTGCTTGAAAATCGTGAATGTCGGTAGGCATGTTTAACAAACATTCTTGATTGCAAGTCGTTATTCGGATGTCATAATTTACGATACATGCAAACATTTTACGAGAACATCTGTCTATTTATTCCTTTTTACCATGTCGCAAGTAGCAGTGGAATCAGTTCCCGAATTAATTAAACCAATATATATTTATATGTGTACTTCCGCGCTCATAAAAATTTAAATGAAAAGGATTAGGAAGATTCTATAGATAGCCGTAACCTAAGCTTCTCAAGTGGTTTTTTTTTTATGTTCAGTTGGGAAGCCGCATCTTATTTCATTGTCTTTCCTTATTATTAATAAATGAAAAAGCGATTCTCCAAAGAGAACAGATTGGAAAATATGTGATTTTTTCATTGACCGAGAACATGAACAGAAGGTTGTTGCGTTTCCAAAGGTTTGGAACTCAAGTAGGTTCTTGGACTGGTTCTCAAAAATGTTCTCCAGGATTATGGCTCTGAGAATATAAAAGAGAGGACAACGATGCCCCAAATAATGTCCCACCGGACTGAGCGGCCGGTTGGGGAAGAATTGGGTTTACAACCCCATCCGCATCTTGAGTCTTAGCCTAAAACTGATTGTAGGGCTTCCCAACTGAGTAAGGATGGTGTGGACCACAATGCAACCCAGGAGAAATCGGTGATACTTTTTTTGTGGCCAACGATAGAAGAAGATATATAATCATAAAGCTTTCAGGACCTCATGGATCCTTTCTTCTGATCTAATGATTAAATCTGGCAACAAAAAATATCAGGGCTTCCTGAAGGTCTTGAAAGACTTCTTCAACTTGCTCAATGAATGTTGAAAGGTGTAATTTTCCTTTAAGTATATTTTATCCCTGCAAAATTTGACATATTTGGCCCACGTGCCAGATGTGGAAACAGAAAATGATACATCTTATTGTTAAGTTATGTTTTGTCATGTTTACCTTCATTTGTTTCATTGTGTCATGTTTACCTTCACTTGATTCATTGTATCAATCTAATAAAGCTCTTGAGAACCAACCGGTCCTTAATTATTATCGTTATTATAATTGATTTTATCGTTATCGTTACTAATATTCCACACTCCCTCTTAAGATTTTCATGATCAATACTCTTACCCAGCGCCTCCTATAATCTAGTAATTACCCCTACAATTTGAGAGGATAAGGTCTAAAAATGTAAAGTCCATGGTGCGTTCTGTAATAAAGCAATCATTTATACTATATTTTATTAAATTTAATCTTGCTGGACACTTTGGAGAGGCATAATAGCGTTGTAAATATCCAATTCTTGGCATTTTGATACCCTCTTTATAGAATGTCTGGAAGCTGAGGTCTTTGGAATTGTGCTATTGCGTTAGGAGCCATAATCATTTTTTGGCATTATCTATTAATTTTATATTTTCTACCATTATTTCCCCGTTTGTATACTAGTTCAGTTTGCATTCAGATATAGTTAATGTTAGAAACATTATAGATTATATATGGCGAAAAAAAAACGGCCAGATTTATACTAATACTCAGGTATGATGTAACTTAATTTAAATAGCCCCAGTGAAAAAGCAAAGTTTCAGCTGCAGAAAGTGAGAGTTTATTTTCACACTTACAATATGGACGCAAACGGCTGGAAGATAAGATAATATCTATGTTGTGAAATGAAAGTGAATTTAACATTATAAGTGCGAAAAGTCATATGATTAGGGTATCAGTAAAAAAAAATAGAATTCCAAATTCAAATATATGATATATTTATGTTTCTGCGAACGGGATTTTAGCATCTATAGCTCTGATGAGGGATGTGAAGAAGAAAAAAAAAATATATATTATAAACTGGCTTTAAATAAAGAAAGTGGTGTAATAAGTTGTGGGGAAACAAAAGAGATGGAAATTGGAGGCTCGGTTTAAATAAACATGTAAAAAAGTGGTAGGAAGTTGGTTGAAGCATAAGCGGAATGGCTTTCTAGGAGAAGTGGTAGGAAATTATCACGATGAGGTTCAATATGCTATCTCCTTTAAAACAAGAATAAAAGTTAAAAATTCATAAAAAAAAAAAGTGTGGAGGGAAAATAAAAGAAAACAGAAGAAATGAAATGAATGTCATAGATTGTTAAACTCCCCTGGAAGGATCTCTCGCATTCATTATTCTTCCTCCTAGTTAATGTCAGAATCTGATGTTTCAACAGGAATAAAAACCAGGTGGGGTGTAGAATGAATCAAATAAAGCGCTTGAAGCCATGTTTTTCTCATATATCATCCCGCGCTCCGTATTTCTTTATTTTTTTCATTATAAACAGCATTAGATCACATCTTCTTTGTTTCTTTAGAAAAATCGTGTTACTTTCTGCTCAGTGGCTAGCCATTGTGTGACCTGGCTACTGAACATTATGTTCTGCCTCGATTTTGTAGGTTTTGACTGCTACACAGTATTTCATCTGCAGTTCCACATATAGCCACTAGGGGTGCCCAGTTTTACATGTACTCTACATGATTTACAGTCAGACTGAATGCGTTCTGCACTTTTTAATTACAGGTTTTCCTAATTTAGCCTAATTTAGTTGAAGATGACGTTTTATTGATCCAACACCGAAAAACTTACAGTAGTAGTAGTAGTTACAGAAACTTGCTGGGCCTCACAGGGGTCTTTTTCAAATGAAATGGCAAACTAAGGAGTGGGCAATCTAAAAACACTCATAACATGATTAGAAAAAGACAAGGAAGGAAGGAAGGAAGGAAGGAAGGAAGGAAGGAAGGGAATTCTGTCCTTCTGCCATGGAAACAAGAAATAAACACGTAGAAGAAGTTGAATTAAAATGGGGGAGATCCTCCTCCTCTTAGTGTGGTTAGAATGGCGGCCGCGGCAGGAAACGAATGAATGAAGATGTTCGTATTGCGCACATTCATTTTTCGGGCCATTGTTGCATTCGTTTGTTCGTTCGTCGAACGAATGGACGAAAACGGTAACATATGGCACGAAAATGAATGCACAAGTCTATTTTTTATGACACTTTTCTTTTCAAAAGAAGCAATCCACATTGTTTTTAAGGCTACACTTCTTCATTTTAATATTTCTGGCCAATCATTCTACGTAATCGCGGACCATCTAAAAAAAATTAACCAAAAAACCTAAATTGTACGCGTTTCAGAAATGTTATTTGTAATGTTGTCATTTTTTGGAAATCATATTCGGAAAAGATCATTTTAATTGTAATTAGTCAGAGCGCATGCACAACGCCTTTTAACTTTTTTTTGGGGCACCTTCATTTACTGTGTCGAAGATGTTTTTATTTTACTCGTCGCCTTAAGACACGGATCGCTTTAAGTGCGCGCAAATGCTACATCATAACGCGGCCCTCCAAAGCTATTAATATAATTGTTCTTTTCTGTTTTACAGTTCACACATCACAAACCTCATTTATTTCCAGTCACAAAGTAATGTTAGTAGACGGAAAACTTAATGAATTCAAGATCATACTTAATGAATACATTCCACCCCCCTATAGAATTTAAAAAGCAGAAAAACAGTAGAGGCTAAAATGAATTTGATGTTGGCTTTTGGGCTCTGTAAGCATAGGGAAAACAACATGTCGGAGTGGGTAGTAGATAAGTGGAACAGCCTCCCAGCAGATGTGGTAGAGGTTGATACAGTGAGGGTATTAAACATGAATGGGATCGGCAGACGGCTCCTGAATCTAAGACAAGACCAACGACTGATTAAGGTCTGAGTCTTTACAGCAGAAAACCAACGGCAGACTAGACGGGGGCCGAATGGGTCTGCTGGCAAATTCTATGTCATTTTAGGTGGGTTTTAAACTGGGCAACTCAGGCAGGGCAAATAATTAACCCCTTGAGGACAACCGTTGTGCTGAAACCCATTATTGACAAGGCATTGTGAGCCTGTAAATGTACGCGCTTTGTCATGAAGGGGTTAAATTCCCCCCAATATTTTTTAATTTACAGCTCTGTACACTAAATTTAATGAAAGATTATAAACCAAAAATGTATTTATATAACATAACCTCCCGTTCTCTGCATGATT
>VKOC01000008.1:21448515-21460361 GCA_009364415.1 Spea multiplicata
GCCTCAATGTTCAAGACCTTCACACTGACATTTTTTTTAAATAATTTTATCTGCTGATAAAAATCAACTAGACTGATTATAATATATATATATAATATTAATTACCCTATATTTGCTGAAGATAGCATTGCCAATATCAAAAACAATAGTGTAGGAACATGACCACTTCTACTACAAGTCCAGGCGTCCATCACCATCTCTGGAGGTCGTCACCTCAAAGCCCGTAGAAGCGTATAGAACAGTCCGTCGTTCTTATATTACAATCTATTGGGTTTGTCAATATATTTGTAGTCAGGGCCGGACTGCTGATGATGGGGCAGTCCAAGCACTTGAAGGCCAATGGCCGCCCTATGACGTAAGTATGACTGACGGCTGGAGATGGACGGCTGCATGCAACGTTTTAATGCTCGCATGGAGTTAAATTATGTAAATTAGTCTGATGACCATCATATAGTTGCAAAGTATGGATTTAGAATACTCACCCGAATACTCTGAGGACTATCTTTATTACGTTTTTTTTTATACTTCCATATTTCATGAAAAAAGATGGAAACAGAACCAAAATGAGTAGTTTACAATCTAGATGTTAGTGGTAGATTCTGGGTCAAAACTAACCGCTAATTAATTTTTAGGGTAACCAGAGTGACCAAATATCCATAATTTACAATTTCCCCCCCATCCCCTATAGAGCCTCCTATAGTCCATTTATTTTTTAATCTTCTTTAACACTCCTTTTTTCTACATACACTTTCTTCCAATATATACTTCTGCTAATAACTTATAGTTAACCATGTAGATTCCGGACCCTAGTTCTTTATTCTTGTCAGTCGTGCGATCTGACAAACACATGGCCACGAGGCATAAGTCTGCCTTACGCTTTTAGTATAACAGACTGGAAAGAATATGCGGCTATGATGACATCTTCTCAGAATAGCAGTAGATGTAATTGAGACTGATGTCACTGAAATTTTATGCATGGTTACTACGCTAACGCTGTAATTCCTTTCCGCAAACCCATTAAAAATCCTGTTGGTGTTATTATAAACTAGCGTTTAATGTGGAGTGGAATCTGCTTGTGTGTTTTACCTTCTGCTGGCTTACCAATATGTCTCATTACGCAGGCCTACTCACTGAGCGCGATTCGTCATTCGTTAGAGCCGCCAATGATGTGAAATAAGCACTAAGCACACTTATGTGACTGGCGCATTGCATTCTCCGAGGTTTTATCTTCTATAATAAACCTACTGAGGACCAGCACTGAGAGGCAGGACGGCTACAAAAAATGGCCACCAGGACCTAACGATTGCCATGAGGCAGCCATTCCCGAAAACAGAAAGCCACCGGTCCCTATGGCCCAGACACATGTACCCGGGTGAGAAGCCAAAGAGGCGCCCCATTACATATGGCCGCCTTCCTTGGAAGATTCCAAGATTCAGAGGGACAATAAGTATCCCTGTGGTGATAGGAAGAACATTGCTCATGCTACAATTTATTAGGGCTACGGGAAACCCAAAGAGTCTTGGGATTTCATACCTGGTAGCCGCTGTAATATCGGCGTCCATTTTAGTTAAAAAAAACTGATTGCAATTTTAATTAGGAAAAGCTTCTAAAGACTGCACAGTGTCTCACATGAAAAATATACAAGACAATAAAGCAAACACAAAGAAATGTAATATATGCAGCTCAAAATGTCTTCATTTCTATTGATTCTAATCTAACCAAAAGCTGTCAAAGCATTCTATGAACGTGTAACGCAAACTAGAGAATTATTATGCAAATTAGGGAAAAATAATTGCTGTGAATAAAACAGGTTTAGGAATTGTATAGAATGCTTGGATTAAGTACCTGTGACATTCTGCCCTGGTTTCCTGGCTCCTGTATTGTGTATTCAGGTTTTTGGACTGTTCCTAGTTCAGCCTCTAGTGGCCGCTCTGCCTATGTTTCTGCTCTCCTCCTATTGTTGTCACCTGTCCTCGTTACCTGCTGGCCTGCAGTATAAAGGGCTGTAGCTTCCTGCAATCAGGGCCTTGGCATTGTAGTAATAGGACCGGTTTGCCCTGGCCCTGTTCCTGTATATTTCCTGGCTTCCTTTTATACCTGATCCTGTATTGCTCCTGCGAATTCGTGTGCCCTGCGAGTGGGCTTCCTGTCGTGTGCCCTTCCTGTCGTGTGCCCTGCGAGTGGGCTTCTTGTCGTGTGCCCAGCCTGAGGACTTCCAGCAGTGTGTCCAGTCCTGTGCTCTGCCAGTGAGCTTCCAGTCGTGTGCCCTGACAGTGGGCTTCTATTTCAGCATCAGCCTTGCCAGTTCCAGTCCTGCACTTCTGTCTGCTGTGTGCCTGTCTACCTTGCACCATGAATCGCGGCGTACAAACAGACAACACTATCCCTGCACTGAGGCCCCTCGCTAACCTGCTTACCCAGTGTGTGACAGTACCTGATATAAGGAATATAGTTTATATTCAGTGCCTCACCGTTACTCACACTTACCTTTCATGCACCCGGATCCTCAGCTCCCACCACACAATAAAGCATTACTGATACTAAGTCACTGCCGGCTACCTGCCTCCTGGCTACGGTTTGACATAATGACTGGACCTGTAACGGTTACATCCCCCTTCGTTTGAGCCTACGGGTGCTTTGACCTCCAAGACTTCCCTCAGAAAAAAGAAACATGGGGGCAAAGTTAGAGTCACAAATACAGGTTAAACGTCAGGTGGAGTTCATAGAATTAGAACTAGCCAAAAGTTGATTACTGGAGAGTTAATCAGAATTAGAGCATTCAAAAGATCACCTCAAAAGGCTTTATTCATGAGGAAGATGTCCAATTGGTGTCTACAAAATTCCGTACGCACTTTGCAAAGTCAAATTGGGCACCAGCGACGTATGTTAAAGACACCAGGTTCCGGGGAGAAGACGCAAGGCGACAACTCAGAAGAGACTGAGGATACATCAAGGCATAAGAGATCATCCTACAACCCTGTCTTAGATAGGGAAACACAGTGGTTTGAGCCACGGTCTTTACATAAAGTACCCTATGTGCTGCAAATAACGGCGCCATCGCCTACCGAGTCCATTAATAAATGGAATGGGGGACAATTAACGTTTTTTTTCCTTTTTATTAATGTCTTCTACTGTTTTGAATAGGCTTTTATTCTAATGCCTTAGACCCAAGCCAGACCCTCACTTCTGTGCATCTTCAGTAGGGTATACTGGGTATGAAAGTTGGATTTTATTACGCAACCTTACATGCAGTATACAATTCCAAATGAAATGCACCAACGCAACATGACTTTGTCCACGATTACTTGACATCACGTTCGTACACCGTGTCTCTTGTTGTCTTTATCGTTCTGTAATATATTACACCACCACCCATGTAACGAGTATAAGGAACAGAGTTACAAGCTTCACCGAGCCATTTAATGCTACACTTAGCTCTCGTAAACACATTTCGATGTGGCTTGAAATCAAACCCTTCTTTTTTTTTACGGCATATAAAATCAATTAATGAACAAGGACACTGGCATAAAATGGTTCCTGCATCCTCTCTGGCCAGCCTTCTTCCTCTAAAAGACAAACTCCGCTTATAGATTTTTAATGATTGTCATGCAAAGAGCCATCCATCACCCGAGATTCCCCTGCTTTGAGAATTTTACTGCTGCTTCTGAAACAAAGGGAAAAGCATTTGGCAAGAATTCGTACGTTATCCATCGTCCTCCATCAGCACAAAGAAAGCATTAGGCTGAGACAACAAAAGTTGAGGCCCATACCATCAAGCTTAGGAGGAACGGTTCTATGAAGATATTTATTAACCATTCCTAACCATTTGTTAGGAAAATATGATAAGGGATTACATCATCTTTACAACACAATATACCTTTTTATGTATGAACGTTATGTAGGAACCAAGGAAGCCAAATAGTAGCCTTCTGTATGGCGCATCCCAACTCAGGCGCATCCCAACTCAGGAGCATCGCAAGTTTTAGCTCACGTGCGCCATTACAGAGAAAACTAAATCTGATCCTACCCACAGAGAACTGAAATGCGAAGCAAATTACGTCTACGCAAGAGAGACAACAAACCCAAACATATTTTTCCGTTTCATGGACCTTGTCAGGAGATGAGGCTGGTATCTTTCTAGGCATGATTGAGGTCCACGTCTGAACTAACCTATAGTTAACCCCCAAAGATCGCGGAAGAGTGCAACCACATACATGTCTGTAAAGTGAGCTCCAACTTGAGACGCTCATGAGCGAGGATGCACCATAGGGCAGGCTATTCAATGGCTGTGTGTTCTTGGTTGAGTTGTTCTCAGACTTTTTGGTATGTGAAGTCACCCTTTTGGGGTTCACCCCATGAGTCGTAATGTGGACCTCCATGCGTCACCTAAAAGGGTGCCTACCACACCCCAATGCCAAGGCCTATGAAGGTTGAAACATGCCTGGGGTCTTGATGGAGGCTGTGCTTCTGTAATGGTTGCCGTGAGCTAAAACTTGAGATATGCCTGAGCTGGCACGCACTGTAGGTCAGGCTATTAAGTGGCCGTCGTGGGAATTTATTATTCCTTAGTTTAGTGGAAATCTACTACACAGGGATTCTTTTACACAGGTAATCTGATCCAACAGACAAAGAGAGAAGTTCATAACTTCCCACTTTGTCTATTGTAATCATTTAAGATTCGTTATGCCCAATGTATCAACAGCCAACACATCTCATTGTTGAGCAAATCATATGACTAAAATCAAAACAAAACATAATACATAATCACATATATTTTACTAATTTCATCTTATTGGTATTTATTGAAATTATATATCTGTCAAGATATTTTTTTTCTACAAAATGCTTATATAGATCCTATTTATAATAATAGTGGGTTCTGACATCGTTTGGGTAATCCATATTATTGACCAAAATATGACGTGCAATATTCCTATAAATATTAAATAATGCTAATGTTCAGATGATGATGTAATAGATAATAAACACTATTCTGCGAGCAGACAATATGTGCGCACTCCTAATCTTGATACATATTATGTTATCCATGTCAATCACAAGGAAGCGTGTATAATTCAATCATTCTAATTGCATGTCAAGCCCGGCTAATTACAATCTAAATATCGATTCTCGAAATATGATAAAATTTTGGTGATATTTGAAATATCAAGTAAATTGGGCCGAATATATTATTTCATATCATTGTTGGGCCTTATTTTTTTTCTGCGGCAAGATATTGAATCTGTCATGGTGACGCAGAAGCTGAACAATGATTGGTTATTGGCATAGAAACAAAAACTTTTGTGTTGTTTTTATGGAACCGCATCAGTAGATTTTGCACATTTTCTACCCAATGTAGCTGCATAGAATAAACCTATTTAATCTCACTTCAGACCCGAGCTGAAACAGATGCATAGTTTCTAATTCCCTTACGAGCAAATGTTTATTAAACAGTTTGCAGAAGCAGAATCGGCACAGAAGGAACCGCAGAGAATCAACAAGGTACTCTGATATTGATTAGCTGCTAAATGAAGACAAAAGTAATCAATGCCATCACTTTGGGGGGTAGTAAAAATATACAAATGTCTAAAAAAATGATGTCATCTAACAAACAGTAAAGATTCATAGACTTAGTTACTGCAAACAAGGCAAGTTGGTCATGCTGATGCTCTGCCATGTTTAGTAGAAACGTTTACCCAATTTTCACCCATTATGCTGAATATCATGATATGATGCCATATCCCACATGTGGTACTGTGTAACTTTGTTATAGAAGTTTTGCCGGCTAGGCGCAGTCCCTGATAGGGTGTGTAGGACAGTATATGATCTCCTTAACGACCCATGGACCAATGGCTTACTGGAGATCCTGAGAACTGGAGATCTGCCACCAGTTATGTGGTAGAGGGGCTGCTGTTGCCTTGGATCTACCAAGGCCTTGGAGGCCTAATTGGAGAAGAATGCAAAAAAGTCTGAGAACAACTCAACTGAAGAGAGATGGCCACTTAATAGCCTACTGGAGGGTGCATCCCCACTAAGTGCAATATATCGATATTGTCATATCAGTCTCATCCTGCCACAAGAGCAGCCCAGAACCAAAATGAAATGGAAATTCCAAGGGAACCAAGAACCCCAGATATATATTTTAAGCTTCTTGGGGCTCACCAGTGGGGTGCACTCAGGGGCATCTCAAACATTAGCTCACATATGCCATATATCTCCATTGATACATCAGTATTATCCTGCTATCAGTAGGGCACAGTTGGTAAACCTCTTGGTACATGTGAGCAAGGAGGTCCATGTCTAGACTCGCCTTTACACTTGGGGTGGACCACAAGAGCTCCCAGAAGAATGACTTGCAAAGCAGGGCAGGCTATTATGTGGTTGCCAATACTCGACTGATCGCAAACATTTTGTGCATGGTGTGTCACCCTTCAGGGATCTCTTTGGGTACACCCCAATTGTAAAGAGTCTCGACATCGAACTGGAACAATGATGACTAGGTACTGCTGATGAGGCCCATGAAGGCAAAAAATCGTATGCTTGGGGCTCTTTTTTCCAATGTCCACTTTTTGGTTCCGGACCGCTCCCTTGTGAATGATATTTTGATGGAATCATAGCGCATGAACGCTAAAACTTGAGAACATCCTGAGCAGAGGTGCCCTCTATTAAGCAACTGCCTATGTTCTGTGAGCCGATCTCAAACATTTCTTTCATGGTACTAGTTGGCCTAGGCCAGAATACGCTGCTGATTATTTGCGTTGCCACCAGAACAGAATCCAGTAATCTTTCGTAATTACATGAGTTAGAACATTGAGTCAGGAATTACATCACATGTTTCTATACGAGCGCAGCGTCTACGGTTAGTAATTGACTTGACTCATGTACAATTGATTTCTTATTGCTATTTTGAGAAGAAAAAAAACATACAACATCTTAACTCATTGTGGATTTTTTTTGTGATTATCGTAACAAATTTGCATATTTTAATACATTTTACCCCTATCCATTTGCCAATATCACTAGAAAAAAAAATATTTATAAATTCATTATACAATGAGGCATAGTAGAATAAGACATTCAAGGTAAAACACTGATCCGCGATTTCGGTTATTTTTTTTTTTCCGACTGGAGATATGCAAATTGACATTGTAATTTCAGCACTAACGTTAATGATATGAAGCAGGATCTATTTCATGCTTGAGACAGCACTTTGTGCGAGAGCGAAATAACTAAAAACATTTTTAACGGCGTCTTCTCGTTGATACAATTAGAGCTTCGGATGATCCGTCAGACCTCTGCTATGGTGTAAGAAAGTAAAGATTCAGCATTGGAACTGATATCATATCACATGGGAGAATGAGCATTCACTAAGCCTGTATGTTATAGAATATTCTGAGCTCCAAGACAACCAGGAGATCAGAAGGAGAACGGGGGCAGATGGACTATCCTTCCTTGGTATTTTCCATAATTTACAAAAGATAAAGAAAAGCTTCTGTTTTGCAGACTGCTTAAAAATGCATGGTCTTCTCATGTGTATTATAATTATACCTGTGAACTCTCTGGGGTTGACCCGGTGCCTCCAAGGGTTGTCCTGCTTCCCAGGGTCTCCGAGTTGCTTTCCTCTTTTACCGGGCAGGGGATCGACATTTAGTCACACCCAGGGCCGGCCCAAGGCATTATGCCGCCTGGGATGATATTTAAAATGCTGCCTCCCCATTATTACCCTTCCTCTGCTGCCCCCCTATTATCTACCCTTCCTCTCCCTCCCTCCCTTTTATCTTCCCTATCCCCCCCTTTGTACTTACCGTTCAGCAGTCCTGCAGCGACTCTCCCTGCTCTGTCTCGTTGCCGGCTTGTAATTGCTGAGCGCCGAAATGACATCATCTTCCGGCGCTCAGCATTACAAGCCGGCACCGAGACCAAGCTAGAGGGCTTGCAGTGGAGAGAGAGGGGCGCCGAGCGGGTACTGACAAGTTGGTAAGCGAAAACCACTCAGCGCCCCAAGGGGTTGGGGCGGCAAAGTGCCGCCCCTTCAAAAATGCCGCCTGGAGCAATTGTCCCACTCTGCTCCATGGTAAGGCAGGCCCTGGTAACACCCATTACCAACCCATTTCTCACCTACTTAAGACTACTTGGGACTAGCTCCACCCCTACCCAGCCAAATAAACCCCGCCCATACACAACTAGTCCTGTTCCCTCAATAGGACACCCTACAGAAGAGAGATCCCCCCAGAAGAGAGATAGCACCTGGAAGCCTACCCTGGGTAGTTCCCAGGCATGATTGTAATACTGCAGCTCCCATTAGTGAATATTATGGACTTTCCAAAGATACCGTCTAATTGTGTAAAATGTTTACAACCATTTTCTAAAAATAACGGAAATATTTAGGCTTTTGAATTCCACAGAATTAATAATTAAGATTAAATTTGAAATCTACCCTATTACATTCGAACGAGTACCCAAGGCTGCCAGCAAATAAAAGGATCAATTAGAATTCCGTAAGTCCGATAGTTTTATAGTAATGAACTCTTCTAAAAATGCTGTCTGCTGTGCCGTATTACTTAGTAATGAGGTTTTAAGGATCCGCGTCTTATGTCGGAATAGTTACGCTGTGCCTTTGTTCGTAAAACAGAGCTCGGCAGATATCAGTGGGTGGAATACATTAAGACTATAATACATAGGTAGTCATACAAAAGATACTAGGATTGAAAAACCCATCGCCTTGGGAAGGGGGCTATGAATGATAACATGGGATTTGGAACTTTTGTCTAACCAACGTTAAGAACAACTTTTATTTCACTAATTCCCCCATATTATCTTTACTCTCCAATTTAAGCATATGAGGGATTAGAAAGCGAATATAACAATGACTCCAAGTAACTGCCGCCATTTTCCACGTATGCCAATAACACATAATTGCTGAATTTGGGTGTTTGTGGCTTAGGTGAGATTTATCAGAAAAGTTCAGTTGCTTGCAGGATAATCTTTCTGAATAAATACAACGGACCATCTTAAATGTGTGCATGCAGAGCTAAATATATTAGATATTAATATTAATGCTAATAAATAAGTTTAAAAAAAGTTATGTAGCCTATAACAACATTCAATGTATTACGGGTCAGAAGACCTCTCAACGAATGCAGATCTGATTTTCTTTTGGTCAATGTTCCAAGGAAATATTGTTGTAATATTTAAAACACAACCAATTCCAAATGAAAGGATAACATAGGCTGGTAAACTGGAAAATCAAAATTTTCAATCCAAATCAATATGGTTTTCTAAGGTCGAGATCGACAAATTGTACCTCTTGGGTTTCTCTGAAGAAAGAATATGGATGAAGTAAATCCACTAGATGTATTCTATTAAGTCTGAGAAAACAGTTTTTTGATTCTGTGCTAAATGGCGTTCTGTGAAATGAACTTGACTGACGACTCAACTCCATCTATAGTCGGCTCGTCAGTTGAAATGTCAACCTGACTACAGTTGAAGTCAACCTTGGTCAACTTGAGTGCTATCTTATATCAAGTTGCATAGAAATCCAAGCTAAGCTAAGTTGAAACAGGGGTATCAGCTCAACATGATCCACCACTTGGCTGCTCATGAGGAGGCAAGCTGGTCCGAAACTCTATCAAACCTAAGCTTGACCTTGATGGACTTATAGATAGACCAACCAGTGACTAGATCAATCACCTGTGCTAAAAGCCTTGATGATCAACTTGAATTTATATAAATTGGAGAATTTACCATATCCCATAATCCATGACATTAAAAACATTATCCAACATAAGACCATGCAATTATGGTACTGGCCATGCGCCTACATCATGCAAAGATGTTTTTTTTTCCACTAGCACTTGATAAATTATACGTTTCATTTTCATGAAGTCCATGTATTTTAAAAAAACCCGAGAAACTGATGGCTTATAAACAATAGGAGTGTGCCTAATCTTTACTTACAATAACGAAACGCAAGGCCGCAGGCGACTATCGAAATTCACTAATGTCAGCTTTTCCCATTAACCAGTTACGTTTATAGGTAATTCTCATTTCTGCGTTGAACAGAATCAGAAATCACGAAAGCGGTAATTATTTAGCGAGGGTTTCATGCTTATCGGTGCACCTCTAGTTAGCGAAGTCAATGGAAGTGACGTGGGGTCATCTGAGATCAATATGATGATTACGATAATATCCGTGCCTACAAAAAAAAAACCCCAAAACAATCTGAAAGGTTTTTATTCCTTTTTACGATTTCTATGAATACGGTAAATATGGCATTTACAACTTTTATTGAGCTCGTATAATACGAAATAATCTCATTGGTGCAGGATTTGGATCACGATATATGTTTGCACAGCAACAAAAGGCCCTGTTCTTGCTTTGCAGCCTGCCCACGTCGGAATTGCTAGCTAACATCTGTTTGCTTCATGCCGTTTTGATCAGGAAATCACTTGCCAGCCTAGCTCCATGTCATCTTGAGATTTAAGGCCAGAGCGTATCCTTTTTTCTTTTGCGTTCAGGATTTTTTTTTTATTTTCCTTGGCACCGAGATAAGAAAAAAACCATGCAGACTATGACAATGCCAACGGGATGTTGGGTTCACTCATGTTGCTCGGTCTTCTGATGAGTAGCCTGGCACGCTGTGGCAGGGATTTCATATTGGGTGAGAAACGCGTGAAACGTTATTCCACGCTGCATACGAAATAAACTGGTCAGCCCTGCTTTAATTATATGATACATTATTCATGTATTCTGATATGCAAATGTATGCAAATCAATCCAGCCATCACATGCACTTTAATGCGGATGACAGCTGAGAGGTCCCTCAATTTAGGTGGTGTCCACTCACAAACACATGCCCTCATGTGCATTTGCCCCTTTCCCTACCCCAGCTATTAGCCGCGCAGGGGGTTTCTTTGGCCAAACATCACGTGATATACTTACAGCCAATCAGCTCTTTAAGCATAAAGCAGCCAATCACGGTGAGCATTGTCATACCATGGGAGAGGTAGGGATCTGCAGCTTCTCTCTAAGTGGATTTTTGTTTCTTGTAAAATACATTTTAGAAGACATATTAAGTCACAAAGTACTTTAACCCCTTAATGACAAAACCCGCACATGTACGGGCTCAAAATGAATTGTTTTCAATGGGTTCAGGGACCGCCCATTGTCCTTAAGGTGTTAAATGCAACCGCTGTTGTTACATTGTCCAACAAAGTGTATCATATGACGTAAGATTCTATACTTCTTACCACCTGTAATGCTTTCCTAGGATGCGATAAGCTTATGAAAAATTACTACAAATGAGGAGACATGGCTGCTAGCATATCTAAAGGGTTAACTGGTAGAATTAGTTATTTAAACGCCCTGAAACCTTTTTTTTTTGTTTTTCTATTAAACCGTTCCCTTAACAGCTGACCTAGTTATCTAGGTTCAGATGCTTGCGTTCTTGCGAGAGAAGCCAATGATATATTGTGTATCTGTGCGGCTTTATAGGTAGCGATACACGGATTAACCATTTAAAATCCAACCGGCTTCTTGGTAAACGTCAGTGGTACGTTTGGGTTCAACCGTCACTAGAAGCCAATGGGCGAGCTCCCCCTACGGAACTCGGGACCGTAGGGGGAGCTCGCTGAACTATCAACATACATTTGCATGGTGATTTTGCCATATTTTAGGAAATCATTTACAGGGTTTCATGTATTGAGAATCAAGTCTAGAAATATAGAATTTGACTGCAAATACCCATTTAGCTCATCTTGGCTGCCCGTTTTTCCACCTGCCATGACCCAAACCTTAATCAGTAACTTGGCAATTGAGAAATAGACTAGACCTGTGCATTATGAATT
>VKOC01000008.1:21485888-21497093 GCA_009364415.1 Spea multiplicata
ACCAGCCACCCCTTCCGCATTGTCCTCCATACTAATGAGCTTCAGGATGATGTCATGTTTTAAGGACACACAGCAGTGTAAGGAAATGATCTTTTGAGGCTATGTAGAAGGGTTGGTTGGTGAAATCAATGTTCTCCGTTGTAACCTTCCCATTCAGCAGTGGTGCTAAAGGGGGCCTGATCATCCAAAAGTGAAGTTGGCTCCCTGTGAGGCGGGAGATGGGCTGCCGTGCCCCTTGGACTTGTCGCCCCAGTCTTGCCAACTCCGGCAACTGAATATAACTGTATATATATTACATTTAAATGCCATGGTGGAACCTCCATGTGGACACTACCTACTTTCATAAAGTACTGGATAATCATACCCAATATTTGTATTGTGTTTGGCCCAGACAGTTTGTTTGTCAGGTTGTTCTGTGATTCACTCATTGTTTTCATAGTAACATGATGCTCATCATCTGTTGTTCTTGAAGCTACAGATACATGTCAGCAAACAAACAAATCAATGGGAAAAAAAAAAAAAAAACCCAGTGGTTATAACTAAATTAAAGATAATTGTCTTTGGTAAGGAAACAATGTGAGTCATTTTTTTTTTTCGTTTGAAAACATCTACAAAAATAAATTAACTGTAAGATAACATGTAAAAACACTCCTGCGATACTCATGTATCTTGTGAACGCATATCTTTACACGTTTCGATTTTTAAGGCATTCGAGCAAAACGTACGTTTTTTTTGGTTAAATCAACACATATATTTACTGTGAAATCGGGAAAAGCACAGAAATAACAACTAAATAATGAACTCACTAAATGTACTAGGGACAGCCACAAAGCGGTGGAGGGGTCTCCTGCATTAAAAGCAGATCAGGCACTGTATTCAAAAATTCAAGTTAAGGTTTAACTCAACTGACTAGACCCTACCCAAAGACATGTGCCAATGCATATTAACATTCCCTAAAATGTGAGTTGTTTGTGAAGGCATACGAGTGACTGTGAGTTGAAATTTTGCAAGTTTCAGGTTAGGACAGGAGAGTTCAATGATAACTCACATGTCCTCCCCTGAAACTTACAAAATGACATGCCCTCCATGTAACATACAAGATAAAAAGAAAAACTTAAAATAATTCATAATAAATAAATAAATAAATGAAATAAGAGTTCCTAGCATCTCCTAGTAACCAATGGGGGATAATGATCACACCTCCTCTTTCCTTACTCTATGGATAATGGAGTAGAGTTCAACCTAAAGAGGATGGCTCATATGTACCTCCAAATCGCCCATATAATTTCGATAAAAAATCTCATTGCATTGTTTGTCTGTGGGCCCTTGCGGAAAGACTTAAAGGATTATACTCATGCTAGCAAAATAATATAATATATAATATAATAGTATCACAGTATTGTCTGGGGTTTTAGTTCTATAAAGTATACTTGGGATTATTCCAAAGTCATACCTGGAACATAATTTGTCAGGCCAGAGACATAATAAAATGCCAGACCACAATATAAATTAATGTTTTCCTGCTGTACATAGCAATGCATTTCCAAAGCTATCCAGCGCATGTCCAGCTTGACTTGTTCCCCAGTTCCAGGACCCAAAATGAATGGAGGGCAGAGATTTTTAACCAGTTGGAGTCCAGGTTCTCACTCCAGACTGTGCTGCACAACGGACACTAGGTCACACCAGCGTCTCCGACTCACTACTATTGAAGACTCATTCACAAAGCTGTAAAGGTCAACTAACCTCATCCTGACCAAAAAGAAAGAGGAGCCATGTTGATTAAAAGTATTAACAATGGGATACATTTGAGACTCGCTATTTAGTGAAGTGCACTTTTTAATATAATCTTGACTTTCCTCCTTTCCGATATGAATGATTTCAAATTGAAGTTGGCTGTCTGAATTTTCAATATGACATTTTCCCCAAAAAAGACCAAATATATTGAATTTAATCTCCAAATAGAGGAAAAAATAAGCAAAGAATCTACCACCAGAACCCTAGTTCCCAACATCTCTAGGTAGCAAGATGAGAAGTTCTATTACAAAAATAAAATATCATTGCTTGCTGAAAATGAATGGCTCAATTAATGAATGAATGAATGGCTAATAGCTTTTAATGAATAAATAAATATAATAATAAATTGCAAATTTCCAAATATTCTACTATTAAAACATCGCTTAGCCATTTCAAACGGCAGTTTTTACTAATCACGGAAGTAATTTTTTGTTTAAGCAAAGTTATTTGCCGGTGTTTTAACAGCTATTAGTACTCAACAATGTAAATCCTGTAATCAATAGGCATCAAACGTATTATTGTACCTCCGATAATTAATTCTACATGTTCTCTGTCCCTTGGCTTTGGATAAACCCACTAAATATCCAAAAAAAATGTTGAAAATCCTTTGAAATGATATCGCTGGAATATTTGTAGAAATGTTGTTCATATCAAGATTCAATTGATTTATTTAATTCATTAATTTTATTGCAAGATTACGATATGACTATAACCAATGTGATTGAGTTTTGAAATGTGGATTTTGTGATTTGTAGAACAAAATTAAATTTATGCAGAATAAATTGTAATATATGCATAAATTGATGGTTTCGATCTCCAGACGGAATTTAAAATATACCTATTTATGTCTACATCAAATTGATTGATATATTTTTCTTAACATCTACAAACAGGAATAATCATATTTTTTTTTTCTGACATTAACAACCTTTTGCAGAGATTCTTTCGCACATATGATTTCTCCCCCTTTTGCTTTTAAGCAAAAATATTGAAGCCTACATCACAATTGTAGAATATAATTACACAATAAAATACACCTTTGAATATAAATCATTTCATTTTCATAGAAAAAAAATATAGAAATACAAAATTAGTCATTTTTTATGATTTTTAGAACACTTTATAATTCAATAAAGGGACCTTACCAATGACAACAAGAATGGCAAATGATTTTGGTATCCGCAAATGTCGATAGTATTATCAAATCCAATTATTAGCATTTTTTTTTTAGCATTTTACCTTTTTACTGAAATTTCGGAATATTATATGTAAAACATTGCATCGTATGCTTAGTAGCTTTGTGAATGAATGAACGCCTCCTTGATATACAATAATGGTGAATGTTGCAAGTACCCAGACAAAGACTTCAATTCTTAATTGCAATACTCGACAGCGGGTAATTATTTCAGCAATGTCTCGGTATAGATCTTGAATATTTTATTTTACACAACATAACAACACATAAGTTGTTGTTCTGTACAGCATATGCCTAAAAATAAAGGCAACACCATTGTCACTCAAAAATAAATACAGTCTGGTTATTTAAAAAATACTTTTAGTAATTCTTCCATAATTGGTCTTTTTTTTTGTTTGTTTTGTTTTGTTTTGTTCTTAGCTTGAAGGAAATTTCCCATACGAAAGGCTTTTTTTGTGAATGAAGTCTCTTATTTCTGCTGATGCAGAACCAGGAAGCCAGTCCTACAGGGAAGGAAGGCACTGGTGCTGTTTCATATTTTGTTCAACCTTTGTTCTGATTTATTTTATTTTTTTTTTCTCTTTTTGCTCATTAAAACACCGTTAAAAAGCAAACAAAAAGGTGCGGTAGTCGGCTCGTACGCAACCCTGTTTGTAAAAGCCGCGGATGGTGACAACAACATTGGAATTCCAACTTTCGATTATCTAAGTGTGCTCTGAGTTATTTTTTTATGTTTATCTTTGTTAAAATTAAGCAGTTTGTTAAACAGTGCTTTCCAATATCCACTCAGAGCTCGAAAATGTTGCTTTGCCGCTGTCCATGTCCGAATTGTCCGACTGAATAAGTATGCCGTTCATTGACATGCTCCTTTTGGACCATAGCCCACCAGTGTTCTGGGAGTTAACGTAACAGTGATATTCTAATACTTCTCCATTCAAAGAGTACCTTCGCTTCGCTCTTGATGTTTCCGCCGGCAACGTTAGAAATTTACTTGGCCTTGACTGCGCTCTTTTATACGTCGGACCTTCCTTGACCAAGCCAGGGGTCTGACTAGATAACCGCAGGGCAGTTGAATTGTTTCTATTCGTATTTTGGGATTCCATATTTAAAACCGTCTCTGTTTGACAATCCATAGGTTTTAGTACCGATTTCCTCTTCTGCTTAAGTGACCCAGAAGTACTTGAAGTCCAACCATGAGGCATCGCAGAGGTAGCAGCTGGGGCATCTTGGCCGGAGCAAGTGTCTGAGAACTGTGCCCCACTCTCACCCATAGATTTGCAACACTGTGGGCTTTCTTCGTGTTCTACAACCTGCTTGGAGGCCGATGGTGGCATTGATGCACCGCAGCCTTGATTTTGAGATCCGTTTGTCTGAGAATACACGTTACTTACTTTTGTTGCCTTATGGTTCCCATTGCCGTTACACACCTTATACCTGATCATAAGAATAATTATAAAAACCAATACAGATGCAACGATAATGCCACCTATTATAATGATCATGGTGCCACCTAGAAACTGGGACTGCATAAAATGACAACGGACATAATCTTGTTCCGTTGTAAACTGGATGCATCCTACAACTCTGGTCGCGGTAAGGGAGGTGATGCCGTCATCGTAAATTGCGAGGACACACAAATCATAGACCGTTCCAGATGCCAGATTATTAACACGGAATGTCTTGCTCGTTGGCGGAATCATTCTGAGAAAAGACAAAAACATTTGTTAACCCAAAAAGTAAGGAGAGAAATTCGGCTCTACCTGAAGTATGACCGTTTGGCCCCAAAACACGGATTTAAATTAATTGGCGCCATCACTGATGACTTTAATTACGTTGTGAAGAACCCCTGATAAGAAATCAGTTATGACAGATTGGTTTTGCAAGGTGCGACTAATGCTTCAGTTACCTTCTAAATCAATCCACTTAACACGTACAACACCTCTGCTGCCGTTTTAAACCTTGGGGAAAAAAAACAGACCCGATATAACGTTTCCTCTTGAAAAACACTTATCACACGTAATCCTAAGAAACATTTCTTGCATAAGACGCAGGATCAGGCATTAAGGTCCCAACAGATAATGTTTACAAAAGAAAGCATGCCATTATCTTGAACATGTAAGAAGCATGATGTTGTTGACCTTAATGGGTTCATGGGTAATGCACAATATATATATACTGGCTGTTGAGATTAGAATGTTGGAGATGTCAGAGCTAATGGTTTAGTTCTAGAGCACAGAGGATTAACTACAGTAAACAGGTACCTGAGACCCCATGACTTATTGTATTCAAAAATGTGTATCACAAACATAAAGGAATTGGATAATTCGAGACAAATCAGCTTTTGCTTCCTATTGATTACTTTTGAAACCAGTGATGCCTTTTCGAGCCTTCACGGACCACAATAAAGATGTCATTAAAGCAGAGTGCCAGATATTTCGGTTTCTAATGCATCCTAAAAAGAAAACTGCTAGAAGGAAATAGTTTTTTTTTACTTCCTTAAAGGGTCTTTCGTACCATCATATCCACTTTACTGCATTTAATAAATGAGTAGAGTGAAGAACCATGTCTGATCTTCACTAGTAGTCCCGCTAAATTTTTGTATGTTGCTATTTATGTTATATTGGGATATTATATTATTTTCCTTGAATTTGCATGCCCTCGTCTGAAACTCATAAAACCTGAAGTTGCTGGCAGCTGCAGGCAACTCACAGGTTAGCAAAGCTGCAAGTTGTTTTGCGAGTGTCAACATGCAACTGAAATAATGTCTGGTCACTCGAGTTAGCCCATAACATAATTGACCTCTTGATTATCTTCCTAATAATTAGACCCAAAATTGTGTTCTGTGGACCTGGAACGTCTGCTCCTTCTTATGGAGGCACAAATAAATGGGGTCCATAAAAATGGGCGGTTTGGATTAGGCTGCAATAGGAAGAAAATGTTGGATGAACCCAACACTACACACCAAACTGAGAAAGTAAGCCACTACCTCGAAGACCTGTCAAGTAGTTTTCAACTGAAGGGGAAATCCAGAGAGATGCCAGCTATGCTAAATTGTAAGCATAGCCACTTAGTCGCACATCACAATGATAAACTACTCTGTACCCAAAGACACGCATAAGAATAAATTAGTGTCTGGCGTACAAGGATATTTGTACACTGTTATCAGAATGTCAGACCCTGAATTAATAAACGCAATTTGCTAAAGGCACATAGAACCCACAATAAGAAATGGCATTCATACAACATGTGCTTAACCCCTTAAGGACAATGGGCGGTGCCTAAACCCATTGAAAACAATGCATTTTGAGCCGTACATGTACAGGCTTTGTCATTAAGGGGTTAAGTATTAATTTTTATTGGTTTACTTAATTAAAGCAAAGGCAGGTTGGCACACTTATGCCAACATTGCACATCAATGGGTTTTTTTTAGCAACGCGGCGCATGGCTTACCACCACCTCACTGTTAAAGACAAAAAGGTGATAGAAACAGATGTTGGATTACCTGATGGTCTTTACCCAAGGCCAAGTAGCAGCCCAGGCCAAAACTATCAACGGAGAATAATTTAATGTAACAATGGTCAGAATACCTTATCTCAAACACGAAATAATCACATTTTCTTCTGAAATCTGTAAAATCTATGAAATGACACTGACTATATTCACTTTATTTAATTGTCCACTGGCTAGGAATGGGTAATCTGTCTAAAATTCCTGCTGGAAATGTTTTTTGGGTTTTTTTTTAACTAACTTTGAAATGATTAAAGCCAACTTTAGGTTATACTTTATGTGATGCAGGTTTTATTTAGGACAGCAGTATAGGCATGTCTCAGCTTTATAAGAACCGTGCTCCAAACAGCCATACAAAGTAAGGTTCTCTTGCTGACGCATGTGATCGTTTTAATAATGTTAATTTCGAGTGACTTGTGACTAATGGATTATTGATTTCTGCACGCAGCCATTACAAACCAAGTGGCTAGTGGTCGAATGTATAACATTCTGGCATGTATTTTCTTATTACCCGTCAAGGTAGGCTTGCTTCCGAAGATCTCAACAGAGTCATCAGAAGGCCAGGCCAACAACCTCTCCTTCTAACTGTCTCTGTCAGCTTAGAACTGGTAACGGTGGCTCCAAACGACAGTAGGTAGACTATGCTGTCTTCAGAGTCTCCGCAGAAGCGGTAAACATTGGAATGGAGGACATCCCAAAGTGTCCTCATGCTCATGAAGGACCATTGTTTTGAAGACAGCATAGAACATCCTTTGTCGTGAACTATTTGGTTTTAAGTAAATGCTAATTTCTTTATGATTAATCCATGATGTGGTCAGTTCAACATGTGTCCAAAAAAGGTCACTGGTAGAATTACAATCTTACCTATAAACGAGGGAATCGTCATATGTGCCGTTGTACTGTATCTGAAACATACGTATTCCAGGTATGTTTCTTTGAAAGTTAAATTTAATAAGTGCAGTCGACGAAGTAGCCTCAGCCACTACAACTTTCTTATCTTGGCTAATTTTTGTATCCCCATTGCTGGTGCTTGCGTTGGAACCAGATTTAGTAGACGTGGAGATGTCTGAAGACCCCGGGTCCGGCTCCTGGATGTGATTTGTGCTGTTAACCAGGTGAGGAAGTTTGATAATGTGAAGGTCTGTGGTTTTTGTGGTCTCTCCTGCAGGATTAGAAGCAATACACGCGAAAGAACCTGTATCCTTTACAGTTGTTATATGAATGTCAAGGGTTCCGTTGTCGTAAACGAGAATTCTGGTTCCATTAGAAATCAATTTCCCTTCGGGTGATATCCAGTGAATGGCAGGCTCTGGGTCTCCAAGTGCTTTGCATCTTAAAACGGCCCTTTGACCTTCAAGTACCCTTAGCTCTTGTGTGTATCTAGTAATCAGCGGCGGCTCACACAGAAACTCTTCTTCTGTGATGGACCAGAAATAGCGGCCAGATAGAAGTGGAGGTGATGCACATGTCTCCAAATCATCTTCTCTCAAGAGACGCCTCAGCCACAATAACTCACAATTGCAATGCAATGGGTTTCCGCCAAAACTTAACGCAAATGTGGTGGGGCTGATTATTCCTGAGGTTGCCAACACTTGCGCTCTCTGAAAGAGAGGGTCGGGTGGTAACTTTTGCAATTTATTAGATGTCACATCCAATCTATTCAGCTTGTGCAGGTGTGAGAAGGTTCCTTTTGGAATGTGCTCGATCATGTTGTGATCCAAACTCAGAGTGTGCAAACTGACCATCTTCTCAATTGCGTCCCAAGGGATCGTTTCCAGATTATTGTAGGACAGATCGAGTTCCTCTAGAGCTAGCACATCGTCAAAGGCTGTCGAGGAAATTAACGTTAGTTGGTTGTTGTTGAGTATCAAGTGGTGGAGGTTCGAGAGGCCGCTAAACATTTCATTGGTGACTCTAGTCAATCGGTTGCTGTTTAAATGCAAAGCCCGCAGGTTCCGCAAGTCGGCAAACGCGTGAGGTGTAATGTAACTTATGGTGTTCCTTGACAGCGTTAGGTCCACCAAGCTTGTCATGTTCGCAAAATCCTTCCTCTTAATGGTTGTAACAAAGTTATCAGCCAAGCGTAGCTCAACCGTCTTTCTATTGATGTTTGGTGGAATAAACAACAACCCTTTCTTGTCACAAAGGGTTGCGAGATTTGGAGATAAGTTTTGACAGGTACAACGCTTTGGACAGATCTCAGCTCTCACTGCCATGCCAATGAAAAGCACATAACAGAACAGTTTTTCCATTGTAGATTAGGTTGAAAAGCCTAAAAGAAGAAAAAAAAAAGGAATTTAGAATTTATTTTTTTTCAATTGGATTTTTTTTGGTTACAATTGTTTTGCTTGATCATTGAAACGTAACAATTATCCGACTCATATATTTGGTATCATTAATTAAGACATTTAACTCTAGAAAATACATTGATGTGTTATTTCTATATGACATGCAAAACATTAAGCTCTATTCTGTCTATAAATATGATTCCCTGTTGGGGAGTTTTATTCTTTATCCTTAGTTGACAGGAATTGGTGTCAATTGTGTTAAGACTTAGTTGAACACAAATATATGGCATTTTTCCTTATTTTTTAACATTTTATTATAACCATATGCAGGGCTGGACTTAGGCAAACATTTTAAGCCACCAACCCACGTTATGTAATTATTTGGTTAATGAGGGTGAGAAAATGTATGTGATGGAACTTGTCCACTAAGGTAATTGTATGTTGTCCAAGCTTAAAAAAAGAAAGGGAAAAACCACCTAATAATAATAATAATAATAATAATAAAAATAAAAAATTAACTAATAAAATATATACTATATACTCATATAATTAAAAAAATTAGCTATATATACATATAATATTATTTTATAATAATTAATACATAAAAAATAGTAAATAAAAAAATATATCATAATTAAAAAATTATACTCATATATATATTATCTTTATATATTATTAAATATATATATTCTTTTATATTATTCTTCAGTTAATATTTTTTATATTATTTCTTGTATTATTTTTGCTAATATATATATTGTGGCAAGGTAACTGAGTCTGTGTACATCAGTAGCAGGTTAGAGCGCTCATTATTCCCAGCATGAGGGGGTTAATTACTGGGAGGTCGGCAGGTGGAGCTAATTTACCTGCACTCAGGTGTTTAAAGGGCGGTCGTTACAGGCATTAGTTGTCTGAGAACAGAGAGAGAGAGGCAGTCAAGCCAGAGGCTCTCAGACTTTATAAAGGTCCGGCCCAGAGATACTGTGTTGTACTGTTACTATTACTTTTATGACTGGGACTGGGTTAGCTGGCCGGTTAGTTAGTGAGGTTAAGAACCTTGTATAGTTAGTCTCCAAGATGGAGTAGGATTTGTTTTTGTTTTGGTTTATTTATTTAACCCCGTGAAGTGCAACACTGTGGACCTTACAGCAAGCTGAAAATAAACTACATTGTGCTTTTATTCCGCTGGTGTCTGGAGTTTCTTGTTTTGATCGGGCCATCCTGCCACAATATATATATAGTGTTTTATGTTCCAATGGTTATATCTATTATTCATAAATGTTTTATGCATTTTTCTTTTCCCAATATGGGCAGCAAAAAAACACATTTAAAGCGTATCTCGTAAAAGTGTCTTCTATAAGAAAAACGTTTCTCAGAGAACTGCGTGACAGCTCTGCCGTACATAGCGAGAAAATTCTCATTGGAAATTTAGATAGAAATTATCAACAGCGAAGCTTGAATGAGTTGCCTGCAGGAACTGTGTTCAAGCCAATTAAATCATTATTCCTAATGGGGTTCAATTATATTGTGAGTTGTCCACTACAGAAATTTAAATCAGCATAATGCCATTCTCTATATGAACTAAATTTCCATCGTGTGATAATTCCAGGGAAACATATATTTGTCTATCAAAGTAGAAACGAACGCAAATGGGTTTAGAAACAGATGCGTTATTGGCGTATTGCCACGTTTGGATTTTAACTAAATATATTGTAGTGTGAAGCTCTATAAATGCATTATTACAAATATAAATACAAATTACAATATAATACTATATATATATATATATATATATATATTTGTGTATGGAATTTAATTTATATATAATTAATGGAACAGGAATCAAAGTGAAAGAAAATCATATATAGATTATTATTAATTATTATTATTATTATATATTATTATATTCATCCAAATACAGGTGGGGGATACTAGATCCATTCCTGGACGGGAAGTGAATTGTAATGAGGACTGCTTAGTCATCCCAGACTGGATGCTTGCCATTATAATTATATTCTTTAAATAATAATAATAAATAATATATATATATATTTTACATATATATATATATATATATTAATATATATTTATATATATTTTTATATATATGACTAAGCAGTGTTGGTCCAAATATAAAATTCACTCCCTCCAGAATGTCGTATCTCGTATCCTCCCCCTGGATATTTGGATAATAATATTTGTTTCCAGAATACTCCAGAACATATAAAGTGGAAAAATGTAGGTTAATGGGTACCGTATATTCCGGCGTATAAGACGACTTTTTAACCCCAAAAAATCTTCTTAAAAGTGGGGGGTCGTCTTATACGCCGGGTACTTACCAAGCCGGAGGTTCCCACGAAGCCACCAATCTCTCTAATCACTACGCGCCGGCTATTGATGCCGAGCGCAGGGATGCCGTCA
>VKOC01000008.1:21497193-21507358 GCA_009364415.1 Spea multiplicata
GAGCAAGCAGATGCCGTAGCACTATTAAGATTATAAAATTTACATGAAACAGAAATCATACTAGGACAGAAGGAGAAGAGGACTTATAAGCTTACAATCTATTTTGAACACGGAAGAGAGGGTGGGATATTTTATGAGCATATTGTCCATAATTTGATGCAAAATGGCGAGGTTCTTTTTCAGAATTTCGTTCAAACATCCTATAATAAATCATGATCCTAACGCACTGAATTTGCAATTTTTTTCTTCAAATAGGAAAAGGTCTTGTTATCCGTTCTTTGAACTACACACTTCAATGCGCTCTCTGCCCAATTGTGAATGTTTTCATCAAATCCTTCCAACCTATTTCTTGTACAACGAGATTATAAACGGGAGCCGACATGATTTTACGAGCCATAGGTCAAACCAAACAAGCCGACCGGAAAACCCATTTAGGCTGCCATTTTGGAGCCCGCTGTACAATTCAAGCTGAGCTCCTAGATGTTCGTGTTCCCTGTTGCTACAATGTTACCCAGTAATGTATATTTACATAAAGAAAATCATTTCGCGTTCTGTGAATACAAACCCCAAGCTGTTTTATTTTCGTTATCGAGTCAGGTAAAATATATTTTCTTTAGCTGCGCAGAGTTTCGAGGTTTCAAATGAACGGGGTCGGTGTTGTTGCTACTTTTGTGATACTGTGATTTGTTGCTAAGGCAACCATTATTATACTCAAAAATAATGCAGCGAGGCATTTTGCATCGTATATTTTACAAACCTTTAACGGCAGGGGGGAACAAGCTGCATTGACTTAAATATTGAATATTTCTATAGCGAACGATCCAATACATTGGAGTTGGAGATATTGAGTTGGAATGCGCTACCAATACCTAAATAGAAAAGTATCTTAACATATATACTCCATACCATGAAACTGACTCTACATTTTATGTAGCCAGTGTTCCCCTATAATGCCAGTGAGAAAGTTGGTACGAAAGACATAAACTAGAAAATAGATATAGGAAAACTGAACTGGCCAAAGCATCTTGGAGTCTCCCAACCTACAACAAGAGGTATATCAGTTGATATTAGAGGCTCAGATATCCATGGATAGTTTCCATATTGTGCTCACAGGGTGGTATGGCCATTGGTTTAGGAAGGAACGGTTCCAGCCTTAAGAGTCTGTAGGCTTCCAGCTACAGGAGACCAGAGGAGATCAGGAGATCTAAGGAATAGGCCACCACCAAAGGCCACAACATCCGACAACTAAGGTTAATTATGACCTGTCGTAATTATACTTTTACATGGATTTCCTGGTAGAATGGAGTCTTAACCAATATACACAATTAACGTTTATGCCAAGCGGAAGGGACTCCACCAGGGTCTAGGAAGTCACATAAGTTACCTGGAGTGCCAATTCAATTTTTTCATTATTTATTGGGAAAAGCATTGATACAAAACTCAGAAAAAATAGGGTAAAGATGACTGCGGCTAGGAAAAATGTCTGTCTCAAAATGGAACATTGGGTTAGCAACATCATCAATAGAAGTAAAAGTACCAAAAGCGGCCAAAGCATGCCCAACTTAATATATGGAGTCCATAGCATACTAATGTAATACTGTGTGCAGAGATTGGAAGCAGAAGGCAATGTTTTAGTGCTAAATGCATGGAATTCATAATTTATGGCTGTTATATGATTGAACATGACATAAATGTGAAACCATCTATGACCAGCACTTGTATGAAACAATTCATTTGATACATTACAACCAGTTATAGATTTTATCACTGACATATCATAATTGTTTCAATCCACAATAAAGTTATGTAATCCAGAACATCATAAATCATCGTACCTGCCCCAAGTTAGAGAAAATGACAAAATTAAACATTAATCGTGATACATTAAAATAGACATATTTTGCATAAAAAATGGGAAATAAATGGATAAATTCTCCTAAGCAGTAATTCATTGAGAAGTAGCAGTCTGTTAGCAGAGAATTCCTAAAGGGCAGAACATGGGTCTTCGCTACTGGGATATCGTTGAGACAAGCCATTGGCCATTCTTCATATTACATCATGAACCTCATATAGATTCCTTAATCAGAACATGAGATGATTGTCTGGTGGTGGAGATAATATCATTATGATATCATACATACCTTGACCTATACAATTACCATTTGACCCATACAGTCTCCCCACAATAGGAGCAGTATTCACAGATTTGTTATAAAAAATAAAATTGAGTTTCATTAAAAACACCTCTTGTAACCGTAAAAAAAAAAAGTGTTTTTTTTATTTGATTCATTATAATAGATTAGATTTGTTCTTTGGTTTGAAACTCTTTAAGATTCACCAGCAGCGAGAGGCACCTTCAAGCCAAGCATGGCAGCCATTTGTTTAATATCTAAAGGAGCAAATCTTTTTTTCGCTCTGCGCTGGCATCAACATATTCCTGCTCGGTTCCAAACATGATAATTTACCTGAGTATCAGAGCAGTGCGGTAAAGAGAGTGTAACATTAATCAATGTAGAGAGGATCAGAGACGGGGGGAAAGTATGGTTGGCATTATACGATGCAGCGATAGCCAAAATCAGAAGCAAAGCAAATACCTCTTTTTAACTGTAATAAGTTTTGGTATTTGGTAAAAAAAAATATATGTAGAAGACCTTATACCTACATAACAATGCTTGCTTTCAGTAAAAGCATAGGTGTCAATAGGTTTGAAGTAGTACTTGAGAATGCCATATCAGTAGGAAAGGAGATATTGATAAGAGGATGTAGGAACTTTAAGAATACGAAAGGCATAAGCCAAAATTTAAAAAAACATAAATTTTACATAAAAGAGACCAATTTAATATAAAATAAGTTAATAGGGTATGGAAACAGTTAAATAGTTTACAAACTTTCTCCATGTTTGGGTTGTTAAGGTCCAGCCATCATAAAAATATTGAAGATTTCCTCTTGTGCACACTTGGAGAGCCTCTTGGTGTGACCTGGAGTCTCCGGGTGAAGCGCTGCATCCCTCTCTTCAGGCAGGGCGAGAGGTTTTTAGCCATGCCTATTCCTTACTCACTTTCTTGCCTACCTGGGCTAGCCTTACACCTGTGAGGAGCTAGTCCAACCCAACGCCAGACCAGCCCTGGCTGCATCAAGACCTATTGGAATGGTTCTAGCGGACAGAGATATTATGGAAAACATGGAGACATTCCAAGATCATAATTTGGTGCCAGAGATTTCTTTTCACTAATTGAATGTGTGTGTGAATGAAGAAAGAATACTAGACAGAGATTGGTGGATTCTACAAGCATTCCATGTTTCGGCTTTGTACATTTCTTGAAAGTTCTTTCTATTTATAAAAGCTTTTTTTTTTTTTTTAGTTTGACAGGGATAAAAAAAAGCAAATCGTTATGGCGAAAAAAAAAAAAGAAAGCATTCCAAGATCTAAGCAAAGAAGGGTCATTAATGGTATCCCTAGAGGTCTGTGCTTTCCGATACTGTACATTAATGATGTTAAATCCACTGTAACTGAAAAAGCTTATTGCATCTGCTGATGACTCAAAATTAACTGTAAAATGTCGACACAGCACAAGGAAGAAAATAGCTACAGGGGAGCAGCGAGACTGAAGTTATGATTGCGGCCTGAACAGATGTCAGAAGTCAAATAAGCATAAGTAAGAGGATTGAAAGGATGCTTATAACCTCAAACACATCGTCTTTGTTACAAATGCTTGGTGCATATTAAAGGTCATGAAAGGAGTATACATCTTACTGATAAACCCATCAACCTTGGGTATATGAATTAAAGCCTCCAAACTGGGTGTTTCATTAGAATGTTACATGGACACACACTAAGTGTCATGGCGTCTCTAGAGGTCACAAAGGCAAAGATTCAAATTGATGATCATATTGTTGATATTTCAGACAATAGAGCATTAGTGGCACCCAGAGCTGGACGAGACCCTAAAATATGCCCTGGAATTGAAAACACATCCATCCACAGGTTAACAGGTTATATACTCTCTGCACATGATAGTTGGCCTAGGAAAAGTGGCCATTTGGGTCGTTGTCCTCTATGCCCTGTGGCAAGGTCTGTTGATAATATACAAGCAGCTACTTGGGACTTCTGTCGAGCCTCCATCTGTAGTTCGATGAGGAAAGACCTATGAAGTTGACCTTAGTTTACAGAAGAGGTGTTCTGGTATAGTACAAATATGCATATGTCTAGTAGAAGCAGCCATTTTGAATTTTTCATGACACTAACATAATGTTCAATAAACTTAAGTTATTGGCTATGTTTTTTTTTAATAATAATAATACTCCACTCAATTGTACTTCTCATTCTAAGAGGGTAAACCCAGGAATGTGTTGCTTCTTGTGTATGAATGACTTCTTCATGTTGAAAAACTTCTTCATGACTTCTTCATGTTTTGCATGCTAGCCTTGGAGTGGACCAAATAGTCTCGGCTAAAATCTCGAAGGCAAAATAACCTAACGGGGAGAAAAAAATTATGCAACTCTAGAGAACAAGAAGTTAAGATGGCCGCTCCCTTGGTATACATAGACAAGGTGGGTTTTTAACCTTGAAAGGCGACAGATCCAATTTAAGTTGCTTATAGGATAACCATTTGCTCTTCAGGTGCTTTTATTATGCACATGTGCCATATATCTCATCTTTCAGTTGTCATGGCAATCATTAGTTAACAGACAAGGGTTCTGTATGGGATTAAGATGGGATTTGTAAATTTGATATTATTATATATTTATCTTGGAAGATAAATATTTACCGCCTTGATGAACAGCAATAGATTTCACGGAAGGATTAATGTTTTCCTCTTTCATCAACAATATAATTATCTCTCAATTATACAGTAGTTATTCTGTGTACTGCATGTTTTATGGTTTCAAACAAACATGAAACAAACAGTAATTTGAGTTTATCCGTGCATGTGTAGTTATTATTACATGCATTTCTTATTCACTAGTATGTAGTAATCTGAAAGATATGCGGAGGTTTTGTTAACAGGTTAAGAAGTTTACATAAACATCTGTATGTAGAATAATTGAACGGGGCCTTAAAAAAAAGAGTATTGCGGGAAAATGGCGTATGCCCTTGGGTGCTGCTCAAGACTCGACCCAGAGCAGTGGTCCTAGCCGACCGCTCTACTGCCGGCATCCTGATTGGATAAAAAGGCACTGTGCACTCTGGTGTGCCGGCATATGATGTCATATCTCGACTCATGCTGCGCCTTTGAATGCAGCCTATGGAGGTGATGCTGAGCTTGCACATAGTAGACTGGTTTGGGGAGATTGAAGAACTTCTCTGTAACTAGCCCCTTGTGCAGCTGGACATTATGTGGTATTCAAAGGCTACTCTGTTTAAACTGAGTTTTCCCATTTAATTTAGAAAACCTAATCAACACCCGAGGATATGCTTGGGCATTGCTATGGCAGTTGGAACAAACAGGGTTATAATACAACTTGTGTCGTGCTTTGTCCATATTATGATGTATCATTGGCATTAATTGATGTTTGTGCACCACTAAATATGCAGGTCCATCCTGACATTAACTGAATCCAACCATGACCCTCAATACAGGATTTGAGCCACATACCTTAGAAAGTTTTACACTAGATCCACATTATGTTTTTCAATTAACATCAAGGGTGGACTGGCAATAGGGATCCGGAAAGGGACCATAACGGGTTATTGTGCGTTTTACTTGCAACTCCACTTACAGCCACCAGGGGGGTCTAGAGTAAAAATGAGTCTTTGGCAGAATCCTTTTTGTGCTATGTTGATGTCTTGATATATTATTTCTCTGTTAAACTCCAACGAATGGAATAAGATAAGTATACATTGGGGACTTTGCTTCCTTGTGTACATCAGACTCCTTTATTGTTGGGCCACCTGTCTTTGACCAAATATTGTTAGAACAGCATATCATTGAGTATTACCTATTAATCTACATTCATTCGCACTTCCCCCAAATTGTTCTTGCACTTAAGCAAATCCTACCTCCATACATACATATAAGGAACCTGAAAGTAGATGAGTTGTACCCTATGATCTCTTTAAGTTGAATTCACTATGCTTCTGCCTTGGTAGGCAATGATTTTACATTCAGAATTTTATATTCATTCTCCACCATTCCAAGAGTGAGCCTATAGGCATTTCTGAAAACGAATGCTAATGATTTACTTTTCTTCTCCTATTAAACACATGTAAATAATGTAGAATGACAGGCAACGTTAAATTTTCAATGTCATGATAATGTACTACTATCAGATTAAAAATTATTAAAGGGAGTTTATTTGAAACAAAATTAGATAAAATCAGTCAATTCCGACTGGCATTACAGTGCGGGGGGGGGGGGGTATTACTGTATACAGGGATTTTTACCATTAAAATTCAAATTTGAATTGACGGATTAATTACTCTTTCGGTGCTTTTGATCAGCAAACCATTCTAGTTGAAATTAGGTTGCGTTTCTTTGGTCAGGCTAGAACATAAGAGGGCATCTGGGACATAAAGAATATTGTTTTATTCTCTTACATAAAACTGTGTTTTTTCAGGGTCCATCTGAAGTATGTATAAGATTTTCTATTCTATTTTTTTTGTGCCACATAAATAAATTCCACAGTTAAAAGACAAAGCAAACCTATGAAATGTAATAAGCTTTCTACATGACTTACAGACGCAGCGTTTCGATATGTGCTTTGCTTTTGAAGTGTGTTCCATTTTACAGTTCCCTCTTCTATTAGTTTTTATTATTTTTTTTTTTTGCTCCTTTTGAATGTTACGCCAGAACTTCAGCGGCTGTCAGGCAACAGTCTACGCGGGCGAAAGCAGCTGATTATTATTCTTAGGTCAGTCTCTGGTGCTCGGGTGCAGCTGAACCACAATTGTTCTGCCACAGTTCACCCATAACAAATCAAAGTGCACGGGAATCGCAACGGGGACTGACCGCGGGGGAAAAAGCCACCGCTTGACAAACGTTGCAAGTCTTATGCGGGAATTGCACGGCTTTCGCAAAAAAAAAAGTCACAGAGCGGAGTCGCTGAATAGTAAAGCAGAAAGAGTTGTAACGCTGCAGGGAAACAGAGCTGAATTTTCCGTCGGAAACATGATTTTTAATAAAGATTTGACTTGCGTTTACAAACCTTTTCATATTAATTGCCATAACATTGCTCAAGAATTATAATTTAATATTGTTGCTATTAATGTACTAGGCATGTTAAGATGTTATTAGATGTTTAATGGTATGTGATTCGGTGTATGATGAGTTTAACCCCTTAATGACAAAGCCTTAACATGTATGGGCTCAAAATGCATTGTTTTCAATGGGTTTAGGGACCGCCCATTGTCCTTAAAGGGTTAATTTTAACGATAGGGTGGTAGATAAGTGGAACAGCCTCAAAGCAGAAGTCTGATACTCATACTCCTCCATTCCCTACCATCAAATCATCCTCTCCCAAGCAGTCCCTCTCCATCCATCTCATTCTACATCAACGTCCTAATGGATTATAAGCTCACAAGAGCCGAGCCGTCTCCTCCTTCTGGACCAGTATGTCTCAACACGTCATAAGGTTATCGACAGTTCCGTATGTTGCCGATGTCATTGTTAAAGTACCCAACTTATTGGATGAATATGTAAATATATAAAAATAAATGTGATATTATGAATATTAGGTTTATCAGAGTAACTAAATCTATCAAACAGCTGTTAAAAATGTATAATTTCATATGATCACTTCTGTTGGTCTTGGAAAAGTGAAAGCTCTTAAAGGCTAATATATGTCGATTCGCAAGGTGGTTTGAGATTTTAGGAGCAAAAAATGTTTCCAGCGTCAACACAAGTGACAAATTTCATTACATACAGACTGAGTATCTTAATAGAACTTGGAGTCTTCCATGGTTCCAACGTGCAGTAGATGCCATGCATAGAACAGGCCCTCTTTTCCAGTTTGATTAAAGGTTTCCTGCAAAGTGAAGATGGATTTTAATAAAAATAAGGCATGATTTATTACCGTCGAATTCAAGTGGATTGGAAACGCTCATCAACAGCTCGAAACACATTGAAAGGCTAAGAAGGTGTTTAAGTTCAGGGACATCTGTTGCTTCAATGGTCCATTTAATTGACTTCTAAATTAATACAAATAGCCAAATGTGGAAAGATCAAAGCAGCTTTTTTTTTTTTAGATTATTTCTAAAAGCTTTTTTTGAGTCATCACATAAATAAGAGATAATAACCCTAAGGTTACAGTTATTAAGTATTTCTATAGAGTGTTTTGTGCCATACTGGTTCCTAACTCGTCTTCTCAAGGACGCCAGGAACCTTTTTAGCTCCTCCGTTTTTTCCGACGCTTCTACATGTGATGATTAAAAAGAACAATATGTTTATGTATAAATGTGTCAATGGAGTTATGTACACAGGTTGAAAAAAATGATCTTTTCACCATAGCAACCAATAGAGTTTTCCCATGAGCAGGAACATTCATGAAGTCGTTATGGGGGATTTGACCAGTTTTTGGCTGTTGATGTGTCATATTCATTTTGTTCTATGACCCCACAGAGCCCCCAACTTCCCAGATATAGCTCAATTGTCCATTAAAGTACCAGGAGACACAAGAAATCAGGGGTCCCTAGGCATGTGCGTAATCCAGCACCACATATATGTCATAAAAAGTACATTTGACCAAAAAGATGCGATTATTTACTTAATCTTAACCTAATAATGTTTTACTTTTTTCTAATTGTTGATCAGGACTCATGTTCTTGACAGTTGCAGGGCCATATTTACCTTCAGCGGTACCCTAGGCCCAACCCAGGGCACCGCACCAGCCACCCCTTCCGCATTGTCCTCCATACTAATGAGCTTCAGGATGATGTCATGTTTTAAGGACACACAGCAGTGTAAGGAAATTATCTTTTGAGGCTATGTAGAAGGGTTGGTTGGTGAAATCAATGTTCTCCGTTGTAACCTTCCCATTCAGCAGTGGTGCTAAAGAGGGCCTCATCATCCAAAAGTGAAGTTGGCTCCCTGTGAGGCGGGAGATGGGCTGCCGTGCCCCTTGGACTTGTCGCCCCACTCTTGCCAACTACAGTAACTGAATAGAACTGTATAGATATAAAATGTAAATGCCATGGTGGCACCTCCAGGTAGACTTTCATAAAGTACTGGATAATCATACCCAATATTTGTATTGTGTTTGGCCAAGACAGTTTGTTTGTCAGGTTGTTCTGTGATTCACTCATTGTTTTCATAGTAACATGATGCTCATCATCTGTTGTTCTTGAAGCTACAGATACATGTCAGCAAACAAACAAATCAATGGGAGAAAAAAAAACCCAGTGGTTATAACTAAATTAAAGATAATTGTCTTTGGTAAGGAAACAATGTGAGTCATTTTTTTTTCGTTTGAAAACATCTACAAAAATAAATTAACTGTAAGATAACATGTAAAAACACTCCTGCAATACTCATGTATCTTGTGAACGCATATCTTTACACGTTTCGATTTTTAAGGCATTCGAGCAAAACGTACGTTTTTTTTGGTTAAATCAACACATATATTTACTGTGAAATCCGGAAAAGCACAGAAATAACAACTAAATCATGAACTCACTAAATGTACTAGGGACAGTCACGAAGCGGTGGAGGGGTGTCTCCTGCATTAAAAGCAGATCAGGCACTGTATTCAAAAATTCAAGTGGTCAGTCAAGTTAAGGTTTAACTCAACTGAATAGACCCTGCCCAAAGACATGTGCCCATACATATTAACATTCACTAAAATGTGAGTTGTTTGTGAGGGCATACGAGTGACTGTGAGCTGAAATTTTGCAATTTTCAGGTTAGGGCAGGAGAGTTCAATGATAACTCACATGTCCTCCCCTGAAACTTACAAAATGACATGCCCTCCATGTAACAATACAAGATAAAAAGAAAAACTTAAAATAATTCATAATAAATAAATGAAATAAGAGTTCCTAGCATGTCCTAGTAACCAATGGGGGATAATGATCACACCTCCTCTTTCCTTACTCTATGGATAATGGAGCAAAGTTCAACCTAAAGAGGACAGCTCATATGTACCTCCAAATCGCCCATATAATTTCGACTCATAAAAAACCTCATTGCATTGTTTGTCTGTGGGCCCTTGCGGAAAGACTTAAAGGATT
>VKOC01000008.1:21507458-21519606 GCA_009364415.1 Spea multiplicata
CGCCCCTCTACAATCCACCATGACCACTGCTGCCTGTCAAAATCCTGACTTTTACCTTCAAAGCCCTTCACAGAGCTTCCATTACTCCCAAAATCCGCTGCTGGAGCCCATTGTGCCAGATGGCCGGTCCGAGCCTGGAGGCCTGTTACCTCTAAGACAATTTGCTTTGCCCCAAAATTATAATGAAAATCAAACAATATCGATTTGCTCACTATCGCTTCTGAGATGACTTGACCATTTGAAGACCAACAAAAATGACTAACTTTTTAATGAACAATGATATGGGATTACAGTATAGTTTTCTATACGTGCTAACGGCTGTACACCATGATACTGGTAAACCTTTACGTGACCGAGTTGCGTGCACATGGCACTCGTGATGGATGCCAAGAACTTTAAAGTCATCAACACCGCAGACTTAAAGTGCTGATGCTGCGTTTTTTTAGTGGAAGGTAGAAGGAGACTTTAAGGAATGATTGATTAGTCTATTACACTCAAGTTTAACCTCCTTTGGTCCCAATGGTATAAAGTGGTCCTCACTGGAAACGCTTTGTCAAGTCGAAAAATGGGTTTCTCTTTTTTTTCTTTTTTTTCTTTGTTTCATTCACATGGATACGCAGTGAGACCATGTACACGAGTGCATCCAAATACAGTTCTTCTTCAATGTACGTTGTGACGAAGAAGTATACGTCAATCATTCTTCAAACAGTTATACTACGTCTAATTTGACGTAGTTTGATTTAGAAGTTTGATCTAGAATTATCTTTTTCTAAATATGTATCGTGTCTTTAGGAGGACACATTTAGCATTTAAATAATTCTTCAAAAAAAAAAACACGCAGAGCCAGCAAATAAAACTAGACAATGTATATATGTCTCAATGCAATTATTATGCATCATTATGAAATTAGCAGAGTTAAAGACGTAACGACGGGTAGCGGGGTGATAATGCTTGGAAGAAGGGCATGGATTCTGGGTAATGTTATGACAATAGCTATAAAATAAGGAAGTTTTGCTTTACTGAGAGGGTGGTAGATAAGCGGAGCAACCTCCAAGCAGACGTGGTAGTAAGGGAATGCAAACCATGCGTGGGATAGGTAGGCATATGGCTCCTAAAGACGAGACCAAGGACTGATGGGGGGCGAATAGGTCTGATCTCTGTTTCAATAATAAAATATAACAATAATAATAGACAAACCACTTGATTTTACATAAATTTTCTTTTTTGAAGGGAAAAAAAGATAGGCTAGACACCAATATGCAAAATAATTGTATGTTTTGATAGTAGTAAATCACACTCTTAGTTGAGGTTGCATTTTTTTTTTTTGGCGAAGAATTCCACTTTATCAACAGATATGCATAATAAAAATATCATCTTATTTTCATGATTTAAAAAAAAAAAAACTGTTCCCGTTTATGTCTCTGGTTTACGAGGAAATCATGCTGTCCCAATTTATAAATTCTTGAAAAAAAAATAAATAAAAGGTAGAAAATGTAATTATTTATTTAAAACAATGCATATATTTGCCACTACATAATGTAGTAGGAAAATCTACATTTTAACGTAAAAAAAAGGAAAATCTTTAAAGTCAATAGTGTAGGGATGCATAAAATGTGTTTGCAAATTTATGTTTTTGTTTTTTTTTTAATTTTCCACATATTATCCCAGTCCCTCGTCTTTGGTTACCAAAGAAAATGTTATCATTATTGTCATTTTTAGATTGTAAGCTCATAAACCCACCATTTCTGCCAGGAACATTGCAGGACAAGCTCATGGGCAGGGTTCTCATCTCCCTGTTGTATTTTCCCGTTTCGGATTATTAGTGGCTTAATAATAAACATTTTTAAATAATATAATATATTATTATTATTATTATTATTTATTTATTTTACAAATAAATAATATCAAAATATTATTTTATACAGAACAAGCAGATACGGTGGCACTGTTAACATTATGGAAAATATTAACAATACATTCAAACTGGCGTTATAAAATTGACATGAAACAGAAAACATACTAGGACAGAAGGAGAAGAGGACCTCTCTTATAAGCTTACAATCTATTTTGAACACGGAAGAGAGGAAAGGGTGAGATATTTTATGAGCATATTGTCCATAATTTGATGCAAAATGGTGAGGTTCTTTTTCAGAATTTAGTTCAAACATCCTATAATAAATCATGATCCTAATGCACTGAATTTGCAATTTTTTTTCTTCAAATAGGAAAAGGTCTTGTCATCCGTTCTTTGAACTACACACTTCAATGCGCTCTCTGCCCAATTGTGAATGTTTTCATCAAATCCTTCCAACCTATTTCTTGTACAACGAGATTATAAATGGGAGCCGACATGATTTTACGAGCCATAGGTCAAACCAAACAAGCCGACTGGAAAACCCATTTAGGCTGCCATTTTGGAGCAGCTGTACAGTTCAAGTTCCCTGTTGCTACAATGTTACCCAGTAATGTATATTTACGTAAAGAAAATCATTTCGCGTTCTGTGAATACAAACCCCAAGCTGTTTTATTTTCGTTATCAAGTCAGGTAAAATATATTTTCTTTAGCAAGGCAGAGTTTCGAGGTTTCAAATGAACGGGGTCGGTGTTGTTGCTACTTTTGTGATACTGTGATTTGTTGCTAAGGCAACCATTATTATACTCAAAAATAATGCAGCGAGGCATTTTTCATCATATATTTTACAAGCCTTTAACGGTAGGGGGGAAACAAGCTGCATTGACTTAAATATTGAATATTTCTATAGCGAACGATCCAATACATGCAGATATTGAGTTGGAATGCACTACCAAGACATAAATAGAAAAGTATCTTAACGTAGATACTCCATACCATGAAACTGACTCTACGTTTTATGTAGCCAGTGTTTCCCCTTAATGCCGATAAGAAAGTTGGTATGAAAGACATAAACTAGAAAATAGATATAGGAAAACTGAATGATATACCTTGGCCAAAGCATCTTAGAGTCTTCCAACCTACAACAATCTCTGATATTAGAGGCTCAGATATCCATGGATAGTTTCCATATTGTGCTCACAGGGGGGGTATGGCCCCCCTGTTCCTTCCCAACCCAATGTTGGGAAGGAAAGGTTCCAGCCTTAAGAGTCTGCAGGCTTCAAGCTACAGGAGACCAGAGAAGACCAGGAGACCTAAGGAATCGGCCACCACCAAAGGCCGCAACATCCAACAACTAAAGTTAATTATGACCTGTCATAATTATACTTGTACATGGATTTCCTGGTAGAATGGAGTCACAACCAATATACACAATTAAAGTTTATGCCAAGCGGAAGGGACTCCACCAGGGTCTAGGAAGTCACATAAGTTACCTGGAGTGCCAATTAATTTTTTTATTATTTATTGGGAAAAGCATTGACACAAAACTCAGAAAAAAATAGGGTAAAGATGACTGCGGCTAGGAAAAATGTCTGTCTCAAAATGGAACATTGGGTTAGTATTGCTGTGGGGATTGAATACTCAACATCATCAATAGAAGTGATAGTAACAAAAGCGGCCAAAGCATACCCAACTTAATATATAGAGTCCATAGCATACTAATGTAATACTGTGTGCAGAGATTGGAAGCAGAAGGCAATGTTTTAGTGCTAAATGCATGGAATTCATAATTTATGGCTGTTATGTGATTGAACATGACGTAAGTGTGAAACCATCTATGACCAGTTATAGATTTTATCAATGGCATATCATAATTGTTTCAATCCACAATAAAGTTATGTAATCCAGAACATCATAAATCATCGTACCTGCCCCAAATTAGAGAAAATGACAAAATTAAACATTAATCGTGATACATTAAAATAGACATATTTTGCATAAAAAATGGGAAATAAATGGAGAAATTCTCCTAAGCAGCAATTCATTGAGGAGTAGCCGTCTGTTAGCGGAGACGCGAATTCATAAAGGGCAGAACATGGGTCTTCGCTACTGGGATATCGTTGAGACAAGCCATTGGCCATTCTTCATATTACATCATGAACCTCATATAGATTCCTTAATCAGAGCATGAGATGATTGTCCGGTGGTGGAGATAATATCATTATGATATCATACATACCTTGACCTATACAATTACCATTTGACCCATACAGTCTCCCCACAATAGGAGCAGTATTCACAGATTTGTTATAAATTAAAATTGAGTTTCATTAAAAACACCTCTTGTAACCGTAAAAAAAGTGATTTTTTATTTGATTCATTATAATAGATTAGATTTGTTCTTTGGTTTGAAACTCTTTAAGATTCACCAGCAGCGAGAGGCACCTTCAAGCCAAGCATGGCAGCCATTTGTATAATATCTAAAGGAACAAATCTTTTTTCGCTCTCCGCTGGCATCAACATATTCCTGCTGGGTTCCAAACATGATAATTTACCTGAGTATCAGAGCAGTGCGGTAAAGAGAGTGTAACATTAATCAATGTAGAGAGGATCAGAGACGGGGGAAAGTAGGGTTGGCATTATACAATGCAGCGATAGCCAAAATCAGAAGCAAAGCAAATACCTCTTTTTAACTGTAATAAGTTTTGTTATTTGGTAAAAAATATATGTAGAAGACCTTATACCTACATAACTGTGCTTGCTTTCAGTAAAAGCATAGGTGTCAATAGGTTTGAGGTAGTACTTGAGTCACATCAATAGGAAAGGAGATATTGATAAGAGGATGTAGGAACTTTAAGAATAGGAAAGGCATAAGCCAAAATTGAAAAAACATACATTTTACATAAAAGAAACCAATTTAATATAAAATAAGTTAATAGGGTATGGACACAGTTAAATAGTTTAGAAACTTTCTCCATGTTTGGGTTGTTAAGGTCCAGCCATCATAAAAATATTGAAGATTTCCTCTTGTGCACACTTGGAAAGCCTCTTGAAGTGACCTGCAGTTTTTAGCCATGCCTATTCCTTACTCACCTTCTTGCCTACACACAACTTCCTGGGCTAGCCTTACACCTATGAGGAGCTAGTCCAACCCAACTCCAGACCAGCCCTGGCTACTTCAAGACCTATTGAAATGGTTCTAGCGGACAGAGATATTAAAACAAAGTCTGTTATGCTGCCAATAAAAAAAAACGCATGGATACATTCCAAGATCATAATTTGGTGCCGGAGATTTCTATCCACTAATTGAATGTGTGTGTGTGTGAATGAAGAAAGAATACTAGACAGAGATTGGTGGATTCGACAAACATTCCACGTTTCGGCTTTGTAAATTTCTTGAAAGCTCTATTTATAAAAGCTTTTTTTTTTTTTTTTTTTTTTGTTTGACAGGGATAAAAAAAAGCAAATCGTTATGGCGGAAAAAAAAAAGAAAAGCATTCCAAGATCTGAGCAAAGAAGGGTCATTAATGGTATCCCTAGAGGTCTGTGCTTTCCGATACTGTACATTAATGATGTTAAATCCACTGTAACTGAAAAAGCTTATTGCATCTGCTGATGACACAAAATTAACTGTAAAATGTCGACACAGCACCAGGAAGAAAATAGCTACAGGGGAGCAGCGAGACTGAAGTTATGATCGCGGCCTGAACAGATGTCAGAAGTCAAATAAGCATAAGTAAGAGGATTGAAAGGATGTTTATAACCTCAAACACATCCTCTTTGTCACATATGCTTGGTGCATATTAAAGGTCATGAAAGGAGTATACATCTTACCGATAAACCCATCAACCTTGGGTATATCAATTAAAGCCTCCAAACTGGGTGTTTCATTAAACACACATTAAGTGTCATGGTGTCTCTAGAGGTCACAAAGGCAAAAATTCAAATTGATGATTGTATTAATTAAACAACATAATCATATTGTTGATATTTCAGACAATAGAGCATTAGCGGCACCCGGAGCTGGACGAGACCCTAAAATATGCTCTGGAATTGAAAACCCATCCATCCACAGGTTAACAGGTTATATACTCTCTGCACATGAGAGGTGGCCTAGGCAAAGTGGCCCATTTGGGTCCTTGTCCTCTATGCCCTGTGGCAAGGTGTGTTGATAATATACAAGCAGCCTCCATCCGTAGTTCGATGAGGAAAGACCTATGAAGTTGACCTTAGTTTACAGAAGAGATGTTCTGGTATAGTAAAAATATGCATATGTCTAGTAGAAGCAGCCATTTTGAATTTTTCATGACACTAACATAATGTTCAATAAGCTTAAGTTATTGGCTATGTTTTTTTTAATAATAATAATAATACTGCACTCAATTGTACTTCTCATTCTAAGAGGGTAAACCCATGAATGTGTTCCTTCTTGTGTATGAATGACTTCTTCATGTTGAAAAACGTCTTCATGACTTCTTCATGTTTTGCATGCTAGCCTTGGAGTGGACCAAATAGTCTCGGCTAAAATCTCGAAGGCAGATTAACCTAATGGGGAGAAAAAAAATTATGCAAAGCTAGAGAACAAGAAGTTAAGATGGCCGCTCCCTTGGTATACATAGACAAGGTGGGGTTTTAACCTTGAAAGGTGACAGATCCAATTTAAGTTGCTTATAGGATAACCATTTACTCTTTAGGTGCTTTTATTATGCACATGGGCCATATCTCTCATCTTTCAATTGTCATGGCAATCATTAGTTAACAGACAAGGGTTCTGTATGGGATTAAGATGGGGTTTGTAAATTTGATATTATTATATATAGTCTTGGAAGATAAATATTTACCGCCTTGATGAACAGCAATAGATTTCACCGAAGGATTAATGTTTTCCTCTTTCATCAACAATATAATTATCTCTCAATTATACAGTAGTTATTCTGTGTACTGCATCTTTTATGGTTTCAAACAAACATGAAAGAATCAGTAATTTGAGTTTATCCGTGCATGTGTAGTTATTATTACATGTATTTCTTATTCACTAGTATGTAGTAAACTGAAAGATATGCAGAGGTTTTGTTAACAGGTTAAGAAGTTTACATAAACATCTGTATGTAGAATAATTGACCGGGGCCTTAAAAAAAGAGTATTGCGGGAAAATGGCGTATGCCCTTGGGTGCTGCTCAAGACTTGACCCAGAGCAGTGGTCCTAGTCGACCCCTCTACTGCCAGCATCCTGATTGGATAAAAAGGCAGTGTGCGCCTTTAAGACTTGGTGTGCCGGCATATGATGTCATAGCTCGACTCATGCTGCGCCTTTGAATGCAGCCTATGGAGGTGATGCTGATCGTGCACATAGTAGGCTGGTTTGGGGAGATTGAAGAACTTCTCTGTAACTAGCCCATTGTGCAGCAGGACATTATTTGGTATTCAAAGGCTACTCTGTTTAAATTGAGTTTTTCCCATTTAATTTAGAAAACCGAATCAACACTCGAGGATATGCTTGAGCATTGCTATGGCAGTTGGAACAAACAGGGTTATAATACAACTTGTGTTGTGCTTTGTCCCTATTATGATGCATTAATTGATGTTTGTGCACCACTAATGCAGGTCCATCCTGAATCCAACCATGACCCTCAATACAGGATTTGAGCCACATACCTTAGAAAGTTTTACACTAGATCCACATTATGTTTTTCAATTAACATCAAGTGGTGACTGGCAAAGGGGGCCGGAGAGGGACCATAACGGGTTATTGTGTGTTTTACTTGCAACTCCACTTACAGCCACCAGGGGGGTCTAGAGTAAAAATGACTTTGGCAGAATCCGTTTTGTGTTATGTTGATGTCTTGATATATTATTTCTCTGTTAAACTCCAACGAATGGAATAAGATAAGTATACATTTGGGGACCTTGCTTCCTTGTCTACATCAGACTCCTTTATTGTTGGGCCACCTGTCTTTGACCAAATATTGTTAGAACAGCATATCATTGAGTATTAATCTACATTCATTCTCACTTCCCCCAAATTGTTCTTGCATTTAAGGAAATCCCACCTCCATGCATACATATAAGGAACCCGAAAGTAGATGAGTTGTACCCTATGATCTCTTTAAGTTAAATTCACTATGCTTCTGCCTTGAAGGCAATGATTTTACATTCAGCATTTTATATTCATTCTCCACCATTCCAAGAGTGAGCCTATAGGCATTTCTGAAAACAAATGCTAATGATTTACTTTTCGACTCCTATTAAACACATGTAAATAATGTAGAACGACAGGCAACGTTCCTTTAAGGTTTCCCCCCAGGATTAAACTTTCAATCTTTATCATTATTTTTTACGCAATAACCAAGAAATTGAGTAAACGATTCACCCTCAGGGGTGATGTGTGGAGGTGTTTTTTTTAAGTGTATATTGATAGGAAGTGGTTTTGTTATAGACCTGGACATGTGTACATATATATTATATATATATATATATATATATATATATGTCATGATAATGTACTATACAGGGATTTTTACCATTAAAATTAAAATTTGAATTGACTGATTAATTACTCTTTAGGTGCTTTTGATCAGCAAACCATTCTAGTTGAAATTAGGTTGCGTGGCTTTGGCCAGGCTAGAACAAAAGAGGGCATCTGGGACATAAAGAATATCGTTTTATTCTCTTACATAAAACTGTGTTTTTTCAGGGTCCATCTGAAGTACGTATAAGATTTTCTATCCTTTTCTTGGGCCACATAAATAAATTCCACAGTTAGAAGACAAAGCAAATCTATGAAGTGTAATAAGCTTTCTACATGACTTACAGACGCAGCGTTTCGATATGTGCCTTGCTTTTGAAATGTTCCATTTTACAGTTCCCTCTTCTATTAGTTTTTATTATTTTTTTTGCTCCTTTTGAATGTTACGCCAGAACTTCAGCGGCTGTCAGGCAACAGTCCACGCGGGGAAAGCAGCTGATTATTATTCTTAGGTCAGTCTCTGGTGCTCGGGTGCAGCTGAACCACAATTGTTCTGCCACAGTTCACCCATAACAAATCAAAGTGCACGGGAATCGCAACGGGGACTGACCGCGGGGGAAAAAGCCACCGCTTGACAAACGTTGCAAGTCTTATGCGGGAATTGCACGGCTTTAGCAAAAAAAAAAAAAAGTCACCGAGCGGAGTCAGCTGAATAGAAAAGCAGACAGGAGTTGTAACGCTGCAGGGAAACAGAGCTGAATTTTCCGTCGGAAACATGATTTTTAATAAAGATTTGACTTGCGTTTACAAACCTTTTCATATTAATTGCCATAACATTGCTCAAGAATTATAATTTAATATTGTAGCTATTAATGTACTAGGCATGCTAAGACGTTATTAGATGTTTAATTGTAGGTGATTCGGTGTATGATGAGTTTAACCCCTTAATGACAAAGCCCGTACATGTACGGGCTCAAAATGCATTGTTTACAATGGGTTTAGGGACCGCCCATTGTCCTTAAGGGGTTAATTTTAACGATAGGGTGGTAGATAAGTGGAACAGCCTCAAAGCGGAAGTCTGATACTCATCCTCCTCCATTCCCTACCATCAAATCATCCTCTCCCAAGCAGTCCCTCTCCATCCATCTCATTCCACATCAACCTCCTAATGGATTGTAAGCTCACAAGAGCAGAGCCGTCTCCTTCTTCTGGACCAGTATGTCTTAACACGTCATAATGTTATCGTCAGTTCCGTATGTTGCCCAATGGTAATGTCACTGTTAAAGTACCCAACATATTGGATGAATATGTAAATATATAAAAATAAATGTGATATTATGAATATATTATGTTTATCAGAGTAACTAAATCTATCGGACAGCTGTTAGAAATGTATCATTTCATATGATCACCTGTGTTGGTCTCGGAAAAGTGAAAGCTCTTAAAGGCTAATATATGTCGGTTCACAAGGTGGTTTGAGATTTTAGGAGCAAAAAATGGTTCCAGCATCAACACAAAAGTGACAAATTTCATTACATACAGACTGAGTATCTTAATAGAACTTGGAGTCTTCCATGGTTCCAACGTGCAGTAGATGCCATGCATAGAACAGGCCCTCTTTTCCAGTTTGATTAAAGGTTTCCTGCAAAGTGAAGATGGATTTTAATAAAAATAAGGCATGATTTATTACCGTCGAATTCAAGTGGATTGGAAACGCTCATCAACAGCTCGAAACACATTGAAAGGCTAAGAAGGTGTTTAAGTTCAGGGACATCTGTTGCTTCAATGGTCCATTTAATTGACTTCTAAATTAATACAAATAGCCAAATGTGGAAAGATCAAAGCAGCTTTTTTTTTTTTAGATTATTTCTAAAAGCTTTTTTTTGAGTCATCGCATAAATAAGAGATAATAACCCTAAGGTTACAGTTATTAAGTATTTCTATAGAGTGTTTTGTGCCATACTGGTTCCTAACTCGTGTTCTCAAGGACGCCAGGAACCTTTGTAGCTCCTCCGTTTTTCCGACGCTTCTATATGTGATGATTAAAAAGAACAATATGTTTATGTATAATGTGTCAATGGAGTTATGTACACAGGTTGAAAAAAAATCATCTTTTCACCATAGCAACCAATAGAATTTTCCCACGAGCAGGGACATTCATGAAGTCGTTATGGGGGATTTGACCAGTTTTCCGCTGTTGATGTGTCATATTCATTTTGTTCTATGACCCCCACAGAGCCCCCAACCTCCCAGATATAGCTCAATTGTGCATTAAAGTACCAGGAGACACAAGAAATCAGGGGTCCCTAGGCATGTGTGTAATCCAGCACCACATAGATGTAATAAAAAGTACATTTGACCAAAAAGATGTGATTATTTATTTAATCTTAACCTAATAATGTTTTACTTTTTTTTTTCTAATTGTTGATCAGGACTCATGTTCTTGACAGTTGCAGGGCCATATTTACCTTCAGCGGTACCCTAGGCCCAACCCAGGGCACCGCACCAGCCACCCCTTCCGCATTGTCCTCCATACTAATGAGCTTCAGGATGATGTCATGTTTTAAGGACACACAGCAGTGTAAGGAAATGATCTTTTGAGGCTATGTAGAAGGGTTGGTTGGTGAAATCAATGTTCTCCGTTGTAACCTTCCCATTCAGCAGTGGTGCTAAAGGGGGCCTGATCATCCAAAAGTGAAGTTGGCTCCCTGTGAGGCGGGAGATGGGCTGCCGTGCCCCTTGGACTTGTCGCCCCAGTCTTGCCAACTCCGGCAACTGAATATAACTGTATATATATTACATTTAAATGCCATGGTGGAACCTCCATGTGGACACTACCTACTTTCATAAAGTACTGGATAATCATACCCAATATTTGTATTGTGTTTGGCCCAGACAGTTTGTTTGTCAGGTTGTTCTGTGATTCACTCATTGTTTTCATAGTAACATGATGCTCATCATCTGTTGTTCTTGAAGCTACAGATACATGTCAGCAAACAAACAAATCAATGGGAGAAAAAAAAACCCAGTGGTTATAACTAAATTAAAGATAATTGTCTTTGGTAAGGAAACAATGTGAGTCATTTTTTTTTCGTTTGAAAACATCTACAAAAATAAATTAACTGTAAGATAACATGTAAAAACACTCCTGCAATACTCATGTATCTTGTGAACGCATATCTTTACACGTTTCGATTTTTAAGGCATTCGAGCAAAACGTACGTTTTTTTTGGTTAAATCAACACATATATTTACTGTGAAATCCGGAAAAGCACAGAAATAACAACTAAATCATGAACTCACTAAATGTACTAGGGACAGTCACGAAGCGGTGGAGGGGTGTCTCCTGCATTAAAAGCAGATCAGGCACTGTATTCAAAAATTCAAGTGGTCAGTCAAGTTAAGGTTTAACTCAACTGAATAGACCCTGCCCAAAGACATGTGCCCATACATATTAACATTCACTAAAATGTGAGTTGTTTGTGAGGGCATACGAGTGACTGTGAGCTGAAATTTTGCAATTTTCAGGTTAGGGCAGGAGAGTTCAATGATAACTCACATGTCCTCCCCTGAAACTTACAAAATGACATGCCCTCCATGTAACAATACAAGATAAAAAGAAAAACTTAAAATAATTCATAATAAATAAATGAAATAAGAGTTCCTAGCATGTCCTAGTAACCAATGGGGGATAATGATCACACCTCCTCTTTCCTTACTCTATGGATAATGGAGCAAAGTTCAACCTAAAGAGGACAGCTCATATGTACCTCCAAATCGCCCATATAATTTCGACTCATAAAAAACCTCATTGCATTGTTTGTCTGTGG
>VKOC01000008.1:21544725-21557263 GCA_009364415.1 Spea multiplicata
TTCTTAATGTAGATATTTTAAGGATATTACTAAAATCAAGACAACTTCATGTAAATGTACAAATTCCTATGGGGAAGCTCCATAGAAAAAAAATATTTTTCCCTTGACCATAAAATCTTTAAACAGTCAAGTAGGTCAGCATTGAAAAAAACTATTTTACCTATTTTTTTTCCTAAATAAACTTTGGGTCCCTTTTCTCAAGCACCACACTGGGCTGGTGCTTTATGGCAATGCAAACAAAGTCCGTTCTTCATAGACTTTTATTTGTCAGAGCGTGCTGCTTGGTGATTAAGACTGAGCCATTCAAGTTTTTACTACATGCAGTAGGATAAGGAGTTGGGGCGTTTGTCTAGTAGATTGGGGCTCAGATAACAGAGCGAAAACTCATAAAATGGCTAATAATGCATCAAAATATTAAAAGACTAAGAACGGTTTAAAAAAAAATTAATCTGGTAATAAAAAAAATGGTGGAAGTTCGCCACATAACCGTCTAATAATTGAAACTGTCCATAAATATGCATAATCAGTTTCAACAACAAAATCTATAGACTAATCCTCAATGTAGATAAACAAAATGATAGAGCAGAATTATGTAAAAAATAAATCTATTTTCTCCAATGCCATGTTAGAAAAAAATTAAATATATGATATTTTATCTAAAACATCGACTTTCAACAGCAAGGACAGATCTTCCAGACTTTAAATATTTTCTCCTATAAAACGTGCCAATTAACGTGTCTGGAAGGACCATGCGGTCACAGATGAGATGTGGATAAAACCTTGCTGTTAAATAAGAATTTTGGAAAATACTTCTTTTTTTTTTCGGTCTAGAGTTATAACCTCGTCTTAATTTTCTGATGTAATCCCATTAACGTCTTTTGGGAAGGAAAAGAAAAAAAAGCTGACTTTGCCAGTCTGTGAAATGCAAAGCATGTATGCCTTTGTGTCAATAACAGCTTCTATTGTGTTGAACGGAGTGGAAATTCAAAACAACCGACGTGTCAGCATTTTAGGAGGCATTAGGATTATCAGGTGGTGCCTCCGTGAAACGTCTTCGAAACAGAATAGATAATAGACGTCTAAAAGCTTTCTGCCTACGGCGTACATTATACCTGACGTTACGGAGATGACAGGGAACCTTGCGATTTAGAGGTCATAATAAACCCTGTATGCATTTAGAGATAAATATCTATAAATGTTATTACTTCTGTATGAATATTCACATTTATACGTTGTACAGTAAAGTATGTTTCCCCAAATACAGGCTTTTTATAAGCTGAACAATACCATCTAGATCTACACTGTGATGAGGCAGATCAATGGGGGGAGATAGAATGCAAGCTCAAAGGGGTATTGAGGTGAGTGCACAGGCTGCACTGCACCCAGGTGCCACTAGATGGCAGACCTTTTGGAATATTTCTTATCCCTCTTAAAGATTCAAAATGGCGGGGCTTGGCATAGTGGTGGACTGGGCTTCTGGAAAATCACCCATGAGAGCGTGGCCTGCACAATCCTAAACTGCGAACAAACAGTAAGCTGTACTACAAAGCTCTCTTGACTGCCAGGATTCAGAAACCTTTCTTTGTTAAGGAGTACGAAGAGGTCCTCCACATTGTCTAGGGCTTGGGAAGAAAGGCCAGGCAAATGAGGATGACTTGGGCTTTATAAGGCAGGGGCCAGCTCACAAACCAAGTGCATCGCTAGCGTAAGGGAAGGACAAATCCCTGCACTGTGTGGTTGACTTCAGAAACTCAAATATAGACCAAGTCCCATTTTCTAGATGATTTATTTAAACGCATTATAAATTATGAATCGTCTTCCGTTTGTTTCTCATAGCTAAAACAATCCTTCATATGCAATATAATATATGAGTCTTTGTATATGATGAAAGCTCCTTAAAAGGGAATATTGCCTCATCTATCATGGTAAATGAGAAATCCAAACTCACTGAACTACGGAAGTAAACAAGTTCTGGAAATCCATTGGAATTGGATGTCTAACATGATACTCAATTAACTTTCACATTGGCAACGCATAATTCATGTTGAGTGATTTTGTTGTATCTTTGCCTTTTACTGTTGATATTAAACAGAATGAAACACCATTATCTAGTTCTATTATTGCGCTATAGAGATGACCTTGTAGATGGCTGAATTGTCTAACCTATATATCTACATATGCTATGTGCTGGTTAGGTATTAGATGGGGTCAGCTATGATTTATTTGTATGGATTACTCATCTGACCCATTTTGTTCTAAATTATAGTAGAAATTCCAATTATCACACATGGAGAGAGGACGTTATTTCAAGAGAAGAAGAAATTGTTCTACGGGACGCAGATGGACACACAATTAAGTGTCAACATTTTGCTACAGATACATTGAACCACTTTGTTTATGGAACATCAAAAAGCTTGTATCAAATTATATGAAAACATGGCGTTTTTGGCGTAGCACAAAATGCTTCATTTTGTAACAGAGCTGCGATATGGAAACGATCCCCATGTAAATGTATCAATGGCGTGCCATAAATGAGAATATACTGTATTTATTGGAAAGATTGACCGGTATGGATTGCTTCTGGAGATGATTTCGAGATTCTGGTGAATATTGTATGTATGTTGTTGTATGTATTATAAGAAGAAAGACATTTAGTATACAGGGCCCTAAAAGAAACTGGGTTGTATCCACAATGGACCAGTTTTTCCATGCTGGAAACTAGCTTTGGGGCCAATAGTATCTGGACCGTCTATCTTTAGTACAACTATGGATTTTTTTTTTAGGACTTCAGCACTATTTATTTGTGCATTTGGGTGGAATGAGACCCAAATTACAAAAAAATACACAGCGAGCTTGATCTTCACTGTAACAGGAACCAGAGGGTCTACCGGGTTGGCCCTGTAGAGAAAGCCGTCAACAAGGTGGGTTCTCAGAGTAAAGTGGCTCCTCTGAGGAAAAGGGTCGCCCAAAGAACCAACAACCACCAGTCATGACACGACACACCAGTTAGTTTATATAGCCCTATACCAGAGGATGGAAAATTTTGACAAACACAGGAAACAGGAAAGGATTAACAAAATTAACACAATGACGGGGATTATGCAGACAACATCGGTTGCAGATTAATCTCCTCACAACAATGGCGAATACACAACACAGGTGAAGGGATTAAGAAAGTAAAACATAAGCGGTGAGTGAATCTTAATAAACATAGAATGGTAAACAAGAGGGTGAACGAATGAAATATTACAATTTAACCCTTGCAAACCAACATAAAAATGCAGTCATTTTCAGAAAATGAAGATCCTGCTTCCATTACATCCGCCAACTTGAAAAAAAAATCTGAGAGAACCATTGATTGAGTTCAACAAATTCAAAGCGCTTAGGTGGCCATAATGTGCAACATGCAAACTGTTATTACCTGCCGTATACCACGGGGTAATTATAATCTCTGAGAATTTTGCTCTTGAAGTTAATCTGCATAATGATCCAAAATGAAAACAGAGTATAAACCAAAGTTTTAATTATTTATGCCGCTTCGAGGACTATTTTATTTAATTTTTTTTAATGACGAAATCGTCGATCTAGCAGAATTAGAATGAAAAAAGTATCTGCAAATATTTAACCCCTTCAGGACTGACTTTTGCAAACTGCATCTTCCCTTCCCTTGCGATCACGTGCACGGAATTGAGGGGGGGGTGGCTGCTACGGATCGCTGGGACACCCAGCGGACAGTAGCAGCCGCCCCTCGCGATCCCAGCGTTCATAGCGACGCTGGATCGCGCATCATCGATGACGTACCTGGTACGTCCCGGTCTTGAAAGGGTTAAAACATTACATTAGTGATGTCACTTAATACAAAAACATATAATAATTGGTTTTTCCATTTAATTCAGAAAGCCAACATCGATGATTATGTCCTAGAAGCTGTTGATGAAGTCCTACAGGACTAAGAGATTTATTTTCTTCTTATACGTGTGACGTATAAAATCACATCTTTTTTTTTTCTTTCTTCTCTGTTATTCTTTTAGGGATAAGATGACATCCCGCTTGATATCCCTGATTTTCATCTTGAATACAACCTTTAAAAGCCTGTCAGAAAGATGGATATGGCGTATAAAACGCGTTCCCTTCGAGAACCGTTGTAGCCGTCTTTGCAGCCATATTGTTAGAGAGAGGCCAAACCCCTAATAAAATAAATATGCAGAACGCCGAGGGTATGATAGACCCCAGAGCCCCGAAAGACAATACAAGGGCTTGTGACATCATACTTATAATTATTCATCGCTAATTATTTAGGACGCAAAATATTGTCTATTTTAGCTAAAAAAATGTGATATTTCTGTAAATGACTTTGCTGATGTTAGCAATATTATTTTCCCGATAGCGCTTTTAGGAACTCAAGTATAAGGGAAACGGTAATTGAGTAGATTGTTGGGAAATTGGGAACGTCTCTTTTTATTGATTGTTATTTCGGGACTGAATTAATGCCACTTTTTTAAAAAAATTCTATATAATATAGCTTTTTTTTTCTCTTTCAGTTAATCCACAGAAAAATCGAGGGATTTATACATATTCTGCTCTAGAAGCTTTACAGAATAGATTTGAAGCTTCATTGGGAAATAATGAATTGAGTCACAGTGTAGGAATTTTTATATAGTTGGTTGTCTTTTTGAACCAATGGTATCCGCTGAATGTTATCTAATTTAATTTAAATTCTCGCACTGTCATATATTAGGGTTGGGGCATCAAAATTATAATTTAACCCTTACCCATATGATGAGAGTTCCGCGCCACGTTAATCAGTTCCTTTATGACCGCGCTTCTCCAATCAGTCGCTCCTCGTCCTCGGCGATCGAGCTTTCTGCTTACATTTAGAAATAATACGAAATAAGAGATTTTCGGTTTTATTCTATTCTATGATCTTATCTAAATCAAAATCCAGTCTTAATCCACTCAACGCAAAACGCCAAGGAAACACAAAATGGAATTTGGAAAATGTGCATTAGACTGCCGGGAGGCGGGGGGGCAGCCTTACATGTCTCTCGTTATCAGATATTTTCACTGTACCACTAGAATAGAAAATTTCGATTGTCGAGGAATTTAGATCAATCTGTTGCCGTTTCATACGTATTATGAAGAAAATGATCGCATGTTCATACTCGTGTACATGCATGATGCAGCCTCCCAGCAGAGGTGGTAGAGGGTAATACAGTGAGGATATTAACCCCTTCAAGACCAGGACGTACCTGGTACTTCCGGCTCAAAAGTCACCGGCAGACCGGGACGTACCAGGTACGTCATCGATGATGCGCGATCCCAGCGTCGCTACGAACGCTGGGATCGCGAGGGGCGGCTGGGTGTCCTCAGCGATCCGTAGCAGCCACTCCCCCTCAATTCCGTGCACGTGCAGCGAATCACGAGCACGGAATTTAAATATTTTTAAAAAAGACTGCGATCTTCAAGGGAAGACCCAGTTTTCCAACGCCGGTCCGGAAGGGGTTAAACATGCATGGGATAGACATACGGCTCCTGAATGTAAGACGAGACCATCTACTGATGAAGGTTTGAGTCTTTACAGAAGGAGAAACGGGTAGACTAGATCTTCCTACAAAAAAATGTAAATAATTTTTTCTTTACTTACAATAAATGTCACCTTAGAAAATTATGTATCTTCTAGCTAAACACAGTGAATTCCGCACTAAACGTTTCTAAATCAACTTTTTTTTTGGATTCTACAGAGGACCCTAAATTCTTTCATCATTTTTTCTTCCAAGGCTTCGCGGGCTGAAGGCAGAAGATGTTTTGTGCGGCTAATCTTTTCTTCGTGATGTTTCATTCAGTTCTTTCTTTATACTTTAATGGCATGCAATGAATCTAATGTAATACGAGTCCAGATTCATTTATTTAACAAAATACGAAATTATTAGCCCTGATAAGGAGGGAGTCTAGTAGTCAACGTAATCCTGAAATTAAAAAAAAAATGCTGAAATATTAATGTAATAAGGCAATTAAGTACATTTGAACTTAAAACGGATGGCGCTCCAGTTATTGCTGACAGTGGCTACTGGTTTTAATGTGCAATAGAACAAAATTAGAACCATCAGTAATTTAACCCATTCAATTCATCCGTGAAAAGCGACACAATGGCCCGTTTTATAGAATTAAAATTACTCAATGCAAGTCAGGACTATGACCATACCTGGGAACTTCCGTCTTTGGGTAGCTCGATGATGTCAGCATCATCATTGGGTAGGGTTGATGGCATTGGTGGTTAAGACCAATGGGCGGGGTCAGGGACATTGCAGGCAGAGTTAGCCATGACCGCTTTATATATGTATGGAGGATGGGAAATGGCCATGAGCATGGAGTGGGGCTTGTCTATGTGTAGCTCTCACAACCCGGAGATTTGGGCCTGGAACCGAGGAGAAGAGATTTTTCACTCAGAGGCTCCGGACTTATCCGAAAGAGTTCCCAGGTATGACCTAATAAAACCTAGGACATTTTACAATACATAATTAAAGTGATACTCCAGCTATCCTATGCATGGTTGTACTTACCTCCAGCACTGCCTAATCCACGACAGCATCTTCAGCCAACCTCTCCACATTCTTCATCTTCCGAGCCATGACATCATATGCCGGCAGTTTGTGTCAGATCGGGAGATCAGAGATCTCTACTGTAACTGGCCCATTAAGCAGCACACTAAGGGGCCCGATCACCCAAAAGAGCAATCTGTCCATTGGTTTTATGGCAGGGCTACTGCCTCCTTACTTGACCTGCCGCCCTAGGCCCAGACCTAGTAGGCCTTGGCCAGAACACATAACTAATCAAATTTACTTACATGTAGAAAGTGGCAACCGGGAATTAAAGCTACAGCGGAGACATAAAGAGATATTCTGATCAGTGTTGTATTGTGGGCTAAGACGACCCAGCTTAACATAACCCTCTCTGCGTTTTTTTCCCGCATTTAAAATACAGGTTTTAAGACTCTAAATGTTTCCGCTTTTTTGCTTATCAAGCCATATGTTCCTTTTCAGTTCCCCTGCTGAAAAAAAATGTTTAATGCATGGCATAAAAAGGTTTGTGACTCGACTACACCCCTTGCTAGCTGTTCATAAAAATAGTCGGTAATACAAATTATCTTGAGATTAACTGCGTCTGAGTTATTTTTTGCCCTTTTCATTGTAAAGTATAATTGGGCCCTAAGTGCTTATCTAAATTGTGCTACTCGTTTTTACAGTTTTTTTTTTTTAGATCAATTGCAAATTTATGTTTACTATCGGAAAACGACTGAAATTAAAAAAAAAAGAGCTTTTCCTTTTTCACGGGTTTAACGGGAAGGATAGGTAGTAAATGGAGACTAAGCAAGTTGTTCAACTAGTAATTTTTGATTCATAACGAGTCTTCTGATTGGCCAAAGCCTAGCTGAGAACCGCAATAATATCCCGTTGGCAAGAATATTATTGAATTCTAGATTAAACTGTGACGGCATACGAGTATTAAAAATATGGCATGCCGACTGCTTCTCAGAGGAGGAGATGCGAAATTGAGGCTCTCCTCCTAGTTTCCCTCTCCTCAAATTAAAATAGATTAAAAATAACATTTTATATATACTTATATTTCACAACAAATAAACAAGTAACTGATGACCCCCCCCCTTTCCCCTACCCCATGTTTAGTAGGATACAATTATAGTTATAGATAGAGGCTAATTCTACCCCTTCCTAACCTCTCCGTCCTATGTGGCATAGGATTGTGGGCTAAAATATAATACATCTATGAGATGAAGAGAGCCAACTCATGCCCCCCCCTTGCCCCTCATCCCCTGCCTAGAGAATTACAAAAGACCCCCAGTGGACATATAGTCTATCTATACTCCCCAACCCAATCCAGTACCTAGTGGGACCAAAGGCAAAGGGCTACTATATGAATAACTATTTGGGGAGGCATGTGCCCACCGTGCCCCTTGTCCGCTATGCTATGGGATGGAAATGAAGCCCTGGCAATTATTAAAAATAAAATAACATTGAAATAAACTCTTCTTACCCCCCACGCCACTAAGGATAGGAGGGGAAGAGGTCCAATTATTGCAGCCATTGTGTGTTTTTGGGGTGAACAGAGAAAATTACAGTTTACCTCTTTGGCAGCCACAGTGTTTAACCATTAAAGAGAAATATATATTTTTACTATTGCCATCAAGCAATGATGCTCTTGAGTTCCCTTGCAACCAATTTTACAATTCACTGAAATCCTCGTTATATTTTTGCCCAGTATTATCAACCCCTCTGGCACCCGAAGGGTGCATTAGAAGGAATGAAATATTTCATAAGATAAAATATATGATTTTAATACACATTACCAAGCCATGAGCATATATTTAATATGTCATTGATTCAGAAACGATTAAGCTGTCAATGCATTTGTTATTTACTTTTATAATCAACTTTAAATCTCTGCCTACTATTGCTACTTTGATTGAAAATTGATTGATATACAATACTTTCTGGAATCACCTCTTCTCTTTATTGCCTTTATTGGAGTTCGGCACTTTTAAGTTGACTTTTTACGGTTTCTCCGACTCTATTTGAATGATGAACAAAGTCTTTTATGTTACGTGTTCCCGGGAAAGCGAGACGAAAAACTAATCGAAGAAAATAATAAATTTGGTAATTCTTACCGATTAACTCTTGGATTCTGTATGATATAATTGTAACAGTGAATCACCGAAATAATTATTTTTTTGCACATTGGATTTTAGAATAAATTAATTTGGTCACCTTTGAATATTGTTTCTTTCCACTATTCCAAATTGTTTTTGGTTACTATGTTTTACTCCCTGTCTGATTAAGGATATCCAGATTCTGTCTTCTATGAATTATATGTTAGATAATATGCCTGGGCAGAAGGACCAGTCGGTTGACTGGCCTACAAAGAAATAATCTCTTCATCTGATGAGAAGTCTGGACAAAATGGAAAACCATAGAGCTTGGTTGCAGAGACCAACACAGTAGTTATGAAAGGATGTCGTTGGTTTTTGACAGCGGAAATAAATGGACCAATGGTCACTATGGAGTAACTAGGGCATTCTCGATTAAAGTGGTAGGTGCAGAAATGTTAGGTGAATCAGCATAGCAGGATTCCTCAACCTCCTCTTCAGTGGAACTCAAAGGTAAGCACACCGGACTGGAAGACATAGGTCTACTTGACGGATACTTCTTTATGCTCTCCGATGTTGACGTAGGCTTAGTCAAAAGCAATGATGCTTTCCTAATCTGCTCTGGCTTGGGAGATTGAATATGTCAATAGTCAATATAAAATAAAGACCCCCCCACAATAAAACCATAGGTTGTTTCTACATCAGGACTGTTCTTAGGCTGCGATGGGACCCCTTGCTTTATTCTTTGATGCTGAAGGCTGTGTCACACTCAGCAAGGTCAGCATTGGTATAGGGTTCGGAGGTAGATTTGATACAACAATTGGTTTCTGAGGGTGCAGACTTTACCCTAGTTATCTTCACTGGAATATGACACAGGGCGGCAGTAACAAGAGACCTTAGAAGACAAATCTTCTCTTGAACCAAACCCAGAACTTGAATCCTGTTGAATCATGACAGGTAGATTCATGGAGGAAGAGAGGTACCGCAATTCTTCTCTTTGTCAGGGAATCTGTCTAAATTATTCTGACCTCCCAGCAAACAGTCAAGTTAAGGGTTAATTTGATTGACCTTGATTGAGGTCTCGTGCTCTCACATGTAATTATGCAAGTTTTAGATGAGGGCATGCAATGTTAACTCGTATGTTCAATGAAAACTCTTATCTACTTGCCTGAAACTCTCAAAATCAACCCCTTCAGCATTAAATTATTTTTTTAAAAATAATTATCGAAAAGAAAAGAAACAGGTCACTCTATTAAACAAGCGGGGGGGGGGCAATGATTGCCTACTTCCCCCACTTTGTGTGAAGTCGGGGTAATTCTAAAACCTGGGGATATATTGCCCTATATACCCCCTTTATCTTTTAAATCAAACTTTAGCGAATTTACTTTTTGTTCAAAACGTGCAAGTAAACTTACATTTTTTTAGCCAGTTTGCTCACACTCAGACTTTAGTGAATAGGCCTGCTTGCCGCAGCGGAATTTATGCTGTTAAATCTGTTACATTCCTAAAAAAACTGTACTTGCTTTACATTTTCATTTTTTTTTTTCTTCAAATGTGATACATATATATAATAAGTACAATTCAGTTTTATCTTTGGCCACAAAGTTAAAGAAAAAAAGTTATCATTTTTTGAAGGCCAGGTGTGTTTTCATTATTTATTCAGGGATTGAATTGTTAATAGACATCGTATTGCTGATCCCAGTGAAAAAAGTTTAAGTGTGGGAGGATGGTTTCCACTGATATGGAAAAGCATCACAGAGTTCTGAGACAAGAGTTTGGCGTGTAATCCTGTACTGCGTGCCAATGTGTCACGATTGATAGACAAGGTTTTTGTATTAAGCAGCTCATTAGAAGGAGAAGTTCTACATTGTTCCTGCATGCCTGGGATATATTTTCAGACTGATAATAGCTTAACACAAAAAGCCACTTGAAACATTGAAATGGAGAAGGTTTCTTGAGGTTTCTACAGAAGCATACAGAAGGGAAAATATTTAGGACCTCCGTAAAATGTTAAATCCCCGCAGCCTACTCTGGATACCAATATTTTTTTACTCCAATATTATCGGTAATTATAACTTTAATGCAAAATAATGTTACTAATTTAAAGTTAAAGCAACTCCTGATGTACTAACTACTGTGTCCGTTGGGATGATGAAGGAGGTAGGATGGAGCAAAGAGGACAGAGGAATGTCAATGGAGCATGAAGGAGGACGTTATAAGAGAGGGAGAAAAGAGTTTGTCATGATGGAAGATGGAAGATGGGTGAGAGAGTTTTGCAGAAGGGAGAATAGAGTTTGAGGGGATGTACAGATGTCTTAAAATGGACAACGTAACCAACTTTTCATCTGTAGCAATGAAGAGATCATGGTATTGTGAAATGGACATACCTGGAACTTCCCAAGGCGACCTACATGGAAGCTCCCCCTCGTCTGGGGGAAGTGGATTTGTGAGGGAATGGCTGGCTGGACGTGTCCGCCAGGCCAGGAGCACATAGAGGTGGAATTAGTCCATGACAGTTTTGAGGAGCAGGGAAAGTGGACAAGAAGTGGACATAGCTAAACACAGATGCCCCTGTCTGGAGAAAGAGAGAGGTAACCGTGAGACCTGGGGAAGCAGCACTTCACCTGGAAACTCTTCTGTCATCATCATTATCATCAGCATCATCCATTATCATCATCATCATCATCATAATCTAATAATATCCAACGGAAATGTATGTCTTGTCGTTGAAGAATGAACTTCTGAAGTCTTGAAAGCAAAAGTGACCGCATCTTGATCTACGCATATTTTAGCACAAAACAGATTTCAGATCTCTAAAGTTATTTTCTCATCCATGAAACTACACTAGCGAAAGAACGGGCTTAGAATCTCATGGAAATATTTTTTTGGGGGGGGTGCATAATAAATTGCATTTCTTAATCCCAGTCTGTACGGTTTTAGATAAATTCATTTAAACTTATTTTGTGCGAAAACATTTTTTTTTAAATACTTTATGATGCGGTATGACAGAAATTATATTGATTATATGGTCTAAGGTTCAAAGAAGAGCCCACAGAGCTGTTAAGAGGATTAAAGTACAAGCTCATCTAGGCAAGTTAAACATGGCTAAATATGTCCTCTTAGGGAAACAGAGGAAAATTCATATTTGATTAAACTCAAACTACCCCAAGGTTTAAGCCGAGAAATAAAAAAAACCCTCGCATGCCACAAAACCTCCTCTAAAATGAGTGAAATCTTTGGCTCGACATTTACATTTAAAAAAAAAAACATTTTAGTAATATATATGCTGTCATTTATATATTAATTGTTTTTAGTTTACCGTAAAGCAGAAATTACAATATATTAAGATATTAAATAAATTGTCCAGTGCCCTTGTGTGTGTGTTGTATAATTATTAACATTGTGCTTGGAATTTTGGGATTGCATTGACATTTAGAGTGGTATTAGCTTTTTTTTTGCCGTATTAGGATTTACCTAAACTAACACGTAAAGATAGTGCCTTATTGGTCTTAGAGGGGACAGAATATTAAGATGTTTGGGATACTTTTTTATTGGAACATGCATTCGCGGGTGAGCGTTTCGTGAAACAAAGTGTCAATATCCAACATGGCTAGTACGGCATAATCATTTCCAACTCTTTGTTATGGTGCATAAACAAAATGGATCAACTCTTGGGTCGTCGGAGGACATTTGACCTATAGGACAATGGCTATGATCTGAAGAGCTTCCTTATATTATGGACAATTCTACTTGTACTTTGTCTGGTCTTTGCGAGTTGCTCTTTCTATCAGTGAAGCCATTCTTCCTCTTTAGATTTTCCTCCATCGTGGGCTTTCTTTTGCTCCTTTGGCTACCTCTTTATTCAAACTCCAAAAAAAA